>CM038217.1:125380020-125757264 GCA_021442155.1 Cymbidium sinense
TTTTCCACTCGCTCCTTATCTTTTAACAAGTCCTTCTAGAATCGTCTCTCTCTCCTATCTCCTATATATATATATATATATATATATATATATATATATATATATATATGCGTATAAAATCATTGCGATAGAAAAATTCACATCTTAAAACTTTATTGCGGTCCGACACGATTTTGAAGAATTAATAAAAAAACTCTAGAAATTTTAATGTGAAAAAATCGAAAGAGGAAAAAAATTACGAGCTGTAGAAAAGCTTCAACTATATATTTATTTTGGAGCTGAGTTTTAGATAATGTGATTACATAATTGTATGAGAAGAGTGATAATGGAATCCCAAAATCGAAAAAATATATAGTCGCGTTGTTATAACGATTCTTGGTGGTAGAGATGATGGTGAAAGCGACCGCGGCGATGAAGGTCGTTAAGATGGAGCGAGGAGATTGGCAGCGAGGATCGCGGCAATACGGCGTGGTTGACAACCGTCAGTGGTGGCGATTGTGTTTAGAGGATTTTCAAGCTTTAGATCTCTCTCTTCTTACTTGCTTGGCCGCTCTCATATGAAGAATGAGCGGCTATTTATAGATTGGAGGAGTGGCGTCTCTGTAAATACATGTAAAATTCGAACCACTCCTCTCCATCGGACGGCTCAAAATGATTCCTTTGATCATATGATGTATTTTGTGTATTTGAATGCTCAAATTAAGTCGGAATTATGAGATATTGGGCTTGTTAGATAGAATCAGACGCTTCGATTTACTATAAACACCATGTTTAAGAGTCGATTGATAATGATACTCGATTAGTCTTGATTGAATCGACGATTACTTTCGACGTCAAGATCATGTTTATTGTGGAATTTTTAAGATCATATCAATATATAATTTAAAATTTTGCCATAAATTAAACAAGATAAACACAAATAGGCTCTTTAATATGTAAAATAAATAAGCATCACCAAACGTGTTCATTGAAATATGAAAAGCTTGATGCAATTATAAACATTGTGAATAAATGAGTACTTAATTTATAAATAAAATTTTAATACTAGCTAGTTAGTTATAAGTAGTTCACAAGGTTTTTTTGTAAAATAGTGTCAAATCAATATAATAAATTAATTAATTTAAATAGATTATAAAACTTAAAGATAATCATTAATATTTATCAAGATAAGAGGATAATAAACAAATATATAATATGTTACTATAATATATATATATATATATATATAATAATTTTAATTTAAGAGGAGCTTAAGATACAATCTATCGTCAGTTATTTATTAATAAAAAATAATTGAAGAACATAAATGAATCAGTTGAATTCCACAAAAATTTAATTAATTTAATTTTTGAATTTTTTTAAATAATTCAAATTCGTTGAAATCCCACCAGCTCTGTAAGATTTTATCATGCAAATATCAAATAATTTCTCCATTCGTTGGAATCCCAAAAGCAGCTCATAAATTCTAATTTGTAAGGCGAAAAAATTGAAACTATACTGAATCAATAGAAAACATAACCCCAAAAACTGCAATCCTTTCTAATTTTTTTTTTATACATAGCACTCAAAATATATCTATTTATATATTTTGCATCACAAATTTAAATTTTAGTTACATAACACTCTGTTAATCTCCGTTTGAATTTCCACGCTAAAATAGGTTCATCAGAGGTTGACTAAAGTCTATTTTTGTGCAGCTATATCATTTTTAAGTACTATATAAATAATATTTAAGTTTGAAAATATAAAACATATAAATAAATATATTTCTAATACTATATATATATATATATATATATATATATATATATATATATATATATATATATATATATATATAAACTCCTAAATTTAATCCTAAATCACGACGCACGCACGTGATTTTCTTCCCTTCTCTTGCTAGTACAGTCGATCGGTCTACATCAACTGAAATCAACTACCAGATCTCCCTAAGCCGAGACCGTAAGGTGGGGCGACGATGAAGTGGAAAACGACGAAGGAGAGAGAGAACCTACTGGGAAGAAATCATCAGCAAACTTCGAATCATAGAACCCTGCGTCAGCCAAAATTCGGCGATCGAATGCTTCTAGCATTTCCTCGGGGACAAGCGGCTTTCGACACAGAGGGCATGTTTTCTCATCTAGTTCAATCCACCGATCAAGGCAGCATTGATGGAAAACATGGCGGCAATTACTTAAAACGCGGATCTCCTCCCATGACTCGAATCCATTGAGGCAAACGGCGCATCCATCCGCGATCGGCTGGTTATCGATCTCCCCTTCGCCGCGGAGAAGATCCTCGAAGCGAATCGAACGGAGCATCTCTTGGATTAGACTAGCGGAGGTCGAGCGGAAATCTGAAGGGCCGTGATGATCGGGATGGGAGGGCGGATTGGGCAATGGAGCGTCCGAGTCCAGGATGTCGCCGAGGCCGATGGCGTTGAAGGACGACGAGATGGAAGAAGCGGAGGAAGACGAGGATTTGGATGATGGGTTTGGGGAGGAGGAGCTCAGAGTAGCCTAAGGGGAAACCCATGGAAGAAAGAGAGAAATCTGTGTTCTGTTTTCGTGGAAATTTTACTCCTACGGCTACGAACTCTTCCACTGCAGACAACGTTTTGAATACGGCGGGCTACAGCAGCAAATGGGCTTGGTGGAATCTATATAGAGGTGGGGGGAAAACGTTGAGCAGCGTACCTTTTTATATAGATATTAAAAGATGAAAAGGCCACAGCAATAACAAATTAGCTAGCATAACTCAGGAAAATAAATATAAAAAAGTATAGAACTGCATATAATTACGCAGGTAATTGACTGAGGGGCATGCCTTGGAGCTAGGGCTCGAAGATGGGAATGATTTTTTTTTTTGAGAAAACTGATTCAAAACTGTCAAAATAGAAGGAACAGAGCATTTTTTTAATAGAAGGATAGAACAGTAACATTTAGAAAAAAAAAGAAGAAAAGAGAAGCCCAAGATAAGAAAAACAAAAAACCCGAACAAACAAATCATGAGCAGAAATTAATGGTTTACTCATCATTGTCCTAATGTTCAGCCTTACCAAACGAAGAAAAAGAAGATCCAGATTCAACTTCATTAGCCAAAGGGAAAATAAACAGAGAAGAGTAAAGCGTGAAGGGATTAACTCCAGTCTCCATAATACTTGAGCATGGTTCCTACGTATAACCTTGCTTTGAATTCCCTTTCTTAAAGTATGTGAGAGAGCATAAAAACTGGAGCTCGAGTTACTGAATCTACGATGAATCCTTTCTCAACAAATGAAATAAACCAGATAACAGGTAGAAGGAAGGTATTACCTTCTTTTCTCTTTAGAAATATTAGGCATATCCTTGATAGGGCATTTTTTTTAAAATAAGTATCATTAGAAATTTAATTAGAGAATTAAATATTATTAAAAAAAATTAGAAATAAGTATAGTCGTCCACTAAGTGGGCGACTAGGTAGCCACGTCGGTTACGATGAGGCGTGGAAGTTGTAACGTTTACCTAAAGCTAGTCGCCCACTTAGTGGGCAACTAGCAGAGGGATTAACAAATCGGGCCGATCGGCCCTATTTTCCCTCTATAAGCCTTCGTTCCGCCCCTGACGCCTCCTATGCGAGCATCCGACACCTCCACCCGGTTTGCTTCCGAAGCGGTACTCTCTCCAAGCTTCCAGATTGCTCCAAGCTGGCGACATTGTTTCATCTTCTCCTTCTAGCCAAAAGCGTTTTCTTCACAGCCCGCGTCACGGCGTTTTCGACTTCCTCTCCATCTAGCAATCGTTGGAAGCCAACATTAGCTTCCGACGACGATTCCGACGGCTCCATTTTGTTCAGGGAAGTTTCCTGGTGGATTCTACCATTTTTTGCGTACATTCCCGTCGTTCTTCATCAACATACGGTAAATCCCTATTTCTTTTCATTTATAAATTAATAGAGTATGTGTGCCAGTGATTAGAGTTGTATGGTTAAAATTTTGTTGTTAGATTTGATTTGTATGTTTGTGTTAGCATTGCGGTTCGGGTGATAAGATGTCGAGTATAATATTATTTAGGGTGTACGACATAATTTTGAAAGGTATGAGTTGAGTTTGAGTTGTTGAAGTTGGCCTATAAGCTCAGAGCCCTGTTAGTTATAGTCACGTTAGATGGCGGCGTTTCTATAACGTGTCGATTGATTTAAATTTCTTATGATTTATGTAGTTTGTTCTACAAGAATGAGTAGAGAATTTGTTTCGCTAACCTTTTCCTATGAAGACGAACTAAATATCGACGAGCAATTCAGTCCAAGTTATGTGGGAGGTCGAAATCGTCCAGTTAAGGTTCTGCGGCACAGTACCTTACTGGAATTGAAACAAAAAATTATGAGATCCTTGCACATTGATTCAAAGCGACACACAGTCAGTCTTACATGCCGTTATCCGGTGGGTAACGGATTTATAGCGTCTGTTATATCTAACGATGAAGTTTGCTATGTTACACTGGATGAAGCTTCCCGTCATATATTAGTATTGTATGTGGAAGTGGAGGATGTTAATGTTGCATCATGGTGATTAATAAGGTCAGTAGATATACTAATGACACATACACATGATTTCATGCACGTACAACGTAGCTTTGATGAGTTGATTCCCAGGTAATACCTTATCAAACTTTCCCTATTTATACTTGTAATATTTAATATCAAAGTTTGCCATCCAACTTATGAGTTTTATGGCAACGATAATGTTATTTATCATTCAGAGGAACCGTATGTGTCTCAAAGTGCTGCAGTCGATGATGAGTAGTATGAGTAGTGGTGGTTCAAGCGGAGTGGGACATCGATAATTGTTCACTTGAGTTAGAAGCCACTGTGATTGGGAATGTAGCCAGTCACGAACTTTTAAAAAATCATTCATTGCGAAATATTGATAGTGAAAGTTAGATGTTGTCCACAAACGAGTATGTACGGATGTGTCAAACTACGAGAAAGTCAAACAATGATATTTACTTTGATGGTCCATCTGATGAAAATGTCCTAACAGACGATATTGAAATTCTAGGTGACCTTGTCGAAGGTATGTGTTTCGCAAGTAAACGTAGTATTCATTCTTTGTTATTGGTGTATAGTGAATAATGTTCAATTCCAAATAGTGACCTCTAACCAAAAGAACTATACAGTTACATGTGTACACCATGATAGTCTTACCAGATCATGTAATTGGTGTTTGCATTGTAACAGCAGTAGACGCTTAGGGGGTGCTTGGAGAATATCCAGAGTTGAGGAAATTTATAGATGTATCAATGCAGTTAGCGCAGGCGGTCATCGACAATGTTGTGCAAAATTCATAGCTTATCTCATTATACACGTGATCGGGCAATTGATTTGAAATCTAAGGAGATTATAGGTAAAATGGAGTCAAAGTTCAATGTTAAAGTTTCTACATGAAGGCACGGGATGCAAAGCGCAAGGCAATAAAAGCAATCTTTGGCAGTTGGGAAGAGTCTTACAGGACTCTCAGCCTTTATATGAAATTAGTTTTATTTTATTTACAGTCTGAAATTGATCCCAGCATGATGCTTCCAAAGAATTTTTTGGGCATTTGGTCCTTCCATTATGGGCTATGGGTGCTTTAGTCTTTAAGCAGACGATACATTTTGTTAGGCAAGTATCGTGGTACGTTATTAACTGCTGTTGGAATAGATAAAAATAATGGGTTGTTTTCACTTGCCTTTGCTATTGTAGAGTCTAAGTCGATTGATTCCTAGTTGTGGTTCTTAATATGCTTACATGATATGATGCCTATTGTGTCTGCTAGACGTGATTTGCCCATAATATCTGATAAACATACTGATTTGTTATGTGGATGCAGAGAAGTTTTTCCATGGGCCGCTCACAGACACTGCTTGCACCATCTGCATGAAAATTTTAAAAAGGTGATACGTAGATTGGGGATTATGTGTTGATGGGCCACCTGTTATTGGCCCAATTGTGATCGGTGAGGGGAAGAGATGGGCTAGTTGGCAAAAAAACTGCGACGAGTTATTAAGCCGACACCCTATACCAAACGTGATATAACATGATCCGATCAGTCCACACATCGGGTCAACCTTCTGGATGGGTCAGGCATAGGTGCAGACATGCATGCCAATGAGGTAGCTTAGGTGATTTTTTTACGAGAGTCATACATCTAAGCATGAGTTTCTCGCACTTGCATGCCAAATACATCGGGTTAGGTCCACCGTAGTATCTTTCACTTCTAGAAGACCTAGATTCATTCAGTACGCTGGCTATAGGAGGAGCAGTTATGACCCACTTTATAGAGAACTCTATGAGTCGACTAGGCCCACCAGGGCAATGGCGAATGTTGTTTAAACTGTATTGTGTGCATAGGTGGAACGAGAAATATGTTTGTCATATGCCAATAACGAACGTTGCATTATATAGAAATAAAATGCTGCATACTCATGTTGGACTTGGAGGATTTTAATTCAAATATCTATAATACATATTCTAATTTAACATAATTTTAATATGTGGTGATTTGGGAGCAGCGAGATGCTTGTCTATCATCACATACATACCTGAGCTCGATATATGGTTAGAGTCCCTCTGCTAGAAAAGGGTGGAGTGGCATTTACCTGATCGAGTGCTGCGATAGTTCATACTCATACCCATAGTAGATGCGGAACCAGTTGACCCTAATTTCAAAAGGGTCGATGGTCGAGGCAAAGAGGATGTCGACTGGGTTGATTACCACCAAGTGCACATTGCCGCTTGGGAGAGGCGAAGAGATTACCTCGCCGAGGGCTTGGATGAAGATGAGGACAGGCTGGCGGCTATTAACCAGTACATGTGCTGGTTCAGATTGTGGGCTTCTCTCTATTTACTGGCCTCCCCAACAAATCCTTTGACCACTTACTATCCCAGAGCACCTGTAGAGCGTATATATGTAAGTGTTAGCATAAGTATTCATTTGAATTCAATATACTTAAGGCTAATTCCACACACTATTTTTTCATGTAGTCAGAGCACATCTTAGCGACTCAGGACATCTTCTGACCATAGATGAGATGAGCTAAAGGGAGTCGTCAATAGGTACGAGGTGCTATGCAAAGACTTGCGAGTGCGTGTACATATTGGGGACACATTATGGATCAAAGCCTACAGAGGATGTCCCACACCATGATTGGAGCGTCGAGCCATCTACATATGTCGATCGGTACATATCTATGATCGATCCTTCCTTTCGGCCTATGTATGACCACTTATCTTCCCATCACAGGACTATCTGACGCAAACTTCCGAAGATCTTGCATTGGAGGGCCACTATCAGCTGCGTAATCGTCCATCACGTGCACCTGACTAATACACACATGGGAGTGATGCGATTCCACACAGACGATGGAGGCGTTAGATGTTTAGGATAGTCTATTTGTGCGTCTGTACTACATTTATTCTTATCTATTTTATTTTTATTTCTAGATCATCTATTTATGTAAATACTTGTACTCACTTTTGGAATGAAAACTTGTAAATAATCTATTTTATTTTTATCTAACAATTTTTTTGTTCTTAGATATTTTAGATCTACTTAAATGAAAAACAGACTCTAAGTTGATCTCTATAATTGACGATAAGGGCTATAAGCTTGCAAATAGAACCTAAAGCTAAAGCAGAAACATAAGAGCTCAAAGTCAATCCTTAATGTAAAAAAAAAAAATTCATCTGCAAGCTAGTCGCCCAGGTGGGCTACCTAATCTGAGATCTAATAATGGGTGGGTGGCTGATAGTGAGCCAATCGCCCACCAGTGGCGTGGCTCATTATCATAACTTTCACCACTCGATTCGGCTATCACCCACTTAGTGAGACTATACCTATTTCTAAATTTTTTTAATGATGCCTAATTATGTCTTCACATTACCGTGGCAACTTTCACACCACGTCGATTCCAATATGGCTACCTAGTCGCCCACTTAGTGGGCGACTATATCTATTTCTAAATTTTTTTAATGATATTTAATTGCCTAATTATGTTTTTAATGATACTTATTTTAAAAAAATCCCCATCCTTGATATACATCAATAGCTGAAGGAGAGTAAGTCTGAGAAGAAAATTAGAAGCCCAATAAAATTCCATAAAAAGCTTATGATTGTAAGAACATTCAAAATATAAGTGATTCACTAATTTAGAGTCAATAAAGCAAAATCAATAATGAGGAGAGATATAAATATTCTAATACGTCCATCATTTTATGCTCATCAAAGATGCAAAGCCATGCAAATAAGATATATCTTAAAGCATAATCAAAATGGCAATTACTACTGTGCCAATTTAATTTGATTGATGTTTTTTCTTTCATTAATCTTACCAAAGACTAAAAATGAAGATCAAATTTTCTGAGAGCAAAAGTAATAAATTCATGATTAATATCTTTTAAATAAGAGTTCAAAATAAGGTTAGAAAGGAAAAACAATATGCTAATGATGAAAATGAAGTTGCTCAATTGCAAGAGTTGTAATGTATTTTAATGGGTGATCAACATAGTACCATATTGAAGTTTTTAAAACTATTTTTAAAATCATATTCTTTTGGATAAGAATATGAATCAGATCTCTTTAAAATAGCTATGATTAAAAAGAAGAGATAAACCTTTTGTAGAAAGTATAAGAAATACAAATGCTCAATCTCTTAAAGTAAAAAATGGAGCTTGTTAGAGATATTTTTTATTGTGAAAATAATAAGAGAGGAGTGCTTCGAGCAACGAAGGGCTTGAACTTTGTTGCAAGAAAAAGAAAATAATCTCAACCAATCTTGAATAATAAGAACCCTATCAATATTCATCCAGATGGGATCATCAATGTTGTTGTTTTACTAAGTGAAGAGACGTCCTACAGAGGAGAGGAGAGATCATCAAAACTAGCTTTAAATATTATAAAATTAAAATTAAAAAAATTGTTATTAAGAATACAATTTTCATTAACCTTTTCACTAAAGATTTTGCATTAACTAAATTCTTCAAAGATAATTCATAGGCCAGCAAGACCATTAGTAAGGTTAAATAAGGTTTTGTCTTTAATTATGAATCATTTATGTTGCGTGCTAAAAAACCAGTTGCGATAAAATAAAAGTTTACACCTCAACTTTGTTATAGAATCCAGTACACACACAGATGTTTGAAGAATGAACAAGACACTCCAGAAATTTTACGTGAAAAATCTCAGGAAGAGAGTAAAAAATCACAAGGCCTAGCCCAGTAAAAATCTTACACTATGTATCTATTTCGGAGTACAAAGTTTTCCTGATAACGAGATTATAGAATTGTATATGAAAAGTGACAATAGAATCAATCATGCAACAATTATGCACCATGGTTAGGTTATAAGTTGTTAAAAGTTGATGATGGTGAAACGGTGAGGTCAACAACCGAGCGGTGGCGGTTGCGGTGATGACTGGCGGAAATGGCCATCGATGGTGGCAGAACTAGCCGCGGCAAATGTGGCAGCGGTAGCGACCGGGTGATGCAGTGATAATCAGCAACAGCGGTGGATCGATGATCGATGGTGGTAGCCGATGGCGGAGAGTAGTTAACGGCACCGCAGTGGTGATGATAACCAAATGCGATGGTTGTGGCGATGGCATAACCACGGCAGTGGTACGGATGATAATAACATGGTGGTTCGAGAATGGCGCAGCAATGATCAGACGATGGTGGCTAATAATGGTGGTGTGGTGATGATGAGCGGCATGGCCAATGATCGGAGACGGTGATAGGCGGTGATGGGCGGCAGTGGTTGGATGACGAGATCGGCTGGCAAAAAAGGTGGTTAGCGGCGGGCACGGCCGTCAGTAAAATCGATTATGCGAAAGGTTTTCAAGTTTTAGAACTCTCTCTTCTCTTTAGCTTGGGCCTCCCTTATGTGAAGAATGATGGGCTATTTATAGATTAGAGGAGGACATTTCATAAATACATGCAAAACCACTCCATTGGATGGCTCAAGATTATTCCCTTGATCATCGAGATATTTTGAGTATTTGAATGCTCAAATGAGATCGAAATTAAGAGATCTTGGGCTTCTTAAATTGCTCATCAAGGCGCTCGATTTGGTCATAAACACTCCATATTTAGGAACTATTTAGGGATTTAGCTGATATCCCAAAGTTTCCAATGATATTTTAAATCCTTGATCTCGACTAGTTTTGACTTACGATCTGCTTGCTTTTGACATCAACATTCGTGTTTCTAAAATTTTTGTATCATATGAGTTGCTCCCTATTTTGGATGACATTACTTTTACATCCAAATATATATTAAATTTTTTTAATTAAAACAACTTTACTTATTATTACGATTTGTAATTACATATGTTATATGTATTAATTTATTTATTAACTAATTAATTATCAATGCTTATTTATTTGATTATATATATATATATATATATATCGACATTTAGTCTTGAAAGAGATAGAGTTTTTTTAATTAAATGTCATAATGAGGAGAGGGGTTTTATTTTTTTAATTAAATGTCGAGATGGATTTTTTTTTAAATTAAATGTCATAATGAGGAGAGAGTTTTTTTTTAAATTAAATGTCATAATGAGGAGAGGATTTTTTTTTTCTAATTAAATATCATAATGAGGAGATGGAATTTTTTTTAATTTATTCTCTCTTTTCCCCTACAGTGAATCAATAAAAACCCTTTTATGGTCAAGTAAGAAGACACAACTCTCATATATTCTAGTGTGCTTCTACGTTGGATGAGAAATTATCTAGCAGAAGATCAAGGGTTTGGGTAAAAAAAATTTACACTTTGACAACTTAGGCCTTAGAGGAAGGGCCAAAATTCTCAATTGATTCAACCTCTTCCATACAAGTTAACGCCATCAAAACACTTTGGCAAACAACCTCAGATGGGTCAAAAATCCTCAGTAGATTTGATTCAATATCTTCCATACAAGTTAATATCATCAAATAATACTTTGACAAACAACTTCGGATGGGTCAAAAATCTTCAGCGGATTCGATTCAACCTCTTCCATACATGTTAATGACATCAAGTAACACTTTGACAAACAATCGGATGGGTCAAAATGCTCATCATTGATTCTACCCTTCCATACAAGTCAACGATCAAGTAACATGAAGAATGACACTCAAATTATCTACCGAATTTATTAGTTTTTTGATGAATGATTTCTAATCAATGCTTCCCACCACCGGTTAATCATTGAAGTTTCAAGAAAATTAATTTTCTATGAACTACGGCCTTGATAGCCTCAAACACGGTCTCAGGTGACGGTTGGCCTCTTCGAGGGAAAACTGAAGCCTCTCCATATGAACTACGGGCCTTGATCGCCTCCAAACGGTCATGAGGGCGGACGCCTCTCTTGAGAAAACCAGGATATGAACTACGGTTTTGATCACCTCAAACCACAGTGGCACGAGGACAGTTACGCCTCTGGGAAAACCGCCTCATATATGAGGATCTTGATCAACAAGCGGACCTTCTAGAAGAAGGTCGAGCTTCACTCACAAAAGAAAGAAAAAAAAAAAAACAAAATTTTTTTACCCTAACTCAATTTCTCTGATAATCTAACGTAAACACTAGAACATATAAGAGTTGTGTCTCCTTACTTGACCATACGGGGGTTTTTATAGATTCACTATAGGAAAAAAGAGAGAATAAATTTTTTTAAAAAAACACATCTCCTCATTATGGCATTTAATTAGAAAAAAAAAACCCTCTCATTATTATGACATTTATTTTTTTTTAAGAAAATTCTCTCCTCATTATGACATTTAATTTAAAAAAACTCCTCTCCTAATTATGACATTTAATTAAAAATAAAATAAACCCCCTCTCCTCATTATGACATTTAATTAAAAAAAAACTTTATCTCTTTCAAGACTAAATATCGAGATATATATATATATATATATATATATATATATATATATATATATATATATATATATATATATATATATATATAATATAATAAATTACCACATATAATATATGAAATTACAAATCGTAATAATAAGTAATGTTGCTTTTTTTAAAAAAATTTTAATATATTTTTAGATGAATTAAGTAATGTCATCCAAAAATAGGGGGCAACTGATATGATACTGAAAATTTCACTAATCGAAATGCGAATCTTGATATCAAAAGCAATCTGATTATGAGTCAAGACTAACCCAGATCAAGGGCTTAAAATATAATTGAAAATTTTGCGATATTAGTCGGCTCCTAAATATGGAGTTTTTATAGTCAAATCGAGCGTCTTGATGAGCCGAATCTAACAATCTCCGATCTAATTCGACTTTTGAGCATTCAAATACTTAAAATATATCATATGATCGAAGAATTATTTCGAGCCGTCAGTGGTTTGGATTTTGTACATTTCTGAAGCGTCACTCATCTAATCATAAATAACTCCTCATTCTTTTCGTGAGGGAGAAAAAGAAGAGAGGCTCAGAAGATCATCCAAGCATAATCGATCATCGGCGATGGCCACTACCGTCATACCGATCCCTCGTAGTCAACCACCACCATCGATCATTATCATCATCGCCGATCCTCGTGTACCTGACCGCATGCCATCGTGCCGGCCATCTCCTCGTCATCACGCCGCTGTGTCGCCGGTCGGCTTGTCCGCCAGCCATCATTCTCACCTACCAATGCCTAACAATAGTTATTCTGCGATTATGGGATTTTCGTTGTCAGATTTCTATATCTGATTATAATCCTTCGGAAAAACTTTGTACTCGATAGATATATAGTGGAAAATTTTTTCTGGGATGATCTGATTTTTCCTCTTTGAATTTCTACACATAAAATCTTAGTTCTTATTCACTCTCTAAATATCAGTGTGCATGTTGAATTTTTCAATAAGGCTAAGACGTAAAATTTTATTCTACCATAACTAATTTTGTAGCAAGTAACAATTCGTAAGGTTAATTGGAGTCAATTATTTCAATAACTCCAATCATAAAATAATACATTCTCCACGCTATTTTTTTATTTCCCAAATAATAAAAGTAAGTTTTTGGATGAATAAAAAAAAAATGGTGGGCGTGTAAACATTGCCCACATTTTGTTAATTTAAATAAAAGAAAAAGTTTAGTCAAGCCGACCTTTGAAACCAAAGAACGCTGTATTGGAACTGCAAGACATAATGATCACTTTATTAGATATTTATTTATTTTTACAGATCTATAATTATGAGATGCCGTGAAAATTCTCTTTAGAAATGGTGGGGAAACTTCCCGTTGGTGGAGAACAAGCATGCAAGTCATAATGCAAAGACATGAAGGGTACAACTCCGAATTGTGTAACTTTGAAGATTCAAATAATAATTTAATTTGAATAAATTTTCAATAACCTTAATCGGAAAAAAGTTTTACATTTATCATATTTATTTTATAATAAATAAATATAGTTTTATTGATTTATTAAATGTAATATTATTGCATATTAGCGAGATCCAAGATCTACAGAGACAAAAAAAAGAAATATTTCAAAAGATACTTAAGCTTTTATATGGAGAGCTCAAATAGTGAAAATTAAGGAGCTCGACACAATTAAAATGATCCACAATATAATATTTAAAAAGTGTTTTTTTTTTCCTCTCAATTGAAGAAGGTATAATTATAGAGTTGGAAACACTATATTGAATATTTATAATTATACTAGAGATTGTTAGAAAATAAAATGAAGATGTTGTGGGACAATGATGGTTAAGTGATGGGATATCGCGTTAGCTAGAAAAATGGGTTAGCATTAGTTATGACAACAACAACAACAACAGTTAATTAAAGAGGTGATAGAGGTAGGTGATTGATTTAAAATATTATTGATGATAGTTATTAGAATCGATCACTGAATAAATCTTTGGAGTTTTTTGTATCCCTAAACATTTCAAATTTAACTTATCATCTTGTTTATGTGAAGAAAAAAATTTATTTATAATTTTTTAAAGATATTTTGATAATTTTTAATAAAATCTCAAAACAAACTAGTAATACACTCATATTAATTTTCGTAATTATACATGTTTTCGATATTTAGATATCTTAATGATCTTGAGCTCATTTATATGTTTTCTTATCCAGAAGCTTATTTTAATAATAAGCATAGAATATTTACAAGTACTTTAATTAATATTAGAATTTTTTAAACTATATTTTAGATATTAAATTTAAGCTCATTTAGGCTATTTGGGACTGTAGCTTTTGAAAAGTTGATTCTAAAATTAATGAGAAATTTTTTTTTTTGAAAAATTCATAATAATTTTTTTGATAGATGCATATTCTAATAACTCGATTTTCAAGTAGTTTTTTAATGTACAATCAAAAATTAATAAAAACACAAATATGATTATTTTTGGCAGCTCTCTAAAAAATAAAGCAGTCAGTAAGATATCACAAATATATACTTAGAGTCAAATTAAATAACTTTTTTGAAAAGTTGACCCAATATTATTTAATCATTTAGAAAAATTTTTTTGTTGGAATCAGATTTAGAGTGGTTATAAATTATTCCTAGAATTTTAATGTAACGTTGTATCAATTGAATAGATAAATATATAAATAGTAATTTTAAAATAAATCTAATAGTTTAAAAAAAATTATAATCAGATTCAAATTAAGAAGCAACCAATAGCATTGCAGATTTCATATTTTTGGGATTTAGCTTATTTGTAATTCTTTTATTTTTATTTTTTAATGTCAATTTTATCACAAATATATACTTAGAGTCAAATTAAATAACTTTTTTGAAAAGTTGACCCAATATTATTTAATCATTTAGAAAAATTTTTTTGTTGGAATCAGATTTAGAGTGGTTATAAATTATTCCTAGAATTTTAATGTAACGTTGTATCAATTGAATAGATAAATATATAAATAGTAATTTTAAAATAAATCTAATAGTTTAAAAAAATTATAATCAGATTCAAATTAAGAAGCAACCAATAGCATTGCAGATTTCATATTTTTGGGATTTAGCTTATTTGTAATTTTTTTTATTTTTATTTTTAATGTCAATTTAAATTACATTATTTAAGCTGCAAAACCTTCCAAACCATGTTTCCCGAAAGTATTATATCTGGATGACCTCATGCCAGCTAGGACCTAAAACGGAAAAATTAGGTTTCTTAGGCTAGACTAAATATTTCCAAAAAGAGAGAGAGTAAAAAAAAAAAAAAAAAAAAACAGGAGTAGAAAAATCGAGAACGGATGTGTCGACGACTTTAAGATTGAAACTGAGCTGGATTAGTTAGGTTAGATTCGGTAGATGTCTGCTTGACTTCATCCGACAATAATATAACTTTACTTTGATTTCTACTTTCCTCTTTTTTTTAAAAAAAAAAGAAAAATCATTTTGGACAGAAGAAGAAGACTGAATAAATTATTGGTTGTTTGAATAAAAAATCTGGAAAATGTCATTCTATTTTTCTCATAAATTAATTTTTTAAAAATAAAATAAAATAAAATAGCTTTTATGAAATTTTGATATTAAAAATAAAAACGATGGGTGCTTGGAAGTGTTATGATTCGAACAAATAATGAAACATTGGGCTTATTCGGGGTAAAAATTATTTTTTATTTTTTATTTTTCTGTTATTTTTTAAAATAGATCTGTTTGTTAAATATATTTTAAATTATTTTTATTTTATATTTTTTAAAATAACTGACACTATATTAAAGAACACTCAAAATAACTTTTAAATGCTTTAAAAAATTTTAAAATTAATTATCATTAAAAATATTTTAATTTGAATCATAATATTAATAAAATAAAATAAAAATAAAACTTTTAGAGGCCGTTTGTATCACTTTTATTTTATATTTTATATTTTTATTTCATTTTCTTATATGATAGATGCTAGGTAGATGCTAGGTTGATCTATTTTTTCATTCTATTTTACTTCTAAATATTTTATTTCAAATTAACAAAAAAAAAATTGATTCTATATAATTCCTAAATTCATTGTAACAAAAGTCCATTTTCAAATCACTAAAAAAGCCTTTCTTTTATTCAAATTAAAGTGAGTTGTTTTGCAGGACCCTTCTCCCTATTATATTTTCTTCATTCTATTTTACGTCTAATTTCTTCAATGAGTTGCTACTAAGGTTGATGTCTACCATCAATTTCAAAATCAATGACACTCATTGGCACCAACGTTAATGAATGTCATTAACATTAACCCCAATAACTATTGTTGAGAGTAATGCCAATGCTTCTTGTCAATATTAATGATATTGCTTATCTTATTAAGACTAACATCCATTATCAAAAATTGTGTCAACATTCATTGCCAACAAATATTTTGATTTTTTTTTTTTTTTTGTAATTTATCATAAATTACCCATTTAATAAAGTTGTAACCATTCAGATATTATTCATACCCACATACGTCTAATTACTTTTTACCTAGATATATTCTGAGAGATGAACTTCAGGAGGTTCGATACCAACAGTAAGAGACTTATATATTTTGATATTCGTTAACATTAACAACCACCTTATCAATCATTAGATTGATGTTGCCTTCGTAGTCGCAGAAGTTCCCTCGTATAAGAAACAAAATCAAGCAAATAAATAGCAATCTGTTAATAACAATTCTAATGCTTCAAGACTATGTGTATTGCTATCATAAAAGTTATCCTAAGAGTACTAGATAAAGGGCCCAAAGTTTTATCGGGCTTGGTTTTTATAGAATTAGAAAGGGAAATTAGCCCTAATACTCTTGAGCTGTGAGATAATTGGTGAAGGCTTCTCTCCTCAAGGTTGAGACCTATGTTCAAGGGTTCAAGCAGCTCAAAGCAAAAAAAAAAAAGGCTCTAACTAATAAATTATTTTTGTGAGAAATATATTAGAAACTTTTCTTTTATATTTATTGAGCTCATGGTCAGCAACGTCAAAATGCTTCTCTAAGGAGAAATGGTCATTAGAGACCACTTGTCTTGTCATCCAAAAAATGGGGAATTGCACGTTTACTGAACAATATTAAAAAAAATAAAATTTAAGTATTTAGTATATTTTATTTCACTGTAATAATATAGATGCTTTAAACAAATTTTTCATTCTACTCTAACAAATTTTATATCTACTAATCAAAAATTGATTCTATACCTAAAAAAAGAAAAGTAAACTCACTAAGCCTTTCTTTATTCAAAAGTGAGATTGTGGTCTTTCCTCTATTATATTTCAAAATTGTCTAAATCCATAAATGCTTAGTCTACCACTACCAAAAGGATTTATTTTGTAAATTTAATCATGTCAAAATCGCTTGATGTAAATCCCAGAATCTATACCAACTATTTAATAAATCTAGATTTAACCATGCAAATCGCTTTTATGCAATTTAGTAAGTCATTTGACAATGCCAAAGCAGTTTAGCGGTTTAAGATTGAAAGAAGCTTTTGTTTTATCTTTGTCACCCTCTAAAAAAGTTTTCCCAAAAAATCCTAATAAAAAAGTCATGATAAGCAAAATTATTCAAATATATTCCTACTAAAAAAATATCAGAACTTTCTTTTTTTATAAATGCAGTGTGGGGGAACTGGGGCACATGTCGCCACTAGCCCATCGAGCCATCATATTAATAAATAAAAAATTACATTTAACCTATCTTTTAGAAAATATCATTGATAGTCGCAGCCACTACTCGACTAATGTGTGAATGAAGTCTTCTTTCTTATGTTTAGCATTTTATGTAAGAGTTGACAATATTCTACCATTCTCACAAGCTTCTTGAAGCTCCTCTTCCCTATAACTTCCTATGCATTTTTTTAAACATATATCTTGATATTAAAGATAGCATAATATTGCTTTTTTTGTTGCACAAGATTGTCATACCATAATTATGTTATGGTGTATAAAATATTTTTGATGTTCACAAAGCATGCTTTTATTTCTTTTGATTTTAGTAATTATGATAAATATATAAAATTTCATTTATTTTTAAACATTGAGTTTAAAAAATAATTTTGTTAAGGACATGTACAAGAGTTTCCTTTTTTATATTTAAATGCCTAGTTATTGCTACACATGTAATTTAAGAGGATTTATATACAAATTATTAATTTTTTATTTATTTATGTCTAATGTTTAAATTTGTATATAATCTTATAATATATCACAATAAAATTTATACAAGAAAATGTAATTTCATTTAAATAAATTAATATTTGGTATTTTGATATGATTAAAAGATAAAAAATGCATATAAAAGTCATATAAGATTTAATTTTAAATATATTCACATGTATAAAGTTTAATGATGTGTAAGTAAATTTTCATAAAATAATTTAATATTATATAATATCAGGGCAAATTAATGATCTTTATTTATGTATGAGATTTTTTTTTTTTGCTCAAAAGAGTTCTAGAATAAGAAGTTATGTTTAGATATTTATTTTTGAAATGATAAATAACTAATAATACTAAACGTATAATTATATCTCCAAGATATAAGTTGATAATAAGAGGTAGACTTGAACATGATGTGATTTGATGTTTAAAATTAATATATAATATAAAAACCTATTGTTTAAAATTAATATACAATAAGAGGTGACACCATGGTATAAATTTACATACCTAGTATTTTAAAAAAAAAATTTACTCTTTGATCCACTATTTTTTTTATATATAAGGAGGTTGAACTAAATATTCATTATACTCTCGCAATGGCAGAGTTGACAAATCATTTTTTTTTTCATGATCCCTATTTTTGTATTATGTTATTGAGATTTATTTTAGCTTAAATCCTAATAAATTTTGGCAATAAATATCATAAAAAATCTTTTGAGCAATAGAATGATTCTTATTTAACGATTATTATATATATATTAAAAAAGATATATTTAAGATTAATAAATAACGATTGTACAATGATATCAAAATAAAGATTTGGAGGAAGAAATTATAAATAATATCTAATGTGAAAAAATTATGTTATTGTAAGGTTTAATTTTTTATTTTATTATATGAGATGCTTTAATTTTTATTTTATATAAAATAAAATTATTTTTTATCTTATTGTGTCCCTCTCTGAAAAATATTTATGGATCCACCCATGTTGTCCACTCTTCATTATAATTCAAGTATCAACATTAATGGCAGATGATCCATAAGAATTGCTTGTGCTTACTATAATATCTTCCCAACTCTCAACTATTGAGGAGAACCATCTTGTCTTTAAATTTAGTGTCAGGTTGCAGATTTAATCTTTGCAGAACGCAAGATAAAAGTTAATGTAAACGATTACTTTATAGTTGTTTGGTTGAGAGTTTACAAATTCATGACTTTACTTTTTTTGTTTGATTTAAAAATAATGTAAAAGAATCAGCGCTTTGACATCTGGGCGAGGCGGGCGCTGACCGGAAGATGGTGGTGGCGGCGGCGCGGGCATGGTGGGCGGAGGTGGTCCGTCGCGTGGGCGGCGATGACGACGGCCGGCGATGGGCGGCCGCAATCAACGCAATCAAGATGAAATCAATCCAAATCACTATATTGGCAGTATTTTTAGAATCTGCTAATTCCAAATAACGCAAATGTGAAATATGCAATTTTACTTGCAACCAAACGCTTGAAAGTTAACAAAGTTTAATTGCCCTAGATTAAGTTGAACTTGATGCAATTAGTGACTTAATGATACATTTTTAGATATAAAATATGAAACTGATTTATGGAATCAAAATTTAGTATTACGTCGCATTATTGGAAGGAATATGAAACATTTTCAAGGAATTATTATGGTGGCTTTAGAAAGAACACATCTATACAGCTAACTGTGTCATACCATTTCAGAATCCTTAATTTTCACTCAAATTAAAAAAGAAAAAACAATGGTGGCATATCATTAATATTTATAAATTTGGCTAAACCATATTAAATTCTTTAGGCTTACTCACGTTTTATTTGATCTCTACCATTTTAGTTCGAGGAATCAAGTTCTCATAATTTAATGGCCTATTTAAGATCAATATTATTATATATTATATATTTTATTTTATATCATTTTAAAAGATAATATTTTTTTAATATAACTTAAAATAATTTTTAGATATTTTTATTATTTTTAAAAATAATTACTCTCTGCTGACTATTAGCCACAATTGCCACTATTATTGCTAATGACTACCATCATTTCATTAAAAAAAATAACATATTTAAAGATAACAAATATATTTTATTTCAAAATAAAAATAAAAATTAAAATGATTCTATATAGTTCCTAAATTCATTGTAACAACAATTCATTTCAACACTTTTTTTTATCCAAATCAATTCAATGAGTTGTTTTGCAGGACTCTTCTCTCCTCCCTATTATGGTTTCTTCATTCTATTTTATTTCTAATTATCTTCCTTGAGACTTATATTTCATTTATAAATAAGGAAAAGGCTTCCTATAAAATGTGGTGTGCTAAGAGTGAAAGTTGCATGAGGTTTGGAATGTGATCTGTTTTAAAGAAATGAGTTTTTTCTTCAATTAAAAGTTCAAAATTTAATGCAAATACTCAAAAATATAGATGAAATAAATTAATATAAAGAAACAAAAACCCAAAAAAAAAACAGGGAAAAATAAAATATATTAAAAACTTGAATCAACTCGGCCCATTTTTGCCTGAATCCTATCTAAATGATATGAAGATTAAGAAAATTGATGCTTATATTGGCCCATTCTAGTTCCTAATTCCATACGACAATCTTGAGAAGGCTGGGCGGGATATCCTTATTGGCCCAAGATCCGTTCACCCCATCTACAGCATGATGGCTCCCATAAAATCCTAATTATGACTTAGTTTACAGCAATAACATCCATGCAATCCTTTCAGCCCACTTTCCATTGTTATCTTTCTTGTAGCTTAAGATTGAAAGCTATAGTGGGCCTTATCAAGTTAATTTGGGCCCATTATTTGGATTCAACTGAATCCAAGTCTTACGGCAAAGTGTGAAAAGTGAAAATCTTAGGGAATTAGATTTATAATCTTTGATGTTTAGATATATCCTAACTATGTCTTGTTACTAAATAGCCTTTCTATTATCGTACTAGAGTGGGATAGATGGGAGATGGGATTATAGATTCTTTAAGAGTAGTAGTGTATCATTTGTATGATTTTATCAAGGATTATACAATTTCTGCTTAAGTCTTATTATAATTTTGCTGTTGGACATACTCAAATTTCAACATAAATAATTGAAGGTATAAAATGCGTAATCTTAAATGCTCCTAAAATCTGATATTGCGGCACATTCGACGCGTGAGAACCGACTTTTGTAATCTAGGAGAAACTGTCGACCATCAGAAATGGTAAACTCCATACATGTCTTTCTTGGCGTGGTGAGTAATTAGACTTTCAGCTGCCAAATTAAGTATGCATTAACGCCTTTCTGACGCGATGGAAAAATTTGTACTTGCTTATTGTATAAGTACCCGCTCATGCATTTCTTAACGGGAAAATGTTGTTTGCGTGTCTTAACCCCATACATCTTTCTTGGTAGAAGACAAGACATTCAAGCCGCGATTTATACTACCCATACACTCTTTCTTAGATGCGTGCCCAGATACCCGGTACTCTTATAACAAATCAGATGTCGAAATCAAACTTCACACTAACAGGGAGACCTACACAGCATGACACAAAGCCATGCCACAATATAAAATTACTATTTAGAACTAATATTGCAGGTGTATAAGTACCATACACGCCTTTCTTGGTGTGTCGGGAAAATATGTTCGATACCTCTGCATACATGCCTTTCTTACTATCAGGGATGTCGATTTAGTCGTGGTTTATACCACCCATATATCCTTTCTTGGCAGCCCAAAGATACTAAGTAGCCCCCATACTGGACGACGTCAGATGTCAAATGTCGCCAAACTTTACAATGACAAGAGGCATAAACAACTTAATAAAAATTTAACTACAAAGCTAAAATTAATATTTTAACTTAACATTGCAAGTATATAGTAAGTACTGTACACTTTCTTAGCAGGAAAATCGGTTATATGTAGTGCTTTAGAACACATACATTCCTTCATTGGCATGGTGGGATGACGTATTTAGTCGTGGTGTTTACATCACCTATACATGTCTTTCTTGGCATGGTGGACAGGTCCCCATTGTAACCCCCTATGTAGGGAAGACACCAGGAGATTACCGAAATGTTATCAAAATTTTATCTAAAATTATAAACTTGTAATGAAAACCCAATCAAAATAAGAAACATTATTCAAATCTCTCAAGTTAAATCAATTTTAAATTAAATCACCCGTATGGGCCCCCGATATTATGTCAATGCTTAAATTAGTGTTATACGCCACGATTCTGGTTGTCTTAGAACCGGGTTAAGTTAACAAAACCTAAAATCCTATTATAATGTGGCTCAAAATTGCCACGACCTCACAATTATTGAGAATTGAAGAGTATTTGAGAGTGTTGGTAATTTTCGTGCGATAATAGTATATAAGACACTACCGAGATTTCATCCTCATTTTGAGGACTTTAGATCAGTTTCCTATAGGCACAAGCACCTATAGTTAATTACCCCTCTCAATAAGTGAGACAACTTTCGATTAAGGCTAATCATTAGATCGCTTAATGCATAGCGTATAATAGCAACATGTAGAGTTTTAGAATTTAAGATATGAAATTCATCATTTTAGCTTAAATCGGATGGTTGGGGGAATGATGATGTGGCCGATCTAGATCCCATGGTTCTATCATCCCGCATGTCCCTAATTCTACTGAGGAGGTATAATTCAACCCGACAGTAATCCTCATCAACACATGGGTTATGTAAGAAATATAGACTGGGGAGGAGACAATCTTAAATCTACCTTAACTGTATTTTTTCATCAAGTATACCCTATGATTCACAACTCAAAGGAAGAGTCATTGGGAGCATACGCTATGATGCGATCATAATATAATGGAGTCCGACAAACCATCGAATGTGAGACACATGTCATGTCTTAGAGATTGATTGAGAGTGAACATAGTAGAACACTTGATTTAACATTGGCTCCTGTGAGATAGAGTTTTCTTAATTTGTCACCCCATAAATAATTGTGTAAGATTGATGGAGTTTGATTTAAGTTTTAATGATAGAATTTCATTTAAGCTTGATTGCTACTTAATTTGATTTGAAAAATTGATTAATTTGAATATGTTTAAGAGCTTTAGATCCTGTCAACTCTATTTAGCTATTAATAGAGGATTAGATCTAATATCACCTGATTGAATTAGTTTCTCAGATATTTCACTGAATTGAAACTCTTATTATAGGTTTTTAGATTTTGTTAACCCGATCCACTCCTAAGACTAAACCGGAAGTAACCAAGAACAACCTCAAACATTTGAATTTAAGCATTCAAAGATAGTGTTGGGGCCAGCGGTGTATAGTAATTTTAGTTAATTTTATGTTTGAATTATGAGATTGATTTGATTTTCATTTAATTCAACTAACCTTAGACACATTAAAATTTGCACTTGAAATCTATGTCCGAAAGCACACGCAGTGTTTATAGCTGATAATTTCACTTAAATTAGTTGATTTTGAAAATTATAATTAGAATGAAATTCTTAATTTTGAAAAGGAAAGCTCCATGATTTTTGTAGATTTTGGTTTAGTATCGCCTTCTGTCTGCTTGTAAAAATAGTTGCAAGTCCGGTGGCAATTCTTTTTATTTTGAAATTACAGGTTCAAAGGATAATTTAGTTTGTTATTTTAAGATGAAGATTTACTTCTTGAAGTAATTCTCATTTTTCCTCTCTTTTATTCAAACTTTCCTACATTCATTTTCCTTCCTCTTTATTCAAACTTTCCTATTCATTTTTCCCTCTTTATTCAAACTCTCCTACATTCATTTTCCCCCCACTTTTGCTTTTGAAAATAACCCACTCACAACCTCTTCTAATTTCTATAAATAAGGCTAAGAGGGAGTCTCCTATTTTATTCCATTTGTTTGAAGTTTTGAAGTTAGGATATTTGAAAGGAGCGATTAGAACTTTAGGCTTTCAACTCTGTTTAGATAAATTTCATAAGTGCTTTTCACCCTTCTTTTATTTTATTTTACTTTTATGATATTGTTGTATCTCATTTTACTTTCTTTTTTTTTCTAAGTCTAAAAATTAGATAAAATAAAACATTTAGGGAAGCAACATCTAACTACTCTCATTGATGAAGGAGCTTGTCGGACACTTTTCATCTCGTAATCAAACTATATATATATATATATATATATATATATATATATATATATATATATATATATATATATATATATATATATATATATATATATATATATATATATATCCACATTCACGTGATCACATATGTCGAATATTTTCAGCATACGCAGTAAAAGAAAGAAGGTTAGGTATGCAATCGATGTAATGAATCGAAATCAAAATCGAAGAAGACCAATTGATGATGTTCCCTAATTTGCAAAGTGAAATTGGAAGGCTAAAGTGAGGTGCAACGAAATCGAAAGAAGAATTCATTTGTTCTTCCCGATTTACCCAAGACTGATAGGGTTGGAAACTTGCGTGGATAGCGGCCGGAGTGGGATGCGGGCTGCTTATGGGAGGCGCGCTGTGTAGTTTTGTAGGCTGGAAGAAGGGTCGTGCAGATTGCGGAACAGCGAACTCTGTGGAAAGAGGAATGGTGTAGGTCAGACCGAACGGGTCGGAGCGTGATCCCAGAGGCGAAGGGGAGAAGAGGGTCGATTTCTCGCCGAGGGAGGCAGAGCGGCGGTTGGCAGAGCGCGGAGCGGACCGGACCGGACAGCGGTAGGTCGGAGCAGAGCACGCTGAGCGGGCCGGGCTGGACGCGGGACGCACGGGTGCAGCGGAAGCGGGTCGCATGGAAGCAGGCCACGGGACGGCGGGCCGGAGAGGCTGGCGGGTCGTGGGATGTAGTGGAAGCGGGTCACGCGAAGCGGGGGCGCGTGCGAGCCGGTGTGGAGCACGCGGAAGCAAGCCGACGGAGGAACGACGCAACGACATGATTTTGCGACAGCGGGCTGGAACGACGGCTGCTGAATTACACCGAAGCGCGGGCCGCGTCGAACAATAGAGCGCCGAAGGAGGTTAAGAGGGAGAGGGAAAATTACCTGTAATTTTCTGTTTCCCACCGAGAGAGGGAAGGCAGAGGAGAGAGAAAGAATGTGGGAATGCGATGGGACCGTGAGGAACCGTCTTTTTCTTTTCTAAACTAGAGAAAAATGGGAGGGAGCAATTTTTTCCTCTTTCTTTTTGAATCAGATAAATTGAAAATAGGGGGGAATAGTTGAGTATGGGAGAGGGTAATTTAGGAATTTAAAATAAATTTTAAATTGATTAAATGGTTTTAATTTGAATTTCATCGAAACACACATCAATATGTATCAATCGGGTAATTGTTTTCAACGAAGACGCTTAACAAGGGCCATTTGGTTCTAGCGTCAAATTGAGTCCATTTTAGCTCAAAAAAGCGCGTCGCCACTTTTGACACGATTTATGTAATTCATGAATTGAGCGAATATTTTACTGATAGATTTGTGAAAACAACGCACATAATCAATTTCATAATGGATGTCTTTTGATCTACATCGGCCTCCTAACCTCGACATCATGCATGTATGACGACTGAAGCTTGATTTGACCATCGTTTGGCAATATTTATATCTTGACCAATTTCAACGCTCAACGCATGGCAAGTCCGTTCATTGATTGGAGGTCATTTGGATTTTGGACGCCCGGTATTTCGGCCGACTTGTGCCGTCACTTCCAATCATTTGACATTTGCACAAACTTGTCTTAATTGAGCGTGGATAGTCTCATTTGATAGATTTCAACATTTTGAAGCTAACGACGCAATCCATTTCATGAAAGGGGATCGTTTGGCTTACATCGGCGCTTCCCGGCTCTAATATGCGTGTCGACATATTGATAGCTCGAGCGCTTAATCGATTGATCGTTAGATTTTTCAATAATTAGATTTCGATCAATTTTGACATTCTGAATGCGATGACAAAGTTTGTTCATCGATCGGAGGTCATTTTGACCATTTTTGATGACATCTAGTGCATTTTGAGCCTCAATTTGCGCACTGTCACCTCCGAAGTCTGTCGAATTTGATTTGTATGCTTGACTTTAACTTATGACACACATATGGAGGTCAACATATAATATTATAAAAATCTCAATTTGATGATATCTAAGAAGCTAATTATGTCATGTGATTACAAAAGATAAATCTATTAGCTTCATAGCTAATGTAGCTTCTCAAGTTCAAATCATCAAAATAAGAATCCCAAACAAGATCCTCTATGCGAAAGCAAGAGTTGACAAAGTTAGGAGAATGATAGACTTTGAAACAATAAACTACCCCGATAATGGCTGTGTTGAATGAGAATTTCAACCAAAGGGGATATCAATATCAACATATGTTTAAAATTTTAAGTTAAGTTAATATAAATTAAGTATCAATTCAAATGCCAAAGTACAACATATTATTAAGTGTTAAATGTTTGAATGAAATTCAATCTTTAAAGAACCTAAAGCTAAAACTCAATCCATCTTTCGTAATTATTTATCGTTGGTGGCAAATTAAGAAAACTATAGCTCACAAATGAGCCAAAGTCAAGTCAAGTATATTTTTATATTCCCTTCCAATCAATCTCATGTCAGCAAAGATGTGGTCCGTGTCCTCTGACTGCATGGCTTGGCCAGTAGGCTCCACATATGATATAGTTATGACCAAAGTCCTATGATCGGATGGTTGCCGCCAAATGACACCATTATATTACGATCACGACTGTAGCCCGTATGCTCCCCAATGGCTATGTACATTGAGATATGAATCATATGGTACACTTGATAGGGCCAAAAGCCCTCTGTCAGCTTAGGTGAGCTTAAGCTTGTCTCCTTAGACAAACCGTCCAGTGATTGCGGACGACGCAACCCAGATGCTTCTACAAGGATCCTTCTACAGTTGGGTCGACTACCTCCTCTGACTAAGTAGACTAGGGACCACGATAGCCTGGGATGACAGAACCATGAGATCTAGATCGAGCACGTCATCGTTCCCCAATCATCTATTTTAAGTTAAATATAATGAATTTCATAATATCACAATTTCAAAACTCCACATGCTACTATCATACGCTACACATTTAGTGATCTAACGACTAGCCTTAATCGAAAGTTATCTCTCAGCATTGAGAGAGGTAATTAACTATATGTGATTGTGTCTGTAAGAAACATGGAACCATATCTAAAGTCCTCAAAAAATGAGGGTGAAATCTCTAGGTAGTGTGTTATCAAATGTCAATTATCAAAGAAGCCAAAAATATTATACTATAAAAGCCACCATTAGTGGTAATAAAAAACTCATGATCGTCTAAACAAGACTTACACGGAGAGCATCGGGGCGTGACACCTTGACCACATGTTCAAGAATCCACCGCCGAAAGGCCCTGACAAAAATGAAAATAAAAATGGAGGCTGAAGCCTCAAGAAGAGGCAGCGATGCATAAGCTTCTTCGTTTGGAGGCAAGCTAACCTAGAGACAGTGGAGAAAGAGAAATGTTAAACTGTGTGCTCAACAATCATTGTTCAAGCAAAAAATTATACAATCAGCTATAGAACCAGAAGTGAGTATTACAACCCATAACAGGTTTGACAGTCTAAGATGGGTAAAGCGAAATAGCTCTACTAGATAAATCAAACAGTCCTTCTGGACCTGACATCGTTAGGTTCCAACTTCTCCAGTGAGAAAACTCAAAACTATATATGCAAGAGTGCATCAGGTCCTCAGAGGTGAAAAGAAAATATCAAGGTCCTATCATCAGAGAGGCTAGAGCTGCTCTTCCAAGGAGACATCCTCTTACAATCCAAATAAGGTACCAATCCAATTAAGTCCTGCATGATGAGCATCGGGGAGTGACATGTGGACCACACATCCAGAGATTTTTTGCTAAAAGGTCCTGACAAAAAATAAATAAATATGGTGGTCGAAGCCATGAGAAGAGGTAGCGACGCATAAGCTTCTTCATTTGCAAGCAAGCTAACCCTGAGATAGTGAGAAGCAGAAATGCTAAACTGCGTGCTCAATAGCCATTATTCAATCAAAAAATTGTACAACCAGCTGTGGTACTAAAAGCGAGTGTTCTAATCCATAACATGTTTGACAGCCTAGGATGGGTAAAGTGGAACAGCTCTATTGGTCAAATCAAACAGTCCTTCTAGACTCGACAATGTCAGGTTCCAGCTTCTCCAATGAGAAAACTCAAAACTATATATGCAAGAGTGCATTGGGTCCTCAAAGTTTCTAAGGAGAAATGACTAATGAGAAGAAAAATATCAAAGTCCTGTCATCATAGAGACTAGAGTTGCTCCTCCAAAGAGACCTCTTCCTACAACCCTGGCAAGATGTCAACCAATTCAAGTCTCGTGCTGTGAGCATCGAAGTGTGACACTTGGACCACAGGTCCAAGAATCCACCATGGAAAAATCCTGACAAAAAGAGGATAAAACTCATCAAGAATGGGTACCTGAGAGAAATGTCATATGTGATGAAATTTCTGACTGTAGACACATTGGAGAGTGTTGACCCAATTTTTAGGATGAGCTTTCAACCCCTCCATCTTAGACGTAGGACTTCTCTTAGACACTAAGAGTCTCCTTAGTCTTAAGACATTTCTAGTGATAAGGTGGACACTCAACCTAACTCTAGAGACTTAGAAGAGTTAGCCATAAGAATATATCATGCCTTAGGAGTGATAGGAAAATTTGTCTACCTTGTAACTTGAACCAACTCCTCACTTCCTTCCATCAAATCAAATTCCAAATCAAGTCTAAACTAACTCCAAACTCCAAATCAAATCAACTTCAAACTTAAATCAATTCCAACTTAATTGATTTTCTCAAACTCAAACCAATTCCAAATGATTGAAACCCATGATTGAATTCCAAATTTCAAAAATCCTTCTTAACTCACTTTGATTCTATCTTATGGACTTAGCCTAAATCAAATCAAATCAATTTAAATTCAAGAAATTTTTGCATAACCCATTTATATTCTCATTTATATTCACAAATATAAATGAAATATAAATACATCAATCCAAAGATAAATTCAAAACTCAAATCTAAATTCAACCAAAATTCAACTTAAGCCTTTCAAGTCAAAACTTAGCCAAATCAAATTCAAATCAAGCCAAACTCTTAATTTTCTTCATGAATCAATCATTTCAATCATGAATCAAATATAAATGCAAACTTCAATTATCAATTCAAAAAATCAATTCAAAATCAAATTCAAAAACCAAAATTTAACTACCTTTTCAAGTCAAATTCTTGAACTTAGCCAAATCAAATTCAAATCAAGCCAAACCCTTGATTTGTATTCATGATTCAATCAATCCTTCAATCATGAATCTAAACATAAATTCAAATTTTAATCATCAATCCAAAAATCAATTCAATAGTCAAATCCAAATTCAACCAAAATTCAACATAAGCTTTTCAAGTCAAATTCTTAAACTTAGCCAAATCAAATTCAAATCAAGCGAAATCCTTGATTTGGCTTCATGATTCAATCAATCCTTCAATCATGAATCCAAATATAAATACAAACTTCAATCATCAAATCAAAATTAAATCCAAAAATCAAACCCAAGCTAAACTCATCTTCACCCTTTTGAACTTGAAATCGTCAAATGAATCAAAACCCATTTGACTTCAAATCACTTGAAAATGGATTTATATTTCAATCATAAGTCCATATGTGAGTTTAACCAAACTTGATTCAATCCTTGATCATGTCAATTGACCCATTTAGGCTCACTTGACCCTAAGTGACCTAAAATTCCCATTTTGAGCCAAATTCTGATCCTACCCAAATTGGATTGAAGTAAGCCTACCTAAGCCTCACATTGTGAGCTAAAATCATCATAAGGTGATCAATCACTCAAATTGGGTCAAACCAAGTCAAACCTAAGGGTTGACCAAGTCAACACTTAGCCAAAATGAAACTTAAACTAGCCAAAAATCCACCATATGTTAAATTGATTGAAACCATTGATCAAAACTCATTCATGATCAGTATTTGAACATGACCAAGTCATTATTTGAGCCTAACCTATCCCAATTAGCCACTTGACCCAAGTTGACCCAATTTGACCTAAAAAGTCAAAATGTGTCAAAACATGATCTAAGCCAAATTGATTGAAACCAATGGGTCAAGTTCATTCCAAATCACTTGTTGAACTTGACCAAAGCCCCAATTGGCCAATTAGACCCAACCTAGCCCAATTGATCTTTGTTGGTTAATAAATCTCTTACAAGGAGTCACCTTTCAAATCTATGGAGAAAAGAAAGAAGGGACCTTATAGAAATTCATCTTAGTAATGCCGCATGTATTTATTCGTGATCGACACGATCAAGGTATAGTGTACTATCTCAAAGAGATAAGTCACGCCTTTAATGGAACCAATCACTAAGGACAAATGATGTGTATATGTACTAGATTCTTCCCCACTTTACATGGAAAAGTAAAGCGGTTTATTTTAAATTGAGTTTGTTGTTCTGGGCAAGCCCCCATAGTTAATTACATCCTAAAGGATAGAATCCTTTAGAAAAACTCTCGATTAAGGTAAATGATCATTGTCTCTAAAGATTTCAACAGGAAGGACTATCAATCGATTGATTGGTATTTTGAAGATCAAATGGGATTGATCAAAAGAGAGAGTTATTGTCGAAGCCAAAATGGGATTGAGTGAGAGATGCTCACAATGGTAAGAAACTTAGCAAGCCTCTGAAACTATCCTAAAATTGGGCTTATATTTTAGAAATTGATTTAATTTGTTTAAGTTGCATTTTTCATTAGAATTTTAGGATTTAAGATTCTTTAACACAAGATTAAGGAAATGCCTAAGAGGTGAGAAATTATGCTTATGGCCCATAAATGGGAGAAGCATCCTCAGAACCTAAATTTAGGGAGCTTTGGTGAGGTGATAACAACCTACCCTAAGGTGAAAATGGGTAATTGGTTTGCCTCCATAAGAGAGGACAAATCACGACATTGGACTTTAAGTGTTACCAACTAACTCTTTCCTACACTTTTAAATACATGTAGATAAGTCTTTTGATGCAAGATAGCTAGTTTATTATTTAGAAGAGACTAAGTTCTTAAACTCAATCTCTAAAGAGCAGATCATGTAAAGGGAATGCTTTAAATGACCTAAATCTAAATTTCAAATTTCATTTTATTTCATTTTTTGGACAATCAATTTGACTCGAATAGGATTTTTCATGACTAATGCATAAGAAAGTAGATTATTGACCAAAATGGGTGAGAAGTTTGGAGGTGAGTTTCCATCCTCAAAGGTCAAGTTTGTTCTACAGATGAAAGCCAATCAAGAGTAAAATAAGATGCATTTGAGCATGATATTATAAAGAAAGAACTCATCGTAAGGAGTTTCTAATTATCTTAATTTTAATCAAGCTTTATGAGGTTATGAATTGTTTAATTTTAATTTGAATTAAGTTAGGTTTCCATGGAATGGATCGGCAAGGGCTTGCCATTTTGATCCAATTGATAAGGATGGGTTATTTTGGTCATAGCAATGCACATGGTTTTGGTTGGAGTGGAATGCTAACCCCATGTGCATCAATTGAGCTGGGAGTTTGGAATTTCAATTTGGCCATTAGTGGTGGGTTTGGTCCATGGCAAATTGACCCAAACCCATTGGGTTATGCACCACTCATCACTACCCTTGGTTTTAAGAAAGCCTCAAGTGATTGTGATGAGTATTAAAATACCATGGCTGCCAAAATTTGTTCTATGGTGGGTATAATTATTATTTTGCTATTTTTTCAATTTGGGTATGTTTATATGAGAAAATAGGTAAGTTTCAATGGATTTGGAATCCATTTGATAGGTTTGGCTATGTTGACCCATTTAGGTCAAAATGGGTCAACTTGGGTCAAGTTGACCAATAGGTCAAATTTGGTCAAACCAAGGGTTTAAGTTCACATGACCATTTGAAATATTTGCTTGGTTTGGTTAAATTGATAATTTGGTTTTGGCTCATATGACTCATTTAGGTCAAATGTCAATTATTTCACCCATTTGACCTATTTGGGTTAGGTCAAGGGTAGAGGTTTGGTTGGTCATATGGAGTGGATTGGTATCTTTGTTTCCAATCAATTTGGGTTATGTTCAATTTTGGCTCAACATGACCCCTTCAGGTCATGTTGGGTATAAGGTTAATTGGGCTAGGTTGGGTTTAGTTGGCCAATTGAGGCTTTGGTCAACTTCCACAAAGTGATTTGGGATGGACTTGACCCATAAGTTTCAATCAATTTGGCTTAGATCAAATTTTGACACATTTTGGCCCTTTAGGTCAAAATGGGTCAACTTGAATCAAGTGGGCCAATTAGGCTAAGTTAGGCTCAAATGTTGGCTTGGTCAAGTTCAAACATAGCTCATGAGTGAACTTAGAACAAAGGTTTCAATCAATTTGGCCTATAGTGGATTTTGATCATGTAAGGTTTCATTTTAGGTTAAGTGTTGACTTGGTCAACCCTTAGGTTTGACTTGGTTTGACCTAATTTGATTGATTCATCATCCCATGATGATTGTTGATCATGATGAGAGACAAATATGAGTTTGGTTCAATCCAATTTGGTTAGAATCAAAAGTTGGCTCATAAGGGTACTTTAGGTCACTTTGGGTCAAGTGAGCCTAAGTTGGTCAAATGGCTTGGTCAAAGCTTGATTTGAAGTTGATTGATCTTGTATATTGACATATGATTGAAATATAAATCCATTTACATGTGGTTTGAAGTCAAATGGATTTTGATCCATTTAAAAATTTCATATTCAAAGGAAGAATATGAAGGGGTCTAAAGTTTGATTTTTTTTATTTGGGTTTTGATTATTTGATTGAAGTTTGAATTTATATATGAGCTCATGATTGTTGGATTGATTGAACCATGAGAGAAAATCAAGAGTTTGGCTTGATTTGGCTAAGTTCAAGATTTTGGCTTGAAAGGCTTAGATTTGATTTTGAATTGATTTGAGTTTGATTTTTTGGATTGGTTTGATTGTTTAAATTTTATATTTCATTTATATATGTGAATATAAATGAGAATATAAATTTATTATGAGAAAATTTTAAGAATTTGAAAGAGTTTAATCATGATTTGGGTAAATCCATTAAAGGGAATTTAATGGATTTAATGAAATTTTTAATTTGAAATTTAATTTTTGAATTAGATTTGATTGATTTATATTTATATTTCATTTATATATGAGAATATAAATGAGAATACAAATAAGTTTTGAGAAAATCGCATGAGTTTGAATAGGTTTGAACAAAGATTTAGTTAAATCCATTAATGAAAAATTAAGGGATTTAAGGGAATTTTAAGCATTTTAAATTTGGAATTTAATTTTTTTTCTTTGATTTGATTGAGTTATATTTATATTTCATTTATATATGTAAATATAAATAATTTTTGAGAAAATCCCAAGGGTTTGAGTTGATTTGATCAAGGTTTAGAGTTGATTTTGGCTCAGTCCTTTAATGGAAAATTAAAGGAATTTAGGAAAATTTTCATGAATTGTTTTGGAATTTTGAATTTGATTTGATGGATTTGAATTTATATTTCATTTATAAATGAGAATATAAATGAGAATATAAATGGATAATGAGAAAATCTCAAAGGTTTGAATGGGTTTGAATCATGATTTTGGCTAAGTCCTTTAGAAAGGGTTAAGGACTTAAAATTTGAACTTAGGAATTTTTGATGAATTTTGATCTTCGGTTTCAATCATGGATTTCAATCATGGAGTTGAATTGAGTTTGGAGAAAATTAAATAGAATTTATTTGGAGTTTGACTTGAAAGGAAGGAAAGTGAGGAATGGTTTAAGCTAAAGGGTACGAGATTTTCCTAACACCCCTAAGGCATGATCTATTCTGACTAACTCTTCTAAGTCTCTAGGTTAGGAGAGTGTCCACCTAATCACTAGATGTGTCTTAAGACCAAGGAACTCTTAAATTCAAAGGGAAGTCATATGCCTAAGATGGAGGTGTGAGAACTCATTCTAAAAAATGAGGTCAACAAAGGGCACCAGTGTGGTGTGACTAACCAGAACATATGTATCAGTGTGTTGGAAAAAGATCAACAACACTGAAAGATCACAAGCACTAACAAAAACTATCTATCCATGACCAAAATTTGTAGTTTTATTTGTTTGTTTTGATTATGATGGATCTCATAGGTTTGCGATGAATTGCACGGTAGGCCATGGAAGCCTGACCTAACTCCATAATTCAAAGGGAGTAGTCTACCAACCACAAGGTAGAACTATCCAACCAAGGAGAAATGCCTTTTGGTACACAATGGTCAAGTCTTAAGAAGAAAGCATGGGGACTCATATCTTCTAAATACATAAAACCATTGGGTGATGCTGTTTTGGGCAACAAATCAAAGACTAGGATTATTGAATGAATGCACTGGGGACTTAAATCTCAAGATAGTCAAGAATTAATTCCATTTTTAGAGTTTAATTTTGTTTTGATAGATTTCATCAATTTGCGATGGATCACACTGAGAAGGAGCTTATAGAAGCCTAATTATCTCGATTTGCAACCAAAGGGAGTAGTTTCTCCGATGGGGCTTATCAGACCAAAGGAGTGCCTTTTGATTTGTAATGATCAATTTAAGGGAAAAAAAACTCGGGGACTCACATCTTCCACTAGAAAAGATCCTTTGGGGTGATTGGTTGCTTTGGGCAACAAATCAAAACCCTAGTTTCGTCGTTTGCGACAATCATGCTAGAAAGAATGCATCATAGTCTTATATCTTTCAAAAGAATGATTCGGGGTAACACTTGTGGCAAAATAGATTGAACGACCTAAGGTGACTGAGTGAGATGAGAGGATTTATCTCGACTCGTAGTCGGGCAATTCTATGGGAGTTGGCGACCTACCCCAAAGATAGGATGCACTTGGGAAAGGGGCTTTGCTTGAATCCTAATCCACAAGCGAATTAATTTTTGTTTATTTGAGTTGTTTGTTTTATCATGGACCTGTTAGTTGTGAGGATCAAAGAGAAGGAGCTTATATCGGCTAGACTATCTCAGTTCTTGAACCAAGGAGAATTTGTGTCATGAACAAATTTTCCAACCAGGGTGGCTACTAGGAAAGGGGACTATCCAATCCAAAAAAGTAAGTAGTGTCTAAATGGGGTTACAAAGGACTTGATCCAAATAGAGTGCCCACACGGGATAGGGTCGATAAGGGCTTAATCCAACACCCTAGAGAAAAATGACATGGCTAGTCATAAATTCAATAGGTATTGGTCCAACTCAAGGAGAAAGCATGGGGACTCATATTCAAGAGTGGTGTACTCACTGAGTCACTTGTCGGCATAGCAACATATCAACCAAAGGTGCGTTTGCAATAATCGACTAGGAAGAAAGCTCATCCATCCTCACATATAGCGTGATTGTTGGATGATAGTCTTGACTCGACGGTGCTATCGACCTAGGGACTCTTGAGTGAATGCACTGGGGACTTATATCAACTCAAAAGTAGTCAAGAGGAAAGGCGCCTCTTGGGGACTTATCCTAAACCTCAAATATACTCAACCTAGTTAGAACATGATGGCATGGGGACTCACATCTTCTTAAACAAAGTCAACATGAGGTAGCTTACTAGCTGGGCAGTGAAGCATACCATACTAATAAGGCGCTCTTTGGTTTGCAATGATCAAGTTAGGAAGAAAGCATGGGGACTCACATCTTGAAAAATAAGAGACCATTAGGGTGACATACTAGCGAGGTAGCATGTAGACCCAACCTAGAGCAGCTAATGAGTGAGTGCCAAAGAGGCTTGCTCTCACATCAAAGTAGCATGAGATAAAATATTTGTGTTTGTGTTTTGTGCATGTGTTAAAAAAATAGGATGCCTCTAGGGGACTCTTACACCTACCTTAAAACACACTGGGGAAATATGAAATGATGCCATGGATGACAATCGGGATTCTCACTAAGAAAGGTTGTTGCTTGGGTTCTCTTTTATTCTAATAAAGGAGATTATGTTGTGGGACTCTTACACTACCCCAAACATGTCACGGTAGATTCAAGACAAAGCAACAACACTTCAAAGAAGAGAAGATTTGATGAATGGAATCATTTTATTCTTTTATTAATGAATTATTTTCAAACAAGTTTTATTTCATGGGTAATATTTCTTTAGATAGAGCCCATTAATTGGAAGCATCAGGTGTTCCCCTTTACAATCAATAAGTTGATAAGATCCTCCTTGGTAGGCCTTCTCTATGACATAGGGGCCTTCCCAAGTGGGTTCAAACTTGCCTCCCATCTTTGATGGGCAATAATTGGTCTCCTTAGGACTAACACAAGTTCTCCTACTCGGAAAGACCTAGGAGGACCGACTTGTGCTTGAATCATTTTGGCCTTGTACAACTCGAGGTCTGCAGTAGGTGACTTTCCTCCAAACCTTGAGCTCTTCTAACCAACTTTGCATTACGCTCATAGTGATCTTGTTACCCAATGCTATCCTTAGTGATGGGAGTTGAACTTCTAAGGAAGAATGGCTTGGACCCATACTAAGGAAAATGGGGTAGGGAGTTGGAGTTTGTATGTGGTGCGGTAGGCCACAAGGCTTCAACCTATCTGTTCCTATCATTTGTCATCAAGAGTCTTCTTATTATCGATGAGAGTTTTGTTGAATGCTTCTAAAACCATTAGCTAGGTAGTAGATGGTGGAGTATCTCCAATCTATACCGTGTCTTCTATTGATCTTCATGCTTTTGAATGCACCATTATCGGATATAATTCATTGAGGCACCCCAAACTATATGATATGGTTCTAGAAAATTGAAGCACATGGTGAGTTGACCTCTCACGAGTGGGATGGCTTCACCCACTTGGAAAAGTAGTTGGTAGCTGATGAATGATGCCCCTTGGAAGAAGGAGGATCGATCGGACCTACAATGTCGGTACCCAACACTCAAATGGCCATGAAGCCAAGTAGGGTGTAGAATGTTGGGTGGTTGGTGGAGGACCACACCGTGCACACGATGGCATCTCTAGCTACATCCATGCAATGTGATCATAGAAGGCCATATCCAAGTCTTTTGATCTTCATCTTCATCTTGGGTGATTATGCTCCACATAGTGTACCTCGATTATAATACCATGGCTTCATGTTTGTCTAAACAATGTAACCACATTTGGTCAAAGGAGGCGATACAGGTGCCATCAAGAAGAGCATAGGAAAGAGCTCTGTTTCACGATGGGCTTGAGATTTCTCTTGAGGTAGTTTTGTGTTCAAGTAATCTATGAAGCGGTTGCCTCCAATCTAGCTCCTTGTCCATTTTGGCAATGACAACCTCCCTTCAAGAGAAAGTCTCGATGAGTTCAAATCAATAAGGGATAGACTTGTCTATTTTGGACCCTTATTGAAATGGACTCATCTTCCGGACATGCCAACTCTTTGGCAAGTTTTAAGGCATCTACTCTTGTGTTCTCTCAGGAACCTTGTAGATGGTGACTTTTGGAATCCAACTTCATGGTATACTCATAGTAATGACAAGCTTGGGTTTGAGGACTGGTAGGACCAATCAGTTGATGACCAACTGAGAATCCCAAAGATGTTGATGCTCTTGACATTGATAGTGATGGCTAACTCCAAACTAGCAATCAAAGCCTCATACTCAGCTTTGTTGTTGGTGCAGGGGTTGGAAAGATAGTATGAGAATCTCATCACATCGCGATTTAGAGTTAGAAGAACTATTCCTACCCCTTTCTGGGAGAATAGATCTGGTGCTTCACCTTTAAGAAAAGAAGCAACACCATCAAAATACATCTCCCATCGGGTGGTTGCCGGCCTCCCTAAGTTCATGATTTGTTCATAGATCATCACTAAGCGAGAATCGGGAAGTGGGTGTCTTCTAAGAAATTACTAGTGCTTTGTCCTTTACCACAGGGGATCAAATGTGATATATGAGAGTATCATGGACCAATGAGCCAAACATCCAGCATTGTGTCATGAGATGTAGTGGATTGGTTCTTGAGATCAAGTTCACCTTATGAGAAAGCATGTAATGTTGTAGCAGATGCAAAGATCAAAGCTAGGCATATTTCTCAATAGGTGGATAGTTTGTTTCTAGGGATCGACGATGGTGAGGTAGAGAGAGTGCTTTCCTTCCTCATTGACTTGGGCCAACAGCAGAGAGTCATCCAATGCAAAGAAGTGTAAAGGATCAATGGCTCGATAGGTCAAAGAACGGCCTTCACCAAGTATTCTTTGATGTCTTCAAAATGCGACACTTGTCATCCCACTTGAACTTGGCATCCTTTTGACAAGTTGAGATGGTTGCATCTCCTGATAAGTTTGAGATAAAGCATCTTAGATCATCCATCCTTGAAAGGATCTTGAGTTAAACTCTGAGGTGGCATTTCTAAGATATTTGATCTTTTCGTGATCTATTTCTATTCCTAGTAACAACAAACCCAAGGAATTTCAAGCAACTCAATGCACACTCGGATTCATTTTAGGTTATATTATCTTAACCATTCAAAACTACTCAAGTCAAAGAGGTGGTCTTCCTTTTCGCTTTTAACTACTAGTCATCATCAATATAGCACTCAACCCGATGATGGATGAGTTCATTGAAGATATGAGTCATGGCCCATTGGTATGTAGCACCAAAGATTTTAAGGAAAGGCATGACCCTATAATGTAAGATTTGATCGGTTCAAAGTAGTGTTTCTTTCATCTTCGTGAGACATCTTGATTTGGTTATAGATGATCCATCCATGAAAGAGAAGACTACATGAGATGAGGCAATGTCCACCATTAATTGTATAGGAAGAGAAACTCATCCTTAGGACATGTTTTGTTAAGTCCCTAAAATTGATGCAAAATGCAATTTGGCCATTCTTCTTCTTAACTGGATGACACTAGCTAACCAAGATATTTTTCTTCCCATGAAAACCAAGATCGATCAATTTCTTGACTTTAAAAATGACCTATTGTTCAATTTCTAACGCATGCCCTAGGAGCTTGCTTAATAGGGTAACATTAGGTCTATTGCTAGCTTGTGGACTCAAAGTTAAGAGATAATCGGCATTTCTTCATAACTCCATGTGAAGCGCCTTTAAACTCACAATAGCCTAACTAAGTCATTGGTTTCTTCTTCATTCAACAAATGAACCATGTATGGGAGAGAATTTTCTTCTATCCGAGGTTGATTTCTTTAGCTTGTCGATATTGAATGAATCTCCTCTTCAAATGGTGCCTCTTTGACTTGGAGATCATATGGATCATCTGAAGTTTCTAAACACACATTCTCATAAGAGTTGGGGATGTGTGAGAAGAACTTATCAAATGGTGGTTGGTAACAACTAGGCAATAATCTTCATCATCGACCGACCCACAAATCAATCGCTTGATTGTGCTCAGATATTCCATAATTTTTTCAAAATATTCTAACCTGCATTTGGACCAAGTGTGAGGAACTAAACCTTTATGTATAATTTTGAACACAAGAGTAAAAGTCAAAAGGTAATTCCATTAATTCTTTAAAGTATCTTCCTCAAGTCCTACATCGAAGCTCGACTTGAGGATGATGAACCCAAAAAGAACCTCTTCTACTTGTGTCACGAAGACTTAGGGACTTCCTTAACTACTAAACCTTCAACTTTCAGATGTAAGTGAGGTAAGAGCTAAGGTTCCCAACTCTAATAGTTTCACATAGAATACTTTGCTTTGCTTGGAGGCTTGGTCTTCTCTGGCCGATCAAAAGTCACCTCCAATGGAACCCAGAGGGGTTGGTATACTAATCACATTAGACTCATCCTCCAGCTAGATTCCAAGTCTATGTGAATAGGGGTACTCTATGAACTGAACACAACCTCTATCAAGGCCAACTAGGGGTCTTCCACTCCTCTATTTTACCTCTACCCGGTGGAGGTTGAGCCATCCTACCCACATATCCATATGATGGAATGAACGGGTGGAATGTGATATGCGATCCACTTTCTTCAATTCCCCTTTCTTGCTCACTTGGACTTTTCTTTTTCTTTTCATTTTTTTATCTTTTCTTTCATTTTCTTTTCTTTTGCATTTGAATTTTGTCCAAGTTCATGAAAAGGGTGTTTTGAGGAAGATAATAGGTCGCATCCTCATAAATCTCAACCTCTAACTAAAAAAGAATGGCTTTTCATCCCTATTGACACAGTACTCAATCCATCTTTTCTGAACTTGATGCACTAATGAAGGGAGGATGGAACGATCTTGTTATGTATCCAAGGCCTACCAAGCAAACAAAGTGAATGAAGTATTGAATCAATGATGTAGAACTTGGCTTCGCCTTTAGTCACACCTCCAACAAAACACTATAGAACCTAAAGCCTTCACCTTGATCATTGAATCCTCTCAACATCATCCTATCTCCTGAGAGTAGAGATGTCAATCTTCAATAGGCAAGGGTCTAGACTCATAATGTTTACTCACAATCCAATCCATGAGAACTGAGTGAACCTATCCATGTCATAATGTATGGGATTGTGCTCCAAGTCCCCCAAGAAGGTCTTCATCTGTGAAGGTGATCCCTGGCCTTCTTTTGCATAGTGTGCTTTCTCACCTACAGGCCGAGCTAAGCATATTTCGGATCAAGGAGGGCCTTGATTAGTGATTCCCTCATCTCTTTGGATAAGACAAGGGCATCATATATGCTTAGCTTAGATGACAACTTTCTAGATGAGAAAGGATGTTGTAGTCCACCTTGGTCTCTTCCACAAGCATATCCAAGGGTGGAGCATCTTGTGGAAGGGCTTCGATCTTTATAATGACTTATTTCTATCTAGAGGTGCTCTGGGAGGTAGAACCTACTATGGAGGTTGACTTAATCTCGAGGCAAGGTGGTCAAGTTACCGCACTTGCTCACCTACAGCTTCTCCTATGGGACTCTAATCGGATGATTCCAAGTCTATCTCAAGAGGTGAACCATAGTATTCGAGTTGAAAATCCAACTCAATCAAAAAGAGGAAGATCAAATTATTATAGTTTATTAGACTTGAAGAGTTATTTAGGAATAGAAGAAGATAACTCATAAGAGACATGATGTAATTCAAATCGCTTTATTCTTCAATTTCTTGGAAGTATTTGGAGGTACAAAGAAGTCAAGTAGAGTGAGTGGAGTAAGGATTTGATGCCCTTATCCACTAATACAAGAGTTTTACTATTAGAAATAGAAGAACTAGCTAAAATGGAAGAAGTCAGTGTGGAAGCGCAAGAAAGGTGTCGACACGATCATGGCTATGCTAAGGGCTATCCTTACGATGTTGTTGCTGAGCTGAGCTCACTTTCCTAGAGTTGGCACCGGCAACTTGCAAACCTTCCTTGGTGTTGAGGTTTGAGTGACTGTGCACCTACAAGGAAAGCTTCTTGATCTTCAATTATTTTCTTAGAGGTTTTAGACAAAGAAATGTCCCAACCTTCTTGGTTTTGGTAGATCGTATCCCCAAGGATTATCCTAATAGAACTGAAAGGTTATTCCACAAGATATTCCTTGGGATAATGACAACATCGGTCTTGAAACTGTGTTCAAGCCAATCCTTAAATGTAAAGCAATCCTCCAAAATGTGGCCTAGCATATGGTGGTAAGGGCAAAAGTTTGGATCATGACTTTTGCCTACTTCCTCCGATCTCCTAGGCTTGAGTAGCTGAAAATCAAGTTTCTTTAAGAGATTCTTAAAGATTTTCTGACACTCCCTCTTAAAAGAATAAGGTTTGTTTAACTTATCTAATAGAGTAGGTGGATAGCTACCTAACGGATATGCATGTCTGGTGGTATGTAAAGAGTGGTGGCCGGAGTGGAGGGAGGTATATGGCTGGTGGTAAAGAGGTGGAGGTCAGAGGTCATGTTCTGATCTCTAGCTAGTTGCTTCCCTTGTCAACCACTACTACCGTGTTTCTTCTCATAAACCTTTTGGGATTTTGCTGAAACCGATAGGCAACTATTTGGCCTCTCCTTATAGACTAGCCCTTGTTGATTAGCTTCTCAAATGTCTTTATGGTGAAGCCCTTAAGAAAGCACCCATGGATATTCTTCAAGAGAATCTCAATGGCATCGGGTTATACTTCACTTCATACTCGTTATGCCATGGAGAATATAATAGTGACTCATTGAGTGTTTGCTACAATGATATCCTTACAAGAACCCTTTCTAAGCTCTATCAAATCTCTTGATGAAGAGTTGCTCTAACTCAAAATGTCTTACAACCATTGGCAAAGATACCAATCAAAAGTGATACCGCTAGCTACCGACAAAGAGTCTAAAGAGTAAAGCATCATGCCACATGTTGCAATAATTGGCTCAAGTGAGCTATATGCTACCACCCCCATCAAGCTTTGAAGGAGGACAAACCTTGGGATACTGATGGCATCAAATTCCTCTGGTAGGGTCTACCCTTTGGAACATGATCCTCCTGGCTTGAGCCAAGGCTTCCTTCACCTTGCTCAACCATGGATTTTATCTTTTTCATGGAGGTACTCCACTACCTTCTATCTGCATCTCTACCTTGCTCAATGGGAGGTAGAGTCTTAACTGGATCTAAGACATGCACTAGTTCAGCCGATGACATTGACGTACTAGATGAACTGGAGGGCTTGCTTAAGAATCGACACAACCGCCAACAAGTCCGCAATGTGTGCCATCCTATCAATCTATTCATCTTCCTTAACTATTCGAGGTGATGGGTGATTTTATGTGTCTCCTTGATCAACCTCATCTCCTTCCATGGCTGCTAAGAAGAGAACCTCTAGTCACCATGCATACGCCAATTGAATCCCCATCAAGTCATCTTCATTGGGATCAAGGACTTTTCTTCATCCATGCATACCCTAAGATCTCCTTTTTCCATAAAATAGTGTGCAACTATCTCATCTAAGGATGATCTAACTCTGTATAAAAAGCTTGGGCTAAGTCCATTTATGTGAATCGAGAGGCCTCTCACCAAAGCGGGAGTCAATCTGTGGATTGTACTCACTAAAAGAATGATAATCCTCATGCTATAATGGGTAACAATCTGGATGATCCTCTACCACTAAATTGTCATCCGAATATCTATGATAGCATCACCATCTCCACATCTGAATGGGTGGAGGGTGAAGGAATGACCATGATGCTCGTGCCACCTTCCGCACTACCACTGGGCGTAAGGTCGTAGGAGAGCTCACCCCTACCACAATGGGTGGTGTGAGGAGGGATCCTGTCATAGCATCACCAACGGGTACGCTCCCTGCAGGCCTTCATGGCCTTGATGGAATGGGTGATGGAACCGCATTGAGATGGTGAACATGAGTTGGGAGACACCACCACTCTCTAGTAGAGCGCCCTCGATGGTTGGTCCCCATGAGAGGATACTATGATCGGGTAGGTAATCGAGGAAAAGTTGACCAAAGCAGAAGAAGCTAACTGATGGTTGAACCTTCATCGCTCTCTGTTGGTGATATATGATGTATGGGCCTCACGGGCCCTCTCTCTGGACCCTCCCACGCTACTGGGGATAATGATCATAAATCAACTGGCACTACTGAGCTCAGATGCTCCACCCACTTGAGAATAGAGGGCGCATATGACCTCCTACTAGAAAACTATTGCATGCACCACTGGAGGAGATGAATGAATCCTCGGCATCCTCTATCGATCTCGAGAGGATGAAACGTTCTCCATAACCAGGATGTGATCATGGAGACTCATCCATGGTCACCTCAGCCTCAACTCCTATCCCGGTATGGAACCGCTTTGACCATATGATTCTTGTTTTGGTCAGTGGGTAGGATGAGAGGAGTGTGAGCTAGACCAATACTCAAATGCAAGGGAGGAAAGCCCAAAAACCAGGAGAGCCTTACCCTTGGAGGGTACATATGATAGGGTGCTACACGCAACATGTGCAACTTGTGGATACACTGAATGGACTAAGACAAACCATTGAAGGTGGTAGCCATAATTTTTCTTCGTGAGGAGATCTTGAATCGAGTAAGTCTACCCCGATGACCGACTGGCCACCCTCTTCTTCGACTGTGGGGGAATGCCCTCACAAGTAATTTTGGCCCTCAAATCCATAAATGGATCAAATGGTGATCCAACGAGGGAAGTCATGATCCAAGGCTAGTCCATGCCGTGAGGGAAAGTAAAGATAAATTGATCCTCCATCTCTGATCATGAAAATCTAACCAAGAATTAATGAGAAATGAACTTTTTTCTGCTCATAGATTTTGAATTTTGAATTTTAAAAAATTTGAACCCACATCCAACAACTTGGAAGTGTTAAGTGGGTTCAAATGAATTGATTGATTGAAAGAGGAATTTGAGATGAATCCAAACTTCAATAAATTTAGTATGTGAAATGATTCAAGATTTGATAGATGCTTCCATAGGTTCATTTTTTTTAATTTGAATTTGATTTTGAACCCTTTAACAAATTTGGGTATGTTAAGTAAGGGTCAAATTGATTTTGTGTTGTTTGAATAGATTTTCACTACTAACAAATTTAAGTATGCTAAGTAAAGTGAAAGTAATTGTTTCTTTGAATTTGTTTGTTTTGATTTTGAATTTGAATTCACTTAACAAATTTAGGTATGCTAAAGAACCTAATTGTATTGTTTGATTTTGAAAATAGGATTTAGTAAATATAAGAAAATTGTTTCATTTTGAAAATTTTGATTTTGAGAGGATCCTTAGCAAATTTGGTATGCTAAAGGGATCCTAAGTGTTTTGTTTTATTTTGAATGATTGAGTGAGATTTCTTTAGCAAATTTGGTAGATGAAATTTAAAAATGGAAATTTCACTTAGCAAATTTACATGCTAAATGAAATTCATTGTGTTTGAATTTTGATTTTATTTTTTCATTTTGAAAATGAAAATTCTTCTTAGCAAATTTGGTATGCTAAGAGAAGAATCAAATGTGTGTTTTGTTTTGAAAAAATTACTTAGCAAATTTTATGCTATGAAATTCTTTTGAAGATTTTAAATTTTGATTTGAAACTTACTAACAAATTTAGGTATGTTAAATGAAGTTTCAAATGATGTTTGAAATTTTTTTTTTAAATTTGAGACTTACTTAACAAATTTGGGTATGTTAAATGAAGTTCAAATTTTAAAAATTATTTTGATTTGGAAACTTTAACAAATTTGGTATGTTAAGAGGTTCAAATGTGTTTGAAAATTTTGAAATTGATTTTGATTTTGATTTTGATTTAAAACTTAACAAATTTAGGTATGTTAAATGGTTCCAAATGTGTTTTTTGAAATTTTATTTTGATTTGGAAACTTTACTTAACAAATTTAGGTATGTTAAATGAAGTTCCAAATGTGTTTGAAAATTTTGAAATTTTTATTTTGATTTGGAAACTTCTAACAAATTTGGGTATGTTAATGAAGTTCCAAATGTGTTTGAAATTTTGAAAATTTTGATTTTGATTTGGAACTACTTAACAAATTTGGTATGTTAATGAAATTCCAAAATGTGTTTAGAATTTTGAAAATTTTGATTTTGATTTGGAAACTACTTAACAAATTTGGTATGTTAAATGAAGTTCCAAATGTATTTAAATTTTGAAATTTTGATTTTGATTTTGTTTTACTTAACAAATTTGTATGTTAAATGAAGTTCCAAATGTGTTTGAAATTTTGAAAATTTTTTGATTTTGATTTGGAAATTTTACTTAACAAATTTGTGTATGTTAAATGAAGTTCCAAATGTGTTTAAATTTTAAAAATTTTGATTTTGATTTTGGAAACTTTACTTAACAAATTTGTGTATGTTAAATGAAGTTCCAAATGTTTTGAAATTTTGAAAATTTTTTGATTTTGATTTTGAAACTACTTAACAAATTTGTGTATGTTAAATGAAGTTCAAAATGTGTTTAGAATTTTGAAATTTTTTGATTTTGATTTTGGAAACTTTACTTAACAAATTTGTGTATAAAATGAAGTTCCAAATGTGTTAGAATTTTGAAAATTTTGGATTTTGATTTTGGAAACCACTTAACAAATTTGTATGTTAAATGAAATGTGTTTAGAATTTTGTTTTGATTTGGAAACTTTACTTAACAAATTTGGGTAATGAGGTTCCAAATGTGATTTTGATTTTGATTTTGATTTGGAAACTTTAACAAATTTGATTATGCTAAATTTCCAAATGTGTTTTTAAAAATTTTGATTTGGAAAATTTTACTTAACAAATTTGGGTATGTTAAATGAAGTTCCAAATGTGTTTGAAATTTTTGAAATATGATTGTTGATTTTGATGTTTTGAAAAGAACCTCCATTCAACAAATTTAAGTGTAGAATGGAGATCCATTTTATTTTGAAATATGATATTTTATTTTGTGTGTGATTGTTTTTTTGAAAGAGAGGAATTCCAACTTAAAACATATGTGGATATGCTTAAGGGATTTCCTAAATGATATTTTATTTTTTAGTTAGATGAAATCTTCATTTAATAAACCTAAGTATATTAAATGAAGATGTTCATGTGCTTTTGAAAATTTTAATTTTGTTTACAAATGAACTTTCCATTCAATATGTGAAAATTCATATGTTTTTGAAAATTTTATGATTGTGATGATTTGGAAAATATTGTTTATTTTATTTTAAAATGAAATCTTCATCAAAGTGAATTGAAAGAAGATATTCATTTGTGCTTTTGGAAAATGTTATTAGTTTTATCTTTGAAAATCCCTACATGTAACAATTATGACAATTGTTAAATGAGGGCATCAAAATTTGGTGAGAAAATATTTTATTAAGTGCATTTTCTTTTTTGAAAAGCAAAGTTTTTTATGGAAGATTTATTATTTTAGGATGAACCTTTCCTTATCATGAAGATGATAAGGAGGAAGTCTTTAAGATGTTTCTTTTTATTTTAGATCTTTTCATTTTACCCATTGGAGAAACCCAACAGGGGTTTTAAGACCAACAAGGAATGTCGTCCTAAACCTAAAGATGTTGGCAAACTTAACTCAAGAATGAAATGAGCTAAGTGCCAAAAAGAAGGATAGTCTTGATTCATACCAAAGTACAAACTCAATATTCAAAGACAATGATCATTTACCAAAGATGGAGAGAGAACCATCCCAGGAGTGAAAATCTGGTTAAATCTTATGGAGCCTTTCAAATCATGGAGAAAAGAAAAGACCTTATAAAATTTGTCTTAGTAAGACACCACGTAGATCCAGATGTGTATTCAGTGATTTCATCATCAAGGTATAGTGTACTATCTCAAAGATAAAAGTCACATTTAATGGAACCAATCACCTTATAAATAGACTCCTAAGGATGACAAGATATGTACCAGAGATTCTTCCCTACTTTACATGAAAAGTAAAGGGTTTATTTTAAATCGAAAGTTCTAAAACCCCCCATAGTTAATTACATCCTAAAGGACAGATCCTTAGGAAAACTCTCAAGGTAAATGATATCTCTAAGATTTCAAGGACTATCAATCAATTGGTTTATATTTTGAAGATCAAATAGATTGATCAAAAGAGGGAGTTAAGCCAAAAAAGAATAAGTGGAGATGCTCACTGCTAGAAACTACAGCATCTCAAACTATCCTAAAATTTTTATATTTTAGAAATTGATTTAATTTGTTTGAGTTGCATTTTTTTAATTAGGACTTAAGATTCCTTAACACAAGATTAAGGAAATGCCTAAGAGGTGAGGAATTATGCTTATGGCCCAAAAGGAAAACCCTCAACCTAAATCTAGGGAGCTTTGGCAGGAAGCATAACCTAAATCTAAGGTGAAAATGGGTAATTGGTCCATAGAGGACAAACCACCGATAGTTTGGACTTACAACCCCTGGGGTGCCAACTAACTCCTCCTATGATTTTAAATACATGTAGGCAAGTCTTTATGCTTAAGAGCAGATAGGTTTTATTTATTTAGAAAGAGACTAAGTCCTTAAACTCACTAAAGAGACTAGATCATGTAAAGGACATGCTTCAAATGACCTAAATCTAATTTTCAAATTTCATTTTATTTCATTTTGGACAATCATTTGACTCTAATAGGCTTTTTTATGACTAATGTGAGAGAAATTATTGGCCAAAATCAGAAGTTTAGAGGTGAGTTTCCACCATCAAAGGTCAAGGTTCTCTGCAAAGATGGAAGCCCTCCAATCAAGAGTGAAATAAGATGCATTTGTGCATGATATTATAAAGAAAAGAACTCATGGATTTCTAATTTTTATCTTGACCTAAGCTTGTGAGGAGGTTTAATGTTTTGAATTGTTAAGTTGGGTAAAAGATTTATTTTTTTCTAAAGAGCCTAATCCACATCCAGCCATACATAAAGCAAGAAGAAACTAGGAAAAGTATGCCACTTAATGCAAGTTAAACAAACATCAATCAATTTATAAAAATCAAAAGAATAAATGGTGGTCACCACCACATAAACCCAAAATATCAATGTGAGCTCTTCTACCCTTATACAACCTAGATTACAAATGAATTGAATTAAAGCAAAATAATTCATTATTCATTTTGCTTTTTCTTCTTCTTCTTTTTTTTCTTTTCTTTTCTTTCTTCTTTTCTTCTTGATCTTCCTTTGATGGATGGTAGATAAGGCTTCACATGGTACATAAGATGGATCTTATGACCAATGCTCATCCTAATCCCCATAACAAATCATTCCAAAATCTAAATATAAATTTTTACATGAAAAGGAAAAGCATAAATCTAACTAACACCTAAAATAAAGGTTAGTCAAATCACACCACATAAATCAAGCATGTATATTGGACTTATCACCCACACATGGGTGATTAAGTCCACCGCCTATGGATTATGGGTGTAAGCATGCAAGCAAGAAGCATTTATATTTTTATTTATGATAGCCTTTTTAGCACAATCCCTCAGAAAAGAATAGTTAGACTAAGACGCCCTACCATTCATTCTATGAGCATACACCCTAACATCCAATCTAAAATATTCATCACAAAATAAACAACATCAAACCATGAACCCAACTAACCTAAAGCTAGAAATGGTGACTTAGGCTAATGTGTGTGCTTTGAAGGTTTATGGTATGCTTAGCTTAGGACTTTAGGTTTGAATTTTCTAAGTGTGAAGGACATGTTCAACTTATGAGGGTTTCATTTAAGTTGTTTAAGTGTTTGGGTTATTTTATTTCATGTTTTAATATTTTAGTGAAACCTACAATTAATTACTAAGTTATGAAGAGGGAGAAGAGAACTTCTCTTTCCTTCCCTAATCCTTAAGCAATTTTTAAGGTAAGTTCACATTTTAATTTCATTTAGGTGAATATTTTGATTAAATCTTTTAATTAATCTTAAGTTTAGATCAACTCTAAACAAATATATCCAAAAAAAAAGTCATTTTAAGATTAAGAAAAATGAAAAAATTCACATAACACACATTACTTCAATTATTTCCCAACATATATAACATGCATATGAATGGACCCTAAGCATATCTATACATGAAAATGAGAGTAGTTAACACACTTTATGATGCATGCTAAGTAATCCATTTAAGAAAATTTAGAAATTTTAGATGCTTGAATTTTTTTTAAGTAGAAAAGATTTTCCTTATCCAAAATTTCACATACATGCATGAAAGCAAGAAAGGCATAAATGAGTACAGCGCTATTATTAACCAAAGGTGTAAGGTATAGGACATACTTAGGGCTACTTAAAGCCTTGCAACCTCAGGGTTGTCCAAACTAATATACCACTTTCGTTAAGTACTAACATGGATATAAAAGAAATAAAGTGGAAAAGGAATATGCAGAAGTTTGCTTAATGGTTTCATTTTTGTTTATGCAATTTATTCATGCAAGTAGAAATCCTTCTTAGATGATGGCATAGGGATGAATATGGTATAGAATTAAATAAGTGTTGGGTTCTTTTCAAATGAACCCTACATCTTACCAATCCTTATTTGAAGCTATGCTAACATAAGAAAGAAAGGAAAGGCTACACTAAACATACTTTATAATTTTATCACATGCAAGCTTATAATTAAAATATAAGAATAGCACACTTTCAGATTTAATGTTTTATTTATAGGTTTTGAAAATACTTTGGATTTAGTAGTGATAATAGCCACTCATATCTTACTTTAGCCAACACATGCACATTTGACATAAAGTAAGCAATTTCATTTTAAAATTTTGAAATATGATAATATGAATGCATGAATCATATGGCATACAATTTAGCATGTTGGGAAAGATATAAAGCAATGAAAGCATGTAAACAAACTCACTTTACTTAAATCCTAAAGACATTCTTAAAGAATAAGAAAATTTAGAATAAATCAAAGTGAATTTCAAAATGATTTTGTTTGTTTGAAGTTTGATTTAATTTTGGAACCTAGAAGTTTGATATTAGTGGTTAATTAGTGAATAATTAGCTAATTAACATTCCCAAAGAAACCCAAATTCAAAGCAAAAGAAAAATCAAAATATATTGAAAATAATTTTAAAATATTTTAGATGGAATTATCTATCCATAGCATTTTTTCTCATATTTTTTTGATTTTTTTTCTTGAAGGAGTTATGATTTTTTAAAGTTATCTAAATTAATTAAGAATTATTAATAATCCCTAACTAATCCATGTCTAATACCCGCTTACAGCGTGATGCGTAGTGGCGGCGATTAGCTTGCTTTACACGTGTCACACTATGAGCTCCTTACTTAACTTATCAAGTCAAGGGAATGGCAGTGGCACACGCGCTTTTATCCTTAGCCATTCGATCAAAGATCGGACGGCTGAGGATACACCCGTGGTTTTAAGAGGAGAATTAAATTCTAAAACATGCTTAATAATCTCAGCTGTCCATCTAAAAATGCACAAATGGATGGCTGAGATGGGCTGAGTTCTTGCTTGAGGATGAATGTGATCCATTCATAATCCAAGGGAAGATCCAATCCCGATCCTTCATGGATTCATTCAAGACTCAACCCACACCATCTAAAGGACCAAAGCGGCCAATCCAACGGTGGATTTCACATGAAATGGAAATTTCTTTCACAAAGGACAAACACCTCTTAGCCTAAGTGCTCAAAAAATCACTAACCTCGCGGAGGTGATCACCGGCGCTCGGGATCGATGATGTAGCTTCGTCTAGTGGAGACGAAGCCCTGTTGAAGTTCCTAGCTCTTGAGGTTGAGTAAATGAATGGGTGGACCAACTCCTCTTCACTCTCTTTGCGACTTTGATTGAATTGATCTTCCCCTTGCCTCTAGAACTCAATTGGATGCTTGGGAAAGCTCAAATTGGTCCTTGGATGATGAGTATAAAAGGAATTAGGCTAAGATCAAGTGTAGACAAAATTGGGAATTAAGGTGAGCTCCCCTATTTTGCACTGTGCAAAAATGATAAAGATAAGATCCAAATCTTCTCTAGGGGCCTTGCGAAAGCTCTGTGATGTTTGTTAACTCTCTCTTGGCTCCAATCGATCAAGTGGTAATGAAAATTTCAATGGATTAGGGGGAGTATATCTCCCCTTATGGCAATCAGATGGTCAGCAATGGGCTTGCCATTTTGATCCAATTAACCTCATAGGATGGGTTGTTTTTGGTTATTAGAGCAATGCACATGGTCGATTTGGCCAGGGGAGTGGAATGCTAACTCCCATGTGCATCCAATTGAGCTTTTGGGGGAGTTTGGAATTTCAATTTGGCCATGGGTGGTCGGGTTTGGTTCATGGGTGAAATGGGTTGACCCAAACCCATTGGGTTAGGTGCACCACTCATCACTAGGTCCCCTTGTTGTTTTAAGAAAGCCTCAAGTGAGTGTGATGAGTACATGACCAAAATACCCATGGGCTAGGCCAAATTTTGTTCTATGGCCTAAGGATATAATGGTCATTTTGCTATTTTTTCAATTTGGGTATGTTTGGCATGTTGAGAAAATAGGTTGGGCCAAGTTTCAATGGATTTGGAATCCATTTGATAGGGTTTGGCTCATGTTGACCCATTTAGGTAAAAATGGGTCAAGTTCACATGACCATTTGAAATATTTTGGTGCCTTTGATTTGGTTGAATTTGGATTAGATTTGGTTTTGGCTCATATGACTCATTTAGGTCAAATGGGCCAAGTTGACCTATTTGACCCATTTGACTTATTTGGGTTAGGTCAAGGGTAGGTTTAGGTTTGGCTGGTCATATGGAGTGGATTGATATCTTTATTTCAATCAATTTGGGTTAGGTTCAATTTTCGCTCAACATGACCCCTTTAGGTCATGTTGGGTCTAAGGTCTATTGGGCTAGGTTGGGTCTAGTTGGCCAATTGAGGCTTTGGTCAAGTTCCATAAGTGATTTGGGATGGACTTGACCCATTGGTTTCAATCAATTTGGCTTAGATCAAGTTTTGACACATTTTGGCCCTTTAGGTCAAAATGGATCAACTTGGGTCAAGTGGGCCAATTGGCTAGGTTAGGCTCAAATGTTGGCTTGGATAAGTTCAAACATAGGTCATGAGTGAACTTAGATCAAAGGTTTCAATCAATTTGGCCTATAGTGGATTTTGGTCATGTAAGATTTCATTTTAGGTTAAGTGTTGACTTGGTCAACCCTTAGTTTGACTTGATTTGACCCAATTTGATTGATTGATCATCCCATGATGATTGTTGATCATGATGAGAGGCAAATATGAGTTTGGTTCAATCCAATTTGGTTAGGATCAAAAGTTGGCTCATCATGGTACTTTAGGTCACTTTGGGTCAAGTGAGCCTAAGTGGGTCAAATGGCTTGGTCAAAGCTTGATTTGAAGTTGATTGATCTTGTATATGGACTTATGATTGAAATATAAATCTATTTACAAGTGGTTTGAAGTCAAATGGATTTTGATCCATTTAAATATTTCATATTCAAAGGAAGAATATGAAGGGGTCTTGGGTTTGATTTTTGATTTGGGTTTCGATTCTTTGATTGAAGTTTGAATTTATATATGAGCTCATGATTGTAGGATTGACTGAACCATGAGAGAAAATCAAGAGTTTGGCTTGATTTGAAAGTGATTTGGCTAGGTTCAAGATTTTGGCTTGAAAGGCTTAGATTTAATTTTGATTTGATTTGAGTTTAATTTTTTGAGTTGGTTTTGATTGTTTGAATTTAAATTTCTTTTTTTTTATATTTCATTTATATATATGAATATAAATGAGAATATACATTGATTATAGGAAAATTTTAAGAATTTGAAAGAGTTTAATCATGATTTAGGTTAAATCTACTAAAGGGAATTTAATGGATTTAATGGAATTTTTAATTTGAAATTTAATTTTTGAATTGGATTTGATTGATTTATATTTATATTTCATTTATATATGAGAATATAAATGAGAATACAAATAAGTTTTGAAAATCTTATGAGTTTGAATAGGTTTGATCAAAGTTTAGGTTAAATCCATTAATGAAAATTAAGGATTTAAGGGAAGCATTTTAAATTTGGAATTTAATTTTTTTTTCTTTGATTTGATTGAGTTATATTTATATATAAGAAGATAAATGAGGATATAAATAATTTTTAAGAAAATCCCAAGGGTTTGAGTTGATTTGATCAAGATTTAGAGTTGATTTTAGCTAAGTACTTTAATGGAAAATTTAAGGAATTTAGGAAAATTTTCATGAATTATTTTAGAATTTTGAGTTTGATTTGATGGGTTTGAATTTATATTTCGTTTATAAATGGATCATGAGAAAATCTCAAAGGTTTGAATGGGTTTGAGTCATGATTTTGGCTAAGTCCTTAAGAAAGGGTTAAGGACTTACAAAATTTGAACTTAAGAATTTTTTATGGATTTTGATCATGGGTTTCAATCATGGATTCAATCATAGAGTTGAATTGAGTTTAGAGAAAATCAAGTAGAATTGATTTTGAATTTGACTTGAAATAAGGAAACTGAGGAATGGTTTAAGCTAAAGGGTAGGAGATTTTCCTAACACCCCTAAGGCATGACCTATTCCTATGGCTACTCTTCTAAGTCTTCTAGGGCTATGTGAGAGTGTCAACCTAATCATTAGATATATCTTAAGACTAAGGAACTCTTAAAGTCTAAGAGAAGTCCTATGCCTAAGATGGAGGTGTTGAGAACTCATTCTAAAAATGAGGTCAACAACCTTGAACCCAACTTGACCTAAAAGGTCAAATTAAGCCAAAATCAAATTAAACCAAAATTGATTGGAAACAAAGATACCAATACATTTCATATGACCAATGAAGCCTAAACCAACCCATGACCTAACCCAAATAGGTTACATGGGTCAAATTGGTCAACTTGACCCATTTGACTTAAATGAAATTAAATGAATCAAATATAAATCAAATTGAATGAATTATGCCAAAACATTTCAAATGGTCATATAAACTTGACCCAACCCTTGGTTTGTCTTTGACCAATTGGTCAACTTGACCAAGTTGACCCTATTTTCTAAATGGGTCAACATGAGCCAAATCATATCAAAACAACTCCAAAATCATTGAAACTTGGCTTAACCCATTTTTCAATCATACCAAACATACTCAAACTGAAAATCTAAGCCAAATGATCATTTTACCCTAGGTCAAGGGTAACCTAATTGGAATTCATTATCCTTCTAGTGGGCACTCTCTTAGTGGACCAAGTGGACACTAGTGAGCATGGTGCACTTGACCCATTGGGTTTGAGTCAGAAACCCAACCTAAGGTCAAAATTAACCACCCCCTCTCATTTTGACCACATGGGATCACTCGCACACTCCAAATCAGCACATGGCACTCCTCCACTACCTCCCTCTGGCCAAAACAAACCATGTGCAAGTTCAAACAGCCTAACCAACTCATCCATTCTGGCCAATTAATCCAAAATGGAAGGAGAGCTTATGGTCGTCTGATCCTTCAAGGGGGAGATATACTCCCCCTAATTTCACTTCATTCTAACACTCTCACACTCGATTAAAGCTAAGGAACTTAGAGGTAGCACACCAATGTTTCTCTAAGCTTCCTCAACCCATTTTAATTTCTCCATTTTCAATTTCTCTTAAACCAAAAATAGGGGAGCTCCCTCAAATTTCCATCTCATCTAATACTCAACTAGAGCTCAATTCATCCTTCAAGCATCTTCAGAGGACTCAATCAAGCTTTTCTAAAGCTTAATCCAAGTTCTCAAGGCACGAGAGAGGGAGCTAGACCAAGGCCGAATCCAATTGAAGCCCACCATGGTCCATATAGAGATCTGCTCAACCTCAACCCCTCAAATATTCAACAGGGCTTCGTCTCTACTAGATGAAGCTACCTCAACAGATTTGCATGCCGGTGATAGCCTCGGATGAGGTACTATTCAAAATCAAGCATAGTTTGAATTTTCTTTGGTACTTTATCAAGGAAAGTTTCACCCCAAGTGAAATGGACCGTTAGATCTTCATCCCCTTGCATGATGATGGTGTGGGTTGAGTTTAAGCTCAATCCAAGCTCAATTGAGCTCAGATCTTGCCCTAGAAGATGGATGGTGGCCATCTCTTGCAGGCGAACTCAGGGATGGATCATGGGCCGTTCATCAGCTCATTTTAGATGGAAGGTTGTGATCAAGCCGTGTAGGATCCCTTGATTCATGCCTTAAGAACCGCAGGCTCAATCTTAACTGTTCGATCTTTGATCGGACGGGTGAGGAGAAAGCGTGTTGCGCCGCCGCTTACACGGCATTGCGATGTGAAAACTTAAGTGATGAATCCCCTCACCATGTGGAAAGCGCATGCCGCATCAGCGGTCCATGTTGCGTCGACAGGATTAGTCATATAATTAAGGATTTAATTAATGGATAACCATTGAATCTTCAAATATTCATAACTAAATGTAAAAAAATCAAAATACAAAATAAAAAGCATTATAAAGATAATGTAGAGGAGAATAATCTAAAATTAAATTCAATTGATTTCAATTGATTTTCAATAGTGGTAGTTTTTGAATTTATGTTTTATTGGGAATATAATTATGTTAATTACTCACTAATTATTCCACTAATTAATTTCAAATTTCTCATGTGCATTTAGTGGGATGACTTCTATCTCCCCTAATTTTCTTGAGATTTATTAATGGTTTAATTAGCAATTGCTTGGTTCATTTCTAATTACCCTCTTAATCAATTAAATGATTAATTAACCTTATAAATAGTGATAAATCTATTAATTAAGTTTGCTAATCACCTTAGAATAGTGAGTAGACTTAGGGAATGAGATTAGGGTTCTTTCCCATATCTTCTTTTCTAAGTTTATTTCATTTGGATAAAAATCTAATTAAGGTGCAAATTAATTAAATGGCTTAATCACTTTGTTAAATGGATTAATTAATCAAAGTTTTTTAAAATCAAATCAATCTGAACTTAACCAATTCATCTTAGGTGGGTGCTTAGGTGTTCAATAACTTAAGTAACTTAAGAAAATCAAAATCGAACCCACATGTGTGGGAAGGGTTATGAAAGTACTTAAATTAAACCCTTTTAGCTTAATTAATCACTAATTGTGAGCCAATTACATTAGGCCCTTTCTTTCCTAGGTGCATTGCTGATTAAATTTCTTGTGTGATTTTATGTCATACATTAGTTCATAATTATTTAATTAAATATGTTAAAGTGGTGTAAGGGGTAATTAATATATTTAATTCATACCTTAACTTAAAAAATATATAAGAATCATCTAATGGATCTAAAATTAAACTAAAACAACATATACATGTGAAAAATGAGTTAGGACTAGCAAACCTCTTCATATTTCTTAAATTCAAATCAAACTCAAAACAAAACAAAAATCTCTTTAAAACAAATTTGGTTTACTTCAAATAATTCTATTTCATAAGATTGTCTTTAAAATTAAATAGGGTGAATGAATTTACATGCTTTCATCATTTTATTTCTTTTCTAGCATGCTAAATATGCGTGTCATATGAAAATCATGCATTCATGTCTTTTAAAAAAAAATCAAATTAAAATGAAATATTTCTTTTATGTCAAATTGCATGTTTTGGCTAAAGTAAAGATATGAATGGCTATTATCACTACTAAATCCAAAATTATTTTCTAAAAGCTTATAAATCAAAATCATAAATGAAAGCTATGCTACTTATAATTATCTATAAACTTGCATGTGAATATAAAATGTGTTATTTGATTCTCCCCCTCTTTCTTAATATAGAATTATAGGATTTGCAAAGTATAGTCAATTTAAAAAGGACATAACACTTGCTCAAATTTATTCATATGCACTCGGTTGACCTCCATATATGTCCCATAAGTCAAGTCAAGCCACAAGTCAAATTCGATGGACTTAGTGGATGTGCAAATCGAGCTCAAAATGCACTGACGTCACTAAAATGGTGAAATGACCTCCAATTGATGAGCATTTCACCGCATTGAATGTCAAAATTGATCGAATATAAATATTGCATAATCTAACGACCAACCGATCAAGCAATCAGGCTATCAATATGTTGACGCAAATATAAGAGTCGGGAAGCTACGACGATATCTTAACGACCTTCGTTCATGAAATTGATCACGCTATTAGCTTCAAAATATTGAATACTATCAAATGAGACTATCCATGCTTAATTCAAATGAGTCTGCGCAAATGTAGAATGATCGAAAGTGATAGTATAAATCGAGGCTAAAGTTCACTGAACATCACCAAAATCAACTCAAATGACCTCCGATCGATGAACAAACTTTGTCATCACATTCAGAATATCAAAACTAGTCAGAATATAAAGAGTGCACAACTTGATGAGCAACCGATGAAGCGATCAAGTCGTCAATGTGCCTTCACATATATCGAGGTCAGGAGGCACTGATGTAAACTAAATTACCTCCGTTCATGAAATTGATTATGCTGTTAGCTTCAAAATATTAAAATCTATCTAATAAGACTATTCACACTCAATTTGAATGAGTCTAAGTGAATGTTGAGTAATCAAAAATGATTACATATTTTTTGAGCTGAAATGGATTCAATTTGGCGTATCATCAAGCCTCGATTATGAACAGTAATGGGTTGCATTTAGAATATTAAAAAAAAAGCTAAGATTGATATATATATATATATATATATATATATATATATATATATGTGTGTGATTATTATTTTAGGTATAAAATTCATATTAAAGTCGATTAATCAATTTAAAATCAATTTAAAATCCTAAATCTAACCTAAATCCATAAAATTGTTCTTGTTGACCCTCATCTCATCTTAGAAGCATGATGACTCCCTCTTAGAGCGCTCCTTCTCCACGCTTCGGCTCGGCCACTCAGAGCTCCCTCCCTTCATTCAAACGGCAACCACTCCCTCCACCTTCTTCCCCCGTGTGTTCAAAATACCTCAACTGAGCCATTCTTCCCTCTCTTGCTTGCAGTAACTCCAAGGAACGGCAAGACCTTTCCTTCCTCTCTCGGCTCTAGTTCGTTCAGTTGAGGAACCTCAAGGAGGTGATCCCCTTTCTCCCTCTTGGTCTGACTCCCTCATCACCGCAGGAAGTCTCACAAGCCATAAAACACACACTCCACCTCTTATCATCCAAATCATAAGGGATCGAAGTCTCCTCTTCTACCTCTCTTTCCCTCTCCCTTCCTCCTTAGTTTCTTCAAGAATTTTTCTTTAGCCTTGTGCTTCTGTTCACTTCAATATTATTAGTAAGCATCTTTATGATAGCTTTCTTATAGTTCTTGTAATTTGTCCTTAACATGATAGTGATTCCATTAGTCCTCTCTCCAAAGTTTTCATTTGCAAGTGTGAAAAATGAGGCAGAAGACTTTAGAACTTCTTTTACCTTGTTGTGGAGAACATCGAGTATTCTTGTCATGGTGTTAAGGATTATTAGTAAGCATCTTTATGATAGCTTGCTTATAGTTCTTGTAAATTGTCCTTAACATATTAGTGATTCCATTAATCCTCTCTCCAAAGTTTCCATTTTCATTTGCAAGTGTGAAAAATCAGGCAGAAGACTTTATGACTTCTTCTACCTTGCTGTGGTGAACATTGAGTTATCTTTTCATGGTGCTAAGGAAGATTTCCAACTTATTTGGAATAGTATAAGCTATTGTAGATTGCATTTCCTCCCTTCCTTCATGTGCTTCAGTTTGTGTAAATCCCCCGAATTCCCCTTGCTGAATTCCACTCCACCAAACTCACTCTTGGCCAAACCTTCTAGCCAAACCTTCCTTTTCAAATCTTCTTTGCCTCAATTGGAGAAGAACATCATCATTAGGCAGGTTCTTCTTTTGATTTCTGGCATTGCCCCTTTCATTACCTTTCCAATTTTTCTTCACCACAACGGAGAGAAATATTATCATTTGGCGGGTTATTCTCCTAGTTTTCGACATCTCCCTTTCTATCTCTCTCTCTCTCTCTCGACTTTTCTCTTTGCCGCAACTAGAGAGGAATACCATCAATAGGAGGGTTCTTCTTTTGGTTTTTGACATTACCCATATTTCATCACCTTTCGACCATCCACAACCAAAGAGAAACATCGTTATTAGGCGGGTTTCTCTCTTGGTTTTCAGCAATTCCAACTCCATCTCTTTGTCGATCATTGCAACGGACAAAAAAATGAGTCAAAACATGTGTGATGTGGATATGTGTGTGTGTGTGTGTGTGTGTGTGTGCTTGTGTGCTTGTGTTTCTTTGCAGGTTTGAAGGCCTCGTCATGCTCATTAGGGCATGATGAGATGAAAAATCAGCTACAATGTAGCAAGACATCAATCGTTATGCTCATTAGGACGTACTGAGTAAGCTAACATCCATTAGATGTCGCTTCCCTAGCCGAAATGCTGCCCAAATTTTGTCAAATTTTAAGAAAAAAAGAGAATTGAATATATATATATATATATATATATAGCTCTGCATTTATCTTCTTTCAGGTTTAAAGACCTTTGCTCATTTGGGCATGATGAGATGAAAATCGTTTGTGGTGTCAGACACCACTACCTCATTAGGGTGTCTGAGAAATCAAAATACTCGATGCATTATGAGTGGATGGTGCAGGAGGCCAAAATTGCATCAAATCTTTTGACTTAGAAAAAATGGGAGAATAAAATGAATCGACTTAAGAATGTTAGGCAAGGAAAGCTAAAGCTAAAATTCAATTTAAAAATTCCAAACAACAAAAGGGGGAGGGAAAATAACATACAATAAACACAAAGTTAAAAAAAAGGAGAGGTGAAAAGCACTTACAAAATTTATCTAAGCAGAGTTGAAAGCCCACTAAAATTTTTCAATTCTTTTCTTTCAAACACTCTAACTCTTTAAACAAACAAATGGAATGGAATGTAAGACCCCCTCTTGGCCTTATTTATAGAAATTAGATGTGGTAGTGAAGGACCCACATTCAAAAAAAAAAAAAGAGAGAGGAAAATGAATGTAGAAGAGTTTGAATAAGTCTCCTATGTGTGTCATAGCATAACTAACTTCAATGCAAGCACTTAAAAGTTTGGTATTTAAAGTTTTGGCTATAATACTTAAATTGAAAGCAAACATTTGTATGGAGGAATCCTATGGAATTGAAGGTTGAATTGAAAAGAGAAAAGATGTCTATATTTATAATATGGCTTGATCTATTTGTAAGCTTGAAATATCTAAAATGTTTCATAAGAAAATATAGAAACCCATAACCTTATCAGTGAAAATAAGAAACTAGTCAAATGAAGAACCTTCAAAAAGAGGAGGAATCAACTTAAATATTACACTTTATTGATTCACAGAAGTAACTCTGAGGGGTAAATTTTCATTTAAAATAAAAAATTAAATTATCTTTTGAATTTATAACTTCAAAGCACGTGTAAATACTTAAATAAAGTGAATTCTTTGCATTCACTTATAAGTAAACACAATATTCAAGCATTTCAATTTATGTGAGCTTGAAAATAAAAGCATGAGATTTTTAATAGATTAACTTAAGAATTGAAAGATATATGCGAGCTTTTAAATGAATGGAACATACCCCTAACGCCACCGGATATGCAACTCTTCGTACAAGTAGACAGAAGGTGATGATAAATCAAATTCTATAAAAATCATATGGCTTCCTTCAATCAAGAATAATTTCATTCTAATTATAATTTTCAAAGTCAATGACTTCATTGATTAAATGAAATTATCTAAGCTATAGAAACCTGCATGAGTGCAAATTTTAATGTCTGAAAAGGCTACACAGGCTAAGTTAGAATTAAATAAAAATCTGAAATCAATCTCATAATTTAAAAATAAAAACTATATAAAATATTAAATACACCTGCATGGGCCCCAACACCTGTTGAATGCTTAAATTCAAGGGTTTGAAGATGTTGTGCGGGTTGTTTCCCGATTTAGTCTTAGGACTGGGTCCAGGTTAACAAAATCTATAATAAGAATGTTAACTTAGTAAAATATTTAAGAAGCTAATTCTATCATCAGACAGTAGATCTGGTCCTCTATTAGAAGCTAAACAAAGTTTAATAGATCTAAAGTTCTCAAATATATTCAAATGCATCAATTAACTACTCGATGCTGGCCATGTTGAATGGTGATTTCAATCGGAGGGGATACTTCCATCAAAATGATTCTAATTTCAAATCAAATTAACTCAAATTGAGTGTCAATCTAAAAATTGCTTAAATGAAATTTAATCATTAACAACTTAAATCAAAACTCAATCTATCCACTTTCTGCAATTGTTTGTTAGGTGACAAATTAAGAAAATTCTTGCTCACAAAGGAGCCAATGTTAAATCAAGTATTATATTATATCCATTCTCAACCAATCTCATGCCAGTAAGGATGTGGGACATGTCTTCCTATGGCTGGCGGTGTTCCATAGATGATGCAGTTATGATCAGAGTCCTCTGATCGGGTGGTTTATCTAATAAAGCTACATTATATTACGATCACTTTGTAGCGCTCCCAATGGCTTCTTTTGAGTTATGAATCATAAGGTATACTTAATAGGGCAAACAACCCTCTATTATCTAAGGTATATTTAAGCATATCTCCTTAGACAAACACCACCCCATGTACAAGGATTTCTTGGACGACGTAACCTATGTATTGCTGATAAGGATCCTTCGGTCAGGTTAGGTCGACTACCTCCTCTAACTAAGTAGACTAGGGACCACGACAGCCCAGGATGACAAAACCATGGATCTAGATCGGGCATCATCATTCTCCCAACCATCCGATTTAAGCTAAAATGATGAATTTCATAATTTTAAATTCTAAAAGTCCATATGTTGCTATTATGTGCTACATATTTAGTGATCTAATGACTAGTCTTAATCAAAAGTTCTCTCTCACTTATTAAGAGGGGTAATTAACTATAGGGGCTTGCGCCTATAGGAAAACTGGAACTAGATCTAAAGTCCTCACCAAATGAAAACAAAATATTTGGGTAGTATCTTATCTACTATTACATCTTCCTTCTAAAAATTACACCGACACATCTTAAATCACACTCTCTTCAATTCAATATTGTCGAGAGGTTGGTGGTGAATTTTTGGAGCCCACACACTCCTATGTCATGACTTAGAAGAATTCCACATCACAAATATAAACTAAATAAACAAACCAAAATCAAACAAACATAAACTTTTTTCCTTGATTTATTTCCATGCATTTCTTTTTGTACATGCACATGTATTTAAGAAAAGTGGTATATTAGCCTGGACAACCCCAGGGTTGCAAGGCTTTAAGTAGCCCTAAGTAGGTCTTGTACCTTACACCTTTGATGTTAACAATGGCGCCATACTCACTTATGTCTTTTATAATTGAAAATGTGCATATAAAAAATGGATAAAGAATCACTTTTCTTTTACTTAACAAAATGATGCATCATGAAGTATCCAAATTTTCTTAAGTAACACTCTTAACATTCATCATTATGGTGTGCTAAGTATTTCCATTTTCCATGTATAGATATGCTTAAGGTCCATCCATACGCATGTTACATATGTTGGAAAAGAAATGAAATGATATTTATTTTGTGATAATGTTTCACTTTACTTAATCTTAAAATTCTTTTCTTTTTGAATAGATTTATTTAGGGAAAATCTAAACTTATGATTAATTAAAACACATAATAAAACATTCACTAAATAAAATCAAATATGAATCTACCTTTGAAATTACTTAATGTAGGGAAGAAAGAGAAGTCCTCTTCTCTTTTCCTCTCTTTACAAGTTAGTAATTAATTGTAGGATTCATTTAAACCAAATCAAAATACAAAATAAAATCAACCAAAGTAACTAAATCACTTACATGAAACAAGCTCTCTAAGTTGAACATTTTCATACTTAGAAAATTTCATCCTTAAATCCTAGCTACGCATACCACACAAATCTTAAATAACACACACATTAGGCTAAATCAACATTTTTCAGCTTTATGTTAGGGTGATGCATGATTTAATGTTTGCTTTTATTTTGTGATGTTTTGTTTTAGCCTAAATGTTAGGGTATATATGCATAGACAGAATGGTAGGGTGAACTTATTCTCACTATTGTCTTCTATAAGAGATTGTGCTTAAGACGTAATAAATTATAACTATTTTTCTATGCTTATACCCTAGTGTAATAATAAAATAGGCGGTGGGCTTGGTTATCCATGTGTGGGGTACTAAGTCCAATTTATATATATATACATGCTTAGGATTGTATGGTTTATTTGGCTAATCTTTGTTCTATAGATTTTAGTTAGATTTCCTTTTTCCCATTTTCATGTAATTTTATAATTAAGATTTTGGAATGATTGTTATGGGGTATTAGGATTAACATTAGTCATAAGAATATGTCTTATGTACTATGTGAAGCCTTTGGAGCAATCACATTCCAACCAAAAGAAGAAAAAAGAAATGAAGAATGAAGAATGAAGACCATAATAATGAATTCATTCTTGATTGTATTTAATTCATTTGTAGTTTGGATTATATAAGAGTAGAGCTCAGCTACCCAAATTATTTTTGGGTTTGTGCGATGGAGCCCGACCAAAAAATAGCAATTTATTCTTTTTTAGCTTTATAAATTGATTTATGTTTGTTTAGCTTGTGCATTAAGATAACATCTTTTCTAATTTATTCCTTACTAATTTGATAGGCTTTATGACATATGCCTAATGCATGAGAAATAGATTATCTAAAATTAGCAAGATAAATTCCACCATTCTAAAATCAAAACCAAGTTCTCAGAAGGTGGAAGCCCTCCAATCAAGAGTGAAATAATATACTTTTTATGCATGATGTAAGAAAAGTAAGTACAACATCCAGGTAAGGGGTTGTTAATTCTTTTATCTTGATTTATGGCCTAAGCATTAGATGAGGTCATGAGTTATTTTATTTTTAGTTTGAATTGATTAGTTGGATAGAAAATTTATTTTTCTTAGAGCCTAATTATCATCTAGGCCATACATCAAGATTTAAGTCATTAAAAATAAAAATGTGATAAAATTTGCATTAGATTTAAGTCATTAAATCATGCCCTGCATGATCTAGTCTCTTAGGGAGTGTGTTTATGGACTTAGTCTCTTTCTAAATAAATAACAACTTAACTATTTTGCAAAAGCATTTAACTTGTCTACATGTATTTTAAAATTGTAGGAGGAGTTAGTTGGCGGCCACCCCAGGGGTTGTAAGTCCAACAGTCGGGTGGTTTATCCTCTCTTGTGGAGGTAAACCAAAAACCCATTTTTATCTTAGATTTTGGTCATATTTTTGGCCCTCGCCAAGGCTCTCTAGATTTAAGTTGAGAGGTTGATACTTCCCTTTGTGGGCTACGATCATAAATCCTCACCACTCTAGCATTTTCATGACCTTATACCATGAAATTGTAAGCCCTAACTTTCTAATAAAAATTCAACTCAAATAAATCAATTCAATTTCAAAAATATAAAGCCCAACTATAGAATAGTTTGTGGTGCTTACTAGGCTTCCTAGTATCTTAAGCATCCCTTGTTTGTCTTCATTTGGTCTTTGATAAGAACTCCCTCCTCTTGATCGATCCCATTTGACTATTCTAAAAAACAAACTAATTGATTGATAGTCCTACCTTCCAAAATATTTGGAGATAATGATCATTTATCTTAATCAAGAGTATTCTTAAGGAATCATGTTCTTTATGATGTAATTAACTATGGGGGCTTGCCCCTGTAGGGAACTTAACTAAGCCGGTTTAAAATAAACCCTGCTTTACTTTTCCATGTAAAATAGGAAAGAATCTCTGGTACATTCTGAAGACCCATAATCCTTAGGAGTCCTTATTGAGGTGATTAGGTCCATTGTAGGGTAATGGCTTTTATCTTTCGAGATTGTACACCTCTCCTCAATGTCATACTTGATCACTCTAATAAGAATATTTGTGGATCTATGTGGAGTCCCAATAAGGTGTTTATATATTTTTGATTTCATTTATCCTTCTCTTTCCAAAAGAAAAGAGGATAGATGAAGGTGGAGATATATATAAAGTTTCACCAGAGAGTCATCCAGGGGATCCTATGCCAACTAGCTCCATATCTTCGAGAGGGGGTCAGCTTCAATCGTAGTCCTTGATTGAAGAAATACTTATTCCACACTCTAAGATAGAAATTCATTGGAGGCATCGATTAGAGATCCGTGTCCAAGAGGAAGAAGCTGATGAAGAAGGATACTTCTTTCAAATAGGACAAAGAATGTCAAGAGGCTTTTGCTATTAAGAATTATCTGTTGAACCCACTCATTCTCGTAGCACCAATTCCAAGAAAGCTCCTCTTCTTATACACAGTGGCGAAGAATCTCTAGGTGCATTATTTGTACAATATAATGAAGATGGAAAGGAGAATGCCTATACTACATTAATCAAAGGCTAATAGGAGCAGAAATGCAACACTCTCCAATCAAGAAGCATTATTTGGCTCTAATTTTTTGTCTAAAAGCTTCATCATTATATATTATCTCATAAAATTACTCTCATCTAAAGGATCGATCCATTAAATTTCTTGATGACAAGACCAACATTGACAAATTGCATGGCACGATGGGCTATTCTTCTACTACAATTTGACATTACATATGATTCCCAGAAAATAGTGAGGGGGCAAATTTTAGCAAACTTCCCTGTTGCACACCCCATCCTGGCAGAGTCATTGCTCAATGATGATCTTCCTGATGAGCAGATCATGCACATATATGAAAAAGGAAAAGCAACAAATGTGGAAACTATATTTTGATGGAGCTTCATCCATCAAATATACTCACCCCTCAAATCTCCCAAAGGCTCAAGCTGGCATTGGCCTCATCTTAATTACGCTAGAGGGAGGTGTAATGAGGCACTCTTATAGGTTAACTGAGCCATGAACTAACAACAAAGCGGAATATGAAGCATTGGTGGCAGGTCTAGAAGAAGACATCTCTATGGGAGTCCAAAATATACAAGTTTATGGCGATTCTCAGCTCATCATTAATCAAGTGCTGGGTATTTACAAAATTAACAAACTTGAATTGGCTCACTATGACAAATGATTTCTCGAGCTTATGAAGAAAATTCCAAACATGATTATAACTCAAGTTTCTCGATGCAAGAATAGCAAAGTTGATTGCCTGGCTAAATTAGCTAAAGATATGGTAAGTATAGACGATGATGATTTTGTACTAATTAGTGTTTGTACTTGTGGGTCCTAGAGCCAATAAATTTAAAATTCCTGTTGGAAGAGGGGTCATCAAATGCAAGCCAGCATGATGCAACTCACGTTGCTCCTCACACTCCCTTACAAATTTCTCATCAAAATCAACAAGATGAGGCTGGGACTATTCATGAGGCAAGACCTAAATTTGAAGAAACTCCAACACCACAAAGTGAAATTCTCATGATGGAAGAGAAGAAAGATTGGAGACAACCTTTCATCTACTACTTTAAAGAAAGCAAATTTCTAAGCAATAAATTGATAGTTGCACAACTTGAAAAAAAAAGGCTTCGAATATATGCTTATGTTGGCAATACCCTTTATCATTGTAGATCCTTTTGAGATGTGGCTACAATGTTTGGGAAAAGAAGAAGCCAACAAAGTGGTTGTTGAGATCCAGAGGGCTCTGTGGTGCACACCAATCAAGTCTTAAAATGGCTATCAAAATCAAAAGAATGGAATACTATTGGTCATCCATGGTAAAGGATTGTATCAATCATGCCAAGAGATGTCATGAGTGTCATGTTCATGGTAACATCATTCATCAACCTCCAAACCCGTTGCACCCAATGATAGCATCTTGGCCATTTGAATCTTGGAGATATATAGAATAATTGATAATTGACCCATTGAATCATCTTTATCCTAATAGCCACTGATTATTTCTATAAGTGGGCTAAAGCTACTCCATTCAAGGAAATCATATTCGAGCATGTGACAACTTCTTCACCCATAATATTATCTATAGATTCGATGTGCCATGTTGAATTATCTCAGATCATGGTCCAGCCTTCAAAAGCACTAAAATTTATAGATTTGCTTATCGACATAAGATTGGCTGGCGATACTCATCAATTTATAATCCAAGAGCAAATGGCTTGGCCAAGGCTTTCAACAAAAACTAGTCAAGTTTCTTAGAAAGATCCTCACCAAAAATAAAAGGGAGCGACTTACTAAGCTTATGGAAGCATGATGGGCCTACCGCACCACTTATAAAACACCTACAAAATTCACTTCTTATGCACTAGTGTTTGGAGCTGAAGCAATTCTACCACTTGAAGTTGAACTACCCTCATTCCTAGTAGCCATTCAACACAGTCATACTCAAGAAGAGAATGCCCATCTATGGATGGAAGAGCTTGATACGTTTGATGAAGTTATGCTCCAAGCTCAACAAAATTTAGAAGTCTACCGAGTGAGGATGTCCACATCATTCGATCATACGGTGTGTCCTCGAAACTTTTCAAGAAGGGAAATCAATCCTGGTGCTGAGAAATCCAACTAATCCTCACCGCATAATAGGTGATAAATTTGAGCCTAATTGGAAATGGTCATTCACCATTAAAAAGGTATATCAAGGAGGAGTCTACCAGCTTATCGATTTCAAAGGTGAAAGGCCAATATCACCAATCAATGGTCGATATTTGAGAAAGTATTACACATAAAAATGTAATCACAAGAATGCATTTGATTATATGGTGGGTCCTCAAACTTTTCAAGAAGAAGAATTGGTCTTGGTGTCGAGAATGCCAATTATTCATCATCGTCATTACATGTATAAGTTTTGCTTCAAAATTCTCTTGTAACATAAGATTGCATTTCCAAAATAAAGCAAACATCTCCTTATCATATAGGGGGCATTTTTTAAACATTTAATAGCAAAATGTTAGGTTTTCCCTTATAAGATAGGGAGTCTCCTTTTGGCTTTAGGTTGACATCGCTAAGGCCGAGATCCCATATACATGTTCAAATTATGTATTCAAAGTTCTTAACTCTCAAAGTCTTACTCACTAAAAAGAGAAATTTTTAAGACTGCAAACTTCAATAAATCAAGTTGAAAACACGTCTTCCATTCATACATCAAATCTAGGGTGCAAGTGGGTGCATAAGGTCAGACTCAACACGCCTAAAAATGAACAAGTCGTTGACAGGTTTACTTACTCAACACGCAATAAAATTAGATATCACTAATCTTGTTAGCCCGATGATAAAATCCTCCATCAATTGCTCAAGTCTAAGACTCAAGTGGGTGCATAAGGTTGGACTCAGCACACCCAAATATGGTCAAGTCATTGGCATGTCCTCTTACTCAATACGCCACAAAGGCCATAGTAAAGGATCCTCCTACTTCGTTAATTCAAAGACATGAGCATCCAAAGTTTTAAATCCCTCCAACTTGGTAAGTTCAAGTAACCCAAACTAGAAGATTATCCCTAATGGTCTTAAGGTTATTTTCCAAAAATCTAACAAAAAAAATATCCTCACTCAAGAAGACACTAAGCCAAGTTTGGTATCAATATCAAATGAGAAATGTCAACTCCTTCTACACGTCTATTAAAGCATAAAGCAAAGACCGAATGAAACACTTCTTTAGTAAGTCCAACCAAGCAGAAAGAAAAGGATGGAGAAGTCATCCCAATGTTCATACAAAATCAAAGGTTGAATTAAGAGAGTCTTGTCATCAATATGTCAATTACGTGCAAAGCATAGGACTGATGACCCTTCCATTGACCTAACAAAATCTATGAGAGCTAGGTCACCTACAAATATTCTTCTATAAACCCACGAAAGCAAAAAACTAGGGCAGAAGGCAATTTTGTATCACCTGACAAGTCTTCAAGATAACTCAGGAATTTTCTCCATCAAGGCACGAAGTCAGGATAGAAGGAAATATAAGATATGAATCCTTGAGATGAAGTCTTCAACAAGTCTGTCAAAGCACAAAGAACAAGATAAAAGATATTCTCATCTCACCAACAAGTCATCAACTCCATCAAGCCCACTAAGTACAAAGCCAGGACAAGAGGAAAATATAAATTTTGAGATTGAATCTCCAACAAGTTCGTCAAAGCACAAAGCACGGGACAGAAGACATTCTCATCTCACCAAGTCATCAACTCCATCAAGTCCACTAAGGCAGAAAGCTAGGATAGGAGAAAAATATAAATTTAAAATTTTGATATTGAATCTTCAACAAGTCCGGCACAAATCTTAGGACCGATGACATTCTTATCTTAATAACAAATCACTCCATTAAGTATACCAAGGCACAAAGCCAAGATTGAGAAAAATAAAATTTTAAACTCTTAAGAGGAAGTCTTCAACAAGTTCAAAAGAACAAAGCATATAACCAAAGACATTCCAAATTCTCTCAACAGTTATTGTGAATCCCACCTATTAGACAAGGGGCATTTTTATATATTTATCTAAGTTGATGATGTGCTTCAAGTCGAGATCCTCAGATAAATATACATGATGATCAGAATAAGTTATCTATTTATATTAAAGAAGATCAATCCCTATGATTGTGGTGTTTATTTTTGGGTGTGGGACACCACGTAGATCTTAGGAATACTTATTGAAGTGATTGGGTATAGCATTAAGGAATATCACACTTTCTCAAAAGATAGAGATTATCACCCATGAATATTCTTGAGAAGGTTCTCAATGGCATGATGTTGTTGACAGCTGAGGCTTGCATTTCATGCTTAGGTTGCGCCACCTGAGAATATAATCATTAAGGGACTCATTGGGAACTTGTGTCGCTACAAGATCACCTAAGTCACTCTTTTATGAGCTTCAACAAACCTCTTGATGAAGAGGTGCTCCAACTCAGGAAAAGTCCCTACGGAGCCATTTGGCAGCTTGGGATACCAATCAAATGCAACTCTCAGCTCAAAAGTCCGAACAATCATCATTCACAGACAATTACTCAGAATGTACAATATGTTGACGTGGGTTCCCACTACCATCAAAGATTTTGAAGGAATGTAGTACAAACACTTTGAGTACTGAATTGCATCAAATTCCTCCGGGTATGGTCTACCTTTTGGAATAGAAGAGCTCCCCTGAGCATGCGTCATTGCTTTCTTCACCTACTACTCTACCGTGTGATTGATATCCTTTTCATGCATGGAGGTGCCATCTGTGACCTTCCTATGCAAACTACCAGCGTCATCCTCTGCAAGAATGCACATAAGATGCTCTAAGTTACATACCAACTCTGAACGGTTGGATGTCATAGGAGAGGGCTGTGAAACTGGGGCTGAGGTCTGCAATGTTGCAACTACTGCCATCAACTCCTCAATCTTCTTTCCCATCTTGTCAATGTGACCATCTCTCTATCTAAGCTAGTGGAGGAGGTGTTGATTCGAGTGAGAAGTGTCACCTTCATCAAGTATAACATCTTACTGGCTAGTATGCTCCCGCTATAAGGATCCCTGAGTGTCAATCATGTGGACCTCGGTTGTATCATCTAACATGTCATCCTCATCAAGATCAAAGCTGGCTTTGTCCTCACTCGATCAGTCATTCCAAAATTCTTCATGATAGTAATCCCTCAATATGTCATCTTGTGCTCTCTGGATAAATATGACACTCTTGGGCTCCTCTTTGCAACAAACAACCTACCTACTTCACTAGGAGGATCAACTGTCATGGGGACTGTGTCTAGAGGGGGAGCTTGATCTCACCTCAATAGGTGGAATGGATGGAGCAGGATCCTTAGGTCATAGCCGGATCACCAAAGGGGAAGGTCTCACCCCCATACGGGGACTTTTGAATCTTAGAATGGTGGATCTTTGGTGAGCGGGGATGGTGGATGATGAGGGAGAGTGCAGATGGCAACTGCGCCTCTCACCGAGGATCTCACACTCTGTAATGGTAACAACAATGCTATGAGGGTCAACCACGTGACAATTAGGAAAATCATCGAGGCGAGGCATTTGCCTAGCACCTCATTCTCTCCTCACGCCTTTTGCACTCCACTCGGGCCTCTATGTATCTAGCTCTATGTATCTGGCCCCTAACACTCATAGGGATCAAAGACCTCAAGTCTAACAATGCACCGACTCACATGTGGGCTCTACCACCTCTGAATAATGATAGTAATTTGAAGTAGGGCCTCCTCTTCTCCCTAGTCAATACCTCATAATAAGTGGTGGTGGTGGATGCTACAATCCTCTATAATCCTCCTCTCCATCCCGAGCAGAGGGATGGAATCTACCACCAAGTAAAGGGAAACCTCTGGGGTGAACCCTCCTCCTGTGGGATCGCCTCTGTCTTTGAAGCTGCTCGCTCATGATGTCGTTTAACCTTGTGACTCTTGTTGCGTGGGTCAGTGTGAGTCAGTGGGGGAGTTGGAACCTACCTCAGGTAGGGAGACTATTCAGAGACCAAGATAGTCCCCTTTGAGAGGACCAATGAGGAGGTGTCAGCCCTCATCAGACAGCAATGAAATGGAATAGATGGGGGAACCCATTGATGTTCTTGGTGCTAAAGGCGATTGTGTTGAAGCTTTTGCCCTAACTCTGGGGACCTCTACTGCCTTCATCTTCAGTGGAAGGCATGTAAGCAAACAAGTGGCATCTATCGCCACCTCCTCCCTCTTCGACCGTGAGGGTTGTCCCCTCACAGTAACTCCACCTGACCTCAAAGCAGACAGTAGACCCACAGTGGGTGAAGTGAGCTCAGCTTGATCCATGGTCAAGTGAAGACCAGTCAGGAAGGAGAACACAAACTTGCTAGGAGCCATGTGTGCTAAAACTGAACTGAACAAGAACTGACTGAGCTGAAACTCTACATTTGTTGAAAACAAACTGAATCAATTCCTCTTTCTTTGGTGTTCACCTTCAGAAATAAATCATAAACTTGATTTATAAATTTGAACCCACACTCAATAAATTTAGTTATGTTAAGTGAGGCTCATTGGAGAGATTTTGATAATGTGAGGAGAGTCTTTTCTATATAATTTTGATTTGGAACCCATACTCAACCAATTTAAGTAGGTTGGGCGGGGTTTAGATATTTGGAGATGTTTGTGTGTTATCTTGTTTGAAATTTTTGGATTTTGAAAAATGTTACTTAGCAAATTTAGATATTCTAAGGAAAGGTTGTGATTATATGCTTTGGAATTTTTGTGAAAAATATTTGCTTGTGGTGATTGATCATGTGTTCATTTGATTTGAGAATGAGGCTCTCCACTTAATAAATTTGGTATGTTAAGAGAACTAAATGTGATATGAAAATATGATTCTCTCTTAAAAAATTTGGTATGTTAAGTGGAACCACATGTGATTTGAGAGTGGGATTCTCACTTAACGAATTTGGTATGTTAAGTGAGAACCAAATGTAATATGATTTAAAAATATGATCCTCACTTAATAAATTTGGTATGTTAAGTGGGACCAATATGATATGATTTAAAAATATGATTCTTACTTAACAAATTTAATATGTTAAGTGGGAATCAAATATGGCATGGTTATGTGATTCTCACTTAACAAATTTGGTATGTTAAGTGGAACCAAATATGACATGGTCATGTGATTCTCTCTTAACAAATTTGGTATGTTAAGTAGAACCAAATATGACATGATTTGAGAATGAGACTCTCACTGAACAAATTTGGTATATTAAGTGGAACTAAATGTAATATGATTTAAAAATATGATCCTCACTTAACAAATTTGGTATGTTAAGTGGAACCAAATGTATGTTTTGAAGATGAGACTCTCACTTAGCAAATTGGGTATGTTAAGTGAAATCCAAATGCATGTTTGAAAATGAGACCCTCACTTAACAAATTTGGTATGTTAAGTGGAGGTCAAATTTATGTTTTGAAAATGAGACTCTCAAACAAATTGAGTATGTTAAGTGAAAGCCTAAATATATGTTTTGAAAATGAGACCCTCACTTAACAAATTTGGTATGTTAAGTGGAGGTCAAATTCATGTCTTGGAAATGAGACTCTCACTTAAGAAATTGGATATGTTAAGTGAAAGTCAAATTCATGCCTTGAAAATGGGACTCTCACTTAACAAATTGGATATGTTAAGTGAAAGCCAAATGCATATTTTGAAAATGAGACCCTCACTTAACAAATTAGGTATGTTAAGTGAAAGTCAAATTCATGTCTTGAAAATGAGACTCTCACTTAATAAATTGGATATGTTAAGTGAAAGCCTAATGCATATTTTGAAAATGAGACCCTCACTTAACAAATTAGATATGTTAATTGAAAGTCAAATTCATGTCTTGAAAATGAGACTCTCATTTAACAAATTGGATATGTTAAGTGAAAGTCAAATGCATATTTTTAAAATGAGACCCTCACTTAACAAATTGGATATACTAAGTGAAAGTCAAATCCATGTCTTGAAAATGAGACTCTCACTTAACAAATTGGATATGTTAAGTGAAAGCCAAATTTGTATGTCATTTTTGAAAGAAGGGAAATCTATTTAACAATTTTAGGTATATTAAATAGAGTTCGATGATATGTCTTGCTTTCATGTGCAATTTAGAGAGAAACTTCAATTCTAACATATGTGAAATATGTTAAGTGGAGTTTCAATCTTATGTTATGATCTTATTTGAAAATAGACTCCTCATTCAATAATTTTGAGTATGTTGAATGAATATGATCATTTTCATGAATGTGCATTTGAAAAGATAGAAACCTCAACTCTAACATATGTGAAACATGTTAAATAAAGTTTCAATTTTATGCTATGATCTTATTTAAAAATAGACTTCTCATTCAACAATTTTGAGTATGTTGAATGAATATGGTCATTTTTAAGAATGTGCATTTAAAAAAATGATTTTGATCTTGATTTTGAAAAGAACCTCCATGTAACAATCATGGGGATTGTTATGTGAGGTTTGGTTATATGTGTTGTGTGCTTTTTAAAAATTTTGTGCAAAATTATTTGTTATGTGAGTTTTGAAAGAGTGCTTTTTGAAAGTGGCACTTTGCAAAAGAGTTTATTTTGTTAATCATTAAGATGAACCTTGCCTCACCAAGCTAGTGGTAAGGAGGTTCTAAATTTTTATCTTTCTTTTCATGAGTTAATTTTATTTTTCACTTAATGGGAAACCCAATAGGGGTTCTAGGACCTACAAGGAGTGAGGTCCTAAAACCTAGAGTATGTTAGCTAGCTTTGCTTAAGAATGAAATAAGCTAAGTGCCAACGAAAGGAAAAATAGTCTTGGACTCATATGAAATACAAGTTCATTATCGATGCTTGGAGATAACAAATGTATACTATAGATGGAGAGAGGAACAATCCCTAGTGGAGTTACTAAAAAAATTTGTGGTGTTTATTTTTGGATATGGGACACCCCACAGATCTTAGAGTACTTATTGAAGTGATTGAATATAAAATTAAGGAATGGTGCACTATCTCAAAGGATAGAAATCATCACCTTAAAATGGACCTAATCACCACATAGATCTTTCTCCTACTTTACATGGAAAAGTAAAGCAGGGTTTATATTAAGTTGAGTTTGTTAAGTTTCTTATGGAGGAAGTCCCCATAGTTAATTTCATCCTAAGGAATGAAAATTTTTAGGAATACTCTCAATTAAAGTAGACAATTAGGGTCTCCAAAGAGTTTAAGGCTAAGACTATCAAAGGATTGTTTATTTTAGAAAATCAAATGGGATATATCAAGGAGACGACTTATTTTTGGAATCCAAAGGGAGAAAGTAGGAAATGCTCATAACACTAGGAAGCATAGTGAGGATTCCAATCTATCCTATGGTTTGGCTTTATATGTTTAAAATTGAAGAAATCAATTTAGTTAAAGTTGACATTTTATTAGAAAGTTAGGACTTATAATCCAATAACACAAGATTGTGAAATTGCCTAAGAGGTGAAGATTTATGCTAGTAGCCTAATGAAAATAGCTATCTCGGATCCTAAATCTAGGGAGCTTTAGCAATAGCTAAAGCACAACCTAAATCTAAGCAATGATGGGTATAAGATTTACCTCCATAAGAGAGAGTAAATTACCCGACTGCTAAACTTATAACCGTCTGGAGTGGTAGCTAGCTAACTCCACCAACATTTTTAAAACCATGTGATCAAGTCTTATGCTTTGCAAGATGGTTAGGCTATTATTTATTTAGAAAAGAATCTAAAGTCCTTAAACTCACTCCCTAAGAGACTAGAGCATGAGTGGTATGAATAATGTTCTAAACTAATATAAATTTTATCAAATTTTATTTAATTTTAGACTCTTTATTTTATCAAATAATGTTCTAAACTAATACAAATAATGTTCTAAATTGTATGTCTAAATGTATGATGAAGTTGATTATGGACCAAATCAAAAAGAGAAATAGGTGTTTTCCATCAAATTCTCTCAAAGGTCAAGCCTTTTCTCTATCTAGCAAGGATGAAAATCCCACTTTTCAAAAGTGAAATAATATGATATGCATGTTATGAAATATTCAACTATTCAGCTAAGGGTTTGCTAAATCTTTTAATTATCTTGATTATATCTAAGCTTTATGTGAGATTGTGAGTTATTTAGAAATTTAATTATGAGTTGTTAATTGGGAAGAAAATTTTATTTCAATATAAGAGCCTACCACATCTAGGCCACACATTCAAACATCAATCATAAAGAAACTATGAAAAGAATGTTGTTTCTAATGCGTAATCTAAGCATAACATAAAAAAACAAATTTATAGCTACAACAAAAGATGCGGTCGGGCATCGTCGTACAACTCGAAAAAAAAAAAAGGTAGCCGATCTCTACCCTTATACAACCCAGATTAAAAGAATAATTATTATTAAGAATAAATGCATGCTATAGGGGTCTTCATTCTTCATTCTTCACTTCTCTCTTCATTTGACATTATTTGAATGTGCTTATTTCAAAGGCATCACGGGGCCTCCCAAGATAAAGCCTTCTAGCCACCATTCATCCTAATCCCCCATAACAATAATCCTAATTCATAACTATAAAATTACATTTAAATGGAAAGTAAATCTAACTATACCTACAAAATAAAGGTTAGCTAAATATACATTCCATCAAAGTAATTATATTAATAATTTGGATTTAGTATCCCACACATGGATAATTAAGCCCACCTGTCCTAACATGGGTTATGCTTAGAGTTAAGTGAACTACATAGTATTTATATTTTTTATTACAATGACCCTTGCACAACCCCTATAAAAAATATGATTAGGCTAATATCACTAACATCCAGTTCACCCTGACATCTAGTCTAAAATAATACATTATAAAATAAAACATACATCAAACCATGCACCACCCTAACACAAAGCTAGAAGTGATGACTTAATTCTAATGTGTTAAGGCTTGTGGTATGTCTAAAATTTAGAGTTAGAATTTTCTAAGTGTAGAAAGATTCAATTTAAAATGTGGTTTCACTTTAAGTTGTTTAGTTAATTTACAAGTTTTAATTAATATTTTCTTTTATTTCATTTGTCTTACACTTAATAACTATAAAGAGAGAAGAAAGAGGGGACCCTCTTTCTACCTTAAGTCACTTCTAAGGCAAATTAATTAGCTTGATTCTTTTTTTGTGAATGGCTTATTACATGTTTCAATTAACCCTAAGTTTAGGTTCACTGTAAATGGAATTATTTAATAATAAATGCATCTTAAGATTAATTAGGATGGATTACTATCACATAACACATGTTTATTCATTTCTTTTCATCATGTATATCATGCATATGATTAAATCCTAACATATACATGTATGTCTTATCTTAAATGATGAATGCAAAGAAGTGTGTTTAGAAATTAAGTATTTCTTTTGATTAAATTATGAATGCATGTCTTTTTAGTAAAAAAAAAGAAATTTTTTTAATTCATTAGCTAAGTACACATTCACATGTATGAGAGTTTTAAGTAGATTACGTCATTGTTCACCTGCAAGGTATAGACTACTTAGAGTTACTTAAAACCTCATGACCAGGGATATCCTAATATACCACTTTTCTTATATACATATAGATGCATAAGCAACTATAAGAATAGAAAAACCCATGCAAAAGTTGTATTTGATTTATTTGATTCATGTTTCTTATTCATTGGTTATATCATACATACATATGTATAAGAGTTTTAAGACTATTGCGTCATTGTTCTACACCAAGGGCATAAGGTACAAGACCTAATTATGGCTACTTAAAACTTTGCAGCCCCTGGATGTCCAGACTAATATACCACTTTTCTTATATACATATGACTGTATGAAAAGAACCACAAGAATGAGAAGTCGTGCAAAAAGTCATATTTGATTTGATAATATGATTTATATATATGATATGAAATTCTTCCTAAGTCTTAGCATGGAGATGCATAAGAGTAGATTTAGACAAATATTATGCTCTTTTCAAATGAACTATGCATTTATAAATCCCATGCAAATCCATTTAAGGCAAGGAAAGAGAGCTTCATATTGCATATCTTATATTCTCAACGCATGCAAACTTATAGATATTTGTAATTAACATCACTCCATCTATTATAATTGATTTATGAACTTTTGAAAATAACTTTTGGTTTAAAAGTAATAATAGCCACACCTATTTTAAATTTAAATTAGCACATGCAATTTGACATAAAAGAAACTATTTCATTTAGTTAATTTTAAAAAAAATGAATGCATAATTACACATGACAAGCAACATTTAACATGATTATCAACAATTGTGAAGCTCAATTCAATGTGTCCAATAATTTTCAAGATCCTATCTTTCTTATTATATTTATGATGAGAAGATTAAGTATATGATATATATCAAGCTAAAAAAATAATTATAAATGATATGAAGATTAAGAAAATTGATGCTTATAAGAATATTTGCATGTTTTTTTATAAAAATAGTATTAATTTATTAGAATGTAGATTATGTGACCACTACTACTATAAAGTAAGAACAATTTGGTTAATTGACAAAGATGTTATGTATAAGATGCTTAGTTTTTAATCACTTACTCAAAGGTTGTATTTGTTATTTATATCAAATGGGATTGATGAACATGTAATTTTGTATCCTAGAAAGAAATCTTCTGAAGGAATGCTAACAAAATATACTTTTTGTAGAGCTTATAAACACTTAAATCATGCATATTCATCATTTGTTTCAGAGCTATAAAATTGTCTAAGTTGGTATTTAAATATGTGGGATAAATTCATTCATATAATATAGTAATCCATGCACATGGTAGCCAATGCTTGTTGTTGCATGCAACTTACCACCATGGATATTTATAATATAATAATTTATCTTCTTAACTTTAATCACTCCATAATAATTCTATATCTTAGAAGTCTAACAAAAAAAAATTAGATTTAAATGCCTTCCTACAATTGTTTGTTAATAATTTTAAAATATTATTAAATAAAAGAGTAACTAATTGTGATACATTAGTAAAAATAAAAGTTTTAAATTAAGGCTACTATTCATAATTAGTGATTTCTATGTGTATGCAATGCTATTTAGATAGAGCACTTATGAAATATTAATATGTTCTTATTAAATGGGAGATAATAAAATGTTGTACTTACATAATAATAAAAATAGTTTTTTGTTATCATAAATAATTTCTTAAATAAACTACCTATCTTATAAATATTAGCTTGATTACAAAATAGGTGTCACTAATTTTGATTATCATCTATATAGACTCTCTAAAGAACTAATTATAAGGGTAACCCCACCACTTGAAATCCAATATGATAAAAGTAATGGGAACCTTGACAAGGAGAATATTCGGATTAGCCACAATATATATTGAGATTTATCACATTAGAATTGTAACCTTATTTATTAGTATAATTTTGATCCATACTGGAAAAATATATTCAAGAATACAATCAATATAGTGATATATGGAAAGGATAAGGCAAATGATAATAAATAAGAAATACTTCACTTGAAATTGTTTTGCAAAAGATATGAGAAGAAATTCAAAGCTAAAGTATCATACACTTCAACAAAAGCCAAATTGTATGTTTGTTCTTTGGTTAGCTCCAAAATTTTCTAATAGTTATGATCAAATATATCTAAGTACATGAAATGAATTTATAAGTAAGAGTGTACTTTTTTGTCAAAAAAGACTCATGTTTGTCTTTTTTTATTGCAAGGATTATTGCCATTAACTTATAATATAACTTTTTAATGAAGCTAATTTGGGATGCATTAATTAGTTGTTTGTTTTAAGATAATAAAGATTATTGCTATTCACTTACACATATCATTTAATGATAATGAAGATGATTATTATTAAAATTATCTATAAGGTTGAGAAATTTTCTTCTATTTTTAACTATATAAAACAATTGCAGGTTTACCAAAACTATGAGTTAATAGTTCAAAGATCATAGTAGCATTGATGCATGTATCCTTTTAAAAGATAAAAGATCAATTCAAATAGTTTAAATCTTCCACCATTAATTTTTATGACACAAATAAATTTTATTGTGGAATTATGCATCACTTTAAAAATTAGAAATAAAGTAAAATTTGTACGGTCAAATTATGGGGCATATGTGGTCAAGGAGTTATTTACATTCTAGTCTATATACTTAAAGTCAAATGTGAACACATTAAAATCAATTCAATTGAGTAGGGTGTGCATTCAGTTGGTTCGGTTCGATTGAATTTTTTGTTAAACGGAATAACTTAAAATAATCAAACCATCCAAATAAGGTATAAAACTGAACCAATTGAATCAAACTGTAATTTGGTTTATTCAGTTCAGTTTTAGTTAAACTGAATAATATTTAAAATAATTATTTTTATTTTTTAATAAACTAATTAATTAAAACACAATCTAATAAACTTTATATATTAAAAATTTCATAGTCAATTAGAAATCTGTTTACTTATACAAATAACTAAGCATTTACAATTAATATTACATATTTAAATTTAACTTTTTAACTATTTTTATTTTTTAAACTTATTTGGTTTAACTTATCTTTTTTATTACCGAACCGAAAATTGAAAACCAAACTAGTCATTTACAATCAAAAATAAAATCATGAGATTGAAAATCAAACCAAACTGACTAAAATAATATCAGTATGGTTTGATTTTTCGGTTTAAACTAACTAGTGTATGCCCCTAAATGCTACAAATTAATGACAAAGATAATTAGGTACTTAAGAATCACTAACAATTTTTAACCACCCTAAAATGCTATTACATAAGAATCAAATAGATTACTGGGTGATAAAGAATACGAGCCTATGAGGATTTACATGGGTCTAAATTGTATCAAGACGACCACATACATAAAAGTTATAATTATAGTAGATGATTAACTTTATTCAAACCCCATGACATTATTATAATAGAATATTAACTATTTATCTATATAGAAGATTTCAATATGATTAAATTATCATTAATATCTAATTTGATGGATTCAAAACTTGATGTGAAACTAAAAAAATTATATATTCATTGTGTGCAAAGATATGCCAAATTAATCTTATATTAAGATTCTATTTTATTTCAAATTATGATTAATTATCTTTTTAATGGAAGAGAGCAGCTAAATATTATTTATAATATAGTGTATTTAGCTCATTGCCTAGCACATATTATTAAGACATATGGGGAAATATGTAAATGGATATAATTTTTGCACACAAGATTGTAGATATAACAAAAGAACATTAAATAGTATTATTTAAGTAAAACAAAGTAAATGTAAAGGCCTACGTACTGAATTCTATGAAATACTGTGAGAAGTTAATGACTTAAATTATGCTAAGCTAGAACATCCAAAGTAAGGTTAATATTGGCCATAGAGTTTTAAAAAAAGGTCAAATTAGGTACGATGGGCATATAATTTTTTTTTTTTTTTAGTCAAATTTTCGAACTTTAGCGCTTTAGCGGTTAGAAAATACAACTTTCCACCACAAATTCCTCAAATCACAGCTAGAACACGATTGCCAAACGGCGCAGTAGTGCGATACGAAAATACACCACTCTCCAAAATACACCCTTAGAAGAGATTTCACATATATTGAGTGTGTTGTTAAGAAATCAATAAGAGCATGACCTTTAACAGTATAGTATACAGAAAAATAAAAAAGTTAAATTAATATTATAGCTCATCTAGCTAAAAGTCCTAATAATATTGAATGAATTATGAGATATTGGAGGGGATCTTATTCTAATCACACTTTCTCCAATCATAAGGAAGGCATCTCATCATAAGCAATAATTTATGTTAGTATAATTGTTTTCACTTGAGCTATGCCTTGTGATGTTTTATAAAAAAAATTTAACTCATGTGTCCAAATTCCTCTATTTTTCTATGTATAGAAAATATCTTTGAAAACTATATATAAAATATAATATCTTTAGCACGTAAAAAAAATACAATGCAAGTGCAATCTGTGCCTGATCAACAATAAAATGAGTTTCACAGTTTGGAAATTTCTAAATGAAAACACCTGGACCGATTTACTTATAAACTTAGATTGCAAAAGTTGATCCAGTCTACATGTTTACATGAACCCTCCAGCTATAGCTATCATATATATATATATATATATATATAAAATATATCTTATATATATATATTATTATAATATATATATATATATCACAGAAACAATTATAGTACTCAAATCAACTAATTTCTGCTATATATACACGTACAGGTCCACTTCACCTCCTTCCAACTCCCAATAATTTCCTAAATGAAAACCTCATTCAATCAGAGTTCAGGAATCCGGCAGACATTGGCAGAATAAAGAGGGGCCGGTGGGCCAAGCTGATATTTAGATGTTTTTTAACTTACATAACATTAAAGTTTGTTCCCTCAATCTCGTTTTGATTTCTAAATCCTGCACCGCGGTTACCTTTCTCTATCCAGCCAAATCATGCAGCAGCTGAGCACCCATCAAGTTTCTGTAAGGAAGATTCTGTGACTCCCCGTCAAGAATGGAAAACTGAACTGGCTGACACTCCTCCATCTGCCCTCTAGAATAGAATAAAGGTTGTGGATTCACCGGAGAAAGCGAGAACCCCATTGCGCCACCTCCCCCGCCACTGCCATCATGATGCTGCAGCCCGAGCGTGAGCGAGACGCCATTGCCGCTGTAGCTTTGGCTACTGCATCCGTTGTAGGAAGAGAAGTCGAGGTCTGCAATGCCGAAGTTCTCTGTTCTATGTAATTGGATATGGTCTCTTGGATTTGTGTGATGGGATCTGGATTCTGAGTGCTGGTTGATGATGGAAGAGAGTGAGTCCGGCTCAGTGAGTAGTTCGGCAGCTAATGGTTTCTGCTCGTTGGTGATGGCGACGTCATGGGAGCAGCTAGGGTTAGGTTTCCGCTCGTCTTCTTGAGGTCCTGTGGACTGGATATCTTCTTCTTTTATTTCTTCCGTGTACATCTCTTCTATCATCGGTTTCCAGAGTCTCACCCTTGCATTGATGAACCAGTTGGAGACCTGCGGAGAAGCTCTCGTTGATATTTTAAACTTGTAATTGCTATCATTTTATTTTATTTTTTAGCTAAACTATGCTGGAAAAAATTCGACTAGAACATTTTGATTATGTTTTGATCATAATAAATCTGAAAATATTGTTTTAATGTCAACATAATATAAATAGTAAATCAATCAAAATTTATATTATATTCATGATCTTAAAAACTTTAATATTTTTAAGTCAATATTAAAAATTTGATTAGAATAACATAAACTAATTTGGTGTGCCGTAAAACAAATAAATATTTGATAAAACTTGTTAATATTACTATAGTAAAATCTGTCTAAAGTGATATTGCTAGGATTAGAAGTAGAATATCACTTTAGACAGATTATCATTTTAAATTACAAATCATGATATATCAGTTGAGGCCAGAATTAGTCTTGCTCATGGGATATTACTTTGATCATTCTTTTAGATCTTTAGATATTTTCTTTATATAATATCATTATATTTAGATTCAAACATAATTTTAATTGAATACTAATGTATTGGATGACTAGTGTTAATGTAAGAAAAAAATTTAAAAATTTAGAGACTCGCTTTTTTAGGAAGCAATTTAAATTACATTTCCAACGACAAAAACTTTTTAAATTTTCTTTCTCTTACATTTACTTATTCCAACATAAAAAACTACTGCAGCAAAAGAAACGGCCGAAGAGTTAAAAAAATAAATTATATCAAACAAAGACTTAAGCTGATTCAGTACTGTATTTTGATATTTAAAAATTTTTAGTGGTGAATAAATATATAATTACGATTCACTGAAGATGAAATTTAAATCGCTATTCAATCTTAATGATTGATCCTAAATGGGTCTGGCCCTTCACAATCCAAAAAATATTCTTATAATCCTTCAAAATTATGATTGTGTCACTGTCATAATCTGGACAAGTTGTATTAGATTGTAAATTATTATTCATTATGCTGTATGAGAAGCATAAAAAAAAATTTATGAAATGACTAATCATAAAAATTGTCATTTCTCTATTTGATTATCATAATATGATGGTCATGCATATTATTATATTTATGAAGATTAGTTGAGAAGAAACAAACTATGAGTCATTAAAGAATGCATTTTGAAGTTCATCAATTATTTTCATTCTTTAATTGTTGATTTGTGATTATATTAATGTAAGAATGAAATATTTTATTAGATATAAATATCTCCTAATTAATTATATTTTAAACTTCTTTGATTTCATACACCTATTTCAAGATTATATCATATTAATAATATTGTCTTATTAATGTCACTAATTATTTACATAATATATAAAATTATCATTGTAAAAGTATATCTCATTATAATTTGAATGTATAAATATATAAAATATTGATTAACCATCAATTTTGGAAACTAATCGTACAAAGCTATGAAATGCTCAACCAAAATAATATTTAATTAAGAAATAAATATTTCTTTCTATTTTATTGTCTTTTTTAGATGATGATTATAGTTGCTCTTATATAATTCTATGAATTTCTTATAAAACCTACCAATTAAGTGCTTAATAACTTTAAAATTACGTAAGTTGAGATTCAAAACAATTTGTAAAGTATATTATACTTTGTGAATTTTTGCATGATAAGAAATATTATATTATATGCTTCAAAATACAATTTAATTTAAAAATAATAAATTTGCAACAGTGCGAAGACTGATGTCATTCAGTGCTACCATAATTATTTTATTAATTTGTTTAAAGGACATAGTTGACAAAGTCAAATCTTGTTTTATATCCATTGAGGATCCATAAACAATTAAAATCAGCCAAGGCCTTGATTATTTTAAATTAAATAAATCAAACGTTCATTAGTGAGATGTAGGGAAGGGTGATTAACAAGTAATTAAGAGAGAGAGAGAGAGAGAGAGAGAGAGACGTTGATGACGTGGACGCACCTGGCTCCTCGAGAGGCCGGTTTGCCTTGCTAATATATGCTTATCAACATCGCTGGGGTACCTGCAAGTTGTCATCTTTTATTTATTATTTCCAATCGACAATTACTTATATTACAAGAAAATTAGGTGCAATATTCTACTAATGAAAGGTCATCAGAAAAAGAGAAATTTATATTAGAATACGACATATATCTTCTTGAATCGTCAGAAAATTATTATTTTTGTTTTATTGAGAGAAATTTTCTGGTTTTATAAGCTAATTATAATTATTTTTTTATCATCGTAATATGAATAAATAAATGGCCATAAAGTAATTATGGAAATAAAATATAAGCAAATGAATAACCGAAAGTATTCACGTTTCTCCTTCTCTTTGCAATGCTCCTTGGCTTCTTTCCTTTTGATCTTATAGCAGTACAAAATTTTAATTTTTATTAAGAAAAATATATGCAAATTCACATAATAATGAATTTATATTAAATAGTACTTATTGCACCGTAGAAATTTGTCTTCTTATTTTCAAAATTAGTTTACAAATAAAATTTTGTCATTTATCATTTTTGGAATGTGCGTTGGGAAACTTATTTATAGGACTATTTTGCAAATTTCAACAAGGATGTTCTTTAAACAAAAATATTTATAGGAAGAAGTTTGAGGAATTTTTTCTATTCATTTTTTTTACATTATATATAATTTTATGTTACCTTCTTCAATAATTTTTTAAAAGAAATATTACGATCAGTCAACGTAGAACATCAATATTAAATTATGCAGGAAAGAAATACTAACAAGTAATTAACTCATCGTAATTAAAATTTCGAAACGCACGCACGCACGCATAATGACAAGCCAGCGTCGTGGGTGTAATTATTAAAACTATTGCCTCATTAGATTTCTAACCATGTGATTTTGCATGTGTCGGCCGAGAAAAAAAAAATAAAAGAAGAAAGAAGGTAACAAAAAAAAACAGACTTACGGGTGCAGAAAATGCTCGAAAAGCCAAGCTCTGAGTATGGAGACTGAGCGCTCAGGAAGGCCACGCTGTGGACGCCATGGGTGCTGTTCCATCAACATTCCTCCTTGCTGGAAGGCCTTCTGCTGCCTGAAGCACTGATCGAGGACCTTTAGCTTGGGAGTATCTCCTCTGCTTATTCCTGGCGCAATGGGGTCCTTTTCTCCCATGGTTTTCTTCGCTGCATGTATTTGGCTCACAATGCCATCCCTTAAGCTTCTGAAATGCCTCGACATGGCTTTCGAGGCCAATGCGAGGTACGTGGTGGCCGCGCCTTCTCCAGCGACGGCTTCGAAGGATGAAACTACTGCTCTCATTTGTTCACAGTATCGCTTGTATTTTCTGTCCACCTGTTTCAAGACAAAACTTTTTAATTTCTTAGCTGTGTCTGGCATGGAGAAACAATAAAACACTCAAAATGGGCGACGGCAAGAAGAAGAATAGAGTGATGATGAAAAGAAAATGCTTAAATTTAAACCATGTGTAATATAGGAGAAGAGTTTGTTTTGTCAGAATGTTTAAACCATGTGTAATTTAACTATTTTATACTATATTTTTATATTTTGCCTTTTTTCCTATATAAAACATATTTGAATATTGTAAGGTAATTTTTTTATTATATATTAAAAAAATCCACAGTTTAATACATGAAAAATAGTATATATATGCACATATATTCCTTTTGTTATTCATTGAATAATTGATTGCTTTTTGAATGGATAGATATCCTCCTATACTAAGTATTTCAACAACTTTAATATTTTTTATTTTGACAACTGTAATTATGAGTTTCCCAAAAATAGAAACAAATGTGAGTTATCTGAATGATTAAAATAAAATTATTTAGGAGACTTTTGGTCACTTATCTTTATAATATATTTGATAGTATGTAATTAGAAATCAATTTATATTATGAGGATTTTAAGCTGTAAACTAAATGAAAAAGTAAATATTAATTTTGAAAGATTTTTTTTTTTTTTCAACGAACCAATGAGCCTAGGATTTCTACAAAAAAAAAAAAAAAAAAAGTTTGATTTCTGTCTGTTTTGAGCGCCTTAACATACATAACTCACGATGAATTTCGAGCGATTCGGTGGGTTCCATTTAAATCGGGGGATAGGGATCAGCTGGTGGAGTTATAAATGCCTATGCAAGGAAAAAAGAATAGAGGTTTCTAAAAGTAAAGGAAATGGCCGAATACGTCAATCTGCCCCACCTTCCGCTCAGCTTAACATTTATAGTAGGTGTGCTGCCCCACCATTATTGAATCCTCGAGCTCACAGATAACCCAATCCAACTCCAACACCAGATAAAAATAAAATATTAGCCATGTTGACTGCCAGTACAGTTTGATCATGGCGGATTAAACTCTGTAGTATTTAAACAAAGAGCATGATGAAGCTCACCTCTTCGAGCAGTGTCAGCAGCTTTGCCTTTCGCTTTTGAAGCTCAAGAATGTCAAGATTTTGCAGCGTGAGGCTAACTGGAGAGCCGGAAGAAGGCCCACCTTCTTCAAACCTTTTGGCCTGCGGTTTCTGCTTTGAGGCTTTCACCCCTCCAAGGTCGCAGAACTCGTTAAGCAGTTCCTGCGTAGGAATTAAGTACGTTGAGAGCCTCAGTTTATGGCTACTGACACTCCCAGTTGTATGAGGGCCGTGAAAGCCGAAGCCTGCTTGATGATGAGAAACAGTGTTGTTACTGTTCGTCGACCTTGAGAACATCATAGATCGGTGATAATCAGCTGCCGCGTCGACGACGACGGAGGGCTCTGGGTTGTAAAGCGAGAGAGAAAGTCCCTGGCTTGGCTGTTCCTCGTCATGAACAGGAAATAAGCATCTCAAGGAATCGTCGACGACGAGCTGTCTCGGCTGATCCCAAGCCACGGCATCAGAGGAAACCATGAGGCTTTCGCTAGCAGGAGAGTCGCTTCCAGGCCGCGGAAACAGACCAGCTGATCTCCATGACGCTTCGGGGTTATGGTGATTCTGATGATGGTGAAGATGATGACTGTGCTTGGTAGGGAACCCAAGCATCTCCATCCTCATCTGCAAGTTGTATAGCTCCTGACTACCTGAAGCCTCGTATCCCTGCATCGTGAACTCACCGTAACCCATGGCTGCTTGATGCTGATGCTCTTGAGCCATGTTCTCCTTCACGCAAGTTATGACCTTAATTTGCTTGTGGTTGATCCGATGATTTAAAGAGAAAGAAAGGAGAGGAGAGGAAAAAGCACGCAGCCTTTCACTCAAAGAGACGACTTCCTGCCTTGGCATGAAAGGGAGCAGTGCTTTTAATAATTGTACTGAATACTTTTGTTGTCACGAATAGATCGATCGAGTGGCTCTCATCTGAGAGACTGAGATTGGCACGAATCCTCATCCCACGATTCTTTCCCTCTCTCTCTCTCTCTCTCCCCCCCTCTCCCTCTTGCTCGCCCTGGCATGCAGTGTGGGTCTTGTTCGTCTCTGCGAAGCTTTTTCAGATTGGCTTCTGCTTCTTCTGTGGTTGCTGATCACAAGAAGACAGATGCCGACTGGTTTCTAGGGGATTTGTGTCATGGCAACTCTCTCATGGAGCAGAGCACGAGAGAGAGAAGGAGAGAGAATAAAGATAGATACGGCGAAGTGAGAGACTGATGAAGAGAGGAGGAGGGCGTCTTGGAGGGGCAACAGTGGAATAATTGCAACTGGAAAATATTCCACAAATGGGGGCTGGCTGCTTCTCATGAGAAGAAGAGCTTTTGTGGTCCTCTACTTGGCACTATTTCCCATTAAACCGCGTATTACGTGGGACCACCTTATTAGGGACCGCATCTCTCTCTCTCTCTCTCTCTCTCTCTCTCTCTCTGATTTCTTTTTCTCTTCACATGCTATTCTTAATTTCCAAATTATTATTATTTTACCTTCACCTGTGGTCCCACTCCCTCCATATAAATTATCCTTTCTCAATCCATAATTTTTTAGTTAAATAAAATAAACGGGTGATTATTTTTGTTGGGACCCCTCCTCTTTAAAAGTATTTCAATATAGCTCTTTTGTTATTTACATGCATGCCCCATATTTGTGGGGTTCAGGTCAACATCTCATGAAATTATTTTTTTTTTATTTTTTTATTTTTAGTGAAGCAATAATTCTTAGACAGGAATTCCTAGGAAATGAATTCATCTGTGGATGCTACCTTACCTTCTATTATCATCCTTCATCAGCAAAATGTTTATGTTGAGATTATTTTTCTATTTAAAGATGTGACAAAAATGAACAAAAAATAGACATCATAGAAACTATTATTATGGTAGGAGGAAATATCTTATTGTTAGGCGAGTGTAATTCAAACTGTCTTTTTTCTTTTCTTATTTAATTAGTATTTAAATTTATGTTATCAAGCATTAATAATATATAATACAAAGTAAAATATATCAAATGTGGTACTTTTTTTTTTCTTGTAGAACCTCGCTTGAGATGTACAAGTGATGGTGGATTTTTTTTTTTTTTTTTTGGTAACGGGATGCCCACTAATCCCACGTTATGATGACTGTGTATGACTAATCCGGCGAACCCCGGCACAGCGCTTGGTCCCTCGCTCTTTCAGGTAGTGATCCCGCTCAAAGGGAATCGAACACGACTGAGTCACGCATTCGCCCTCACCAACTGAGCTAAGGGCGATGGGTATGATGGTGGATTTTGACTTGAACACGAAATGTTTAATTTTATTTGCAGTGAAATTCAATTCAAAATAATGTCACTATTTAAGACCTACAGTCTTCACTCAAATTACGTGAATGATAAGCAAATTTGACTTCGTTATATGGCTCATTAAGTCATTTTTTGTAATTAAAAAACATGTTTAAAATAATAATAATTTTCATTTTTTTTAGAGTTTTCAGAATATTTGTGATAATTAAATTTAATTTTATTTCAAAACACTACTCAAAAAATGAATTTAAAAACCTTATCTATATATATATATATATATATATCATTTTGTGTTGATTAAATTTAAATTTTGAGTGGCAAACACTAACTTCAAATTCTCTCAAGAAAAAAAAAATTTTTTTTTGAGGGATCTTAATTAACTGCGAATTTAAAGTTAAATTCAACATAAAACACTTCAAAAATATCGAAAATTTATTATCGGCAGATCATTTGCTTAACTTAGAATTGCTATTATTAAATGCTGATTGACTGTAGCCAGAGGACCACCAATCTAAATTATTTAAAAGCACTTCTTTTAAAATAATTTGGCAATGTGATCTGATCTGATTGTTTCTACTCGAATTAACTTACACAACTATAGGACTCTATTATGATTGGGTGGCCGTGTCGCATGCGATTGTTAGCTATCGATCGAGAAGTGCCATTTGGCCGCCATTCCTTCTTCGATCCGACTATTGCGTATTGCCGACGCCTCTTTACCGCGCCCGCGACCGCCCGCTGGTCTAACTGCTTCAATCATTAATTAATCGCTGCACAGCAGATTTTGAGGAAAAGCAATTATTATGAACAAGTCCACTGTTACGTTATATATAACAGCGTAAGAGAGTGAGCTTCTGAAATATTTATTATTTTAAAAAAATAATTCACTTAGAAATTAGATAAAACGTAACTTCAATTATTAGTTATAATTAACAAATAAATATGCTCTTTGCAAATTAAATGCCTTGTATCTAAATATTCAACAAGAGATCAGAACTTTATTTTCGTAGTAATTTAAAAAAAAGGTGAATTTAACAATGAATATATCAAAAGGATGAATTGATTACATTATCATCAATCTAATAAAAAAGCTTACAAACTTCTTAATCTATTTCATAGATAATATTGCATGATAGATTCATCGAATCGATTCAAATCTTTTAAATATAAAGGTATAATATGTCAATCATCACTCATTCTACGCAATTGATGTTTAACAAACTCATCATAAAACGCTCTATCCATCAGGCAGTAGAAAGTTAGTGTTAAAATAATAAGTATAAATTAAAGGAAATACACCATCCTTCTTCGGCAGTTAAAGATTTGGGAACCATTTAAAGATGATAAATCATCACTACTACGCATCGATAATATAAGTGGAAAGGCGATGTTCAGGGACACAAGCTCAAGTAGAAAAATCAGTAGGATATAACTGTCGAATAAGTTTTTCTTATCAAAGGGCTTGGGTTTAGCGTGTCACCTGAAAGAAATAACTTCGGTCTTTGCTTGAGGAAAAATGATTATTAGGTTCTTGAAGTTGCATATCAATTACGGTGTAGAATAACTCAAACCTTGATAGTGATACAAATTTGTCATTTCTTCACCTCCGTATAGCTTTCGATGAGTTTTAAAGGTAGAACTCATATCACGGAATATCAATCTCAAAAACATTACAAAAGAGACACTTCATGTAATAAGGAATCCATCCACTATTTCTCATTATCATGTCGTTGCTTGGATATCTAATTTCATTGCATTTTCAATATCTTGGTCTTTTTTTGCGAGAGTGATAATTCATTTGTGATACCTAAAATATCAATCAAATGCATAGTAAATACAAAATCAAAAGACTTCCTTGATTAAAACAAACTGATTGATGATCATGTACTCCATCCTCTTTACTATCTCAAGCACTTGAACGCAGATGCATACATCTTCATAAGACTAATTAAACTATGAAAATGTGAACTCCAACGAGTGTCCTTCTCGTTAGGTTAGTTTCTTGATTCAAACCGTCCTTAATTAAATCCCTGTTTGGAGATGTAAAATAACCTTTTCATGTTGAATAGTTTTTAAAATGTCACTTCTCTTACAAGAACTTCCAATTGTGTTTAAAATTCTTGAAGTGATCTCAAAAAAATGCTTCATTTGCCAATGTTTAATGCTGATTGATGGGCAAAACAATGAACATAAAATGCCTGAGGATTATCATTAAGAATGAGTGCCTTCAAACCATTAAATTCACCTCGCATATTGGATGCCCCATCATAGGCTTGACCTCGTATCTATGCAAGCTTAATGAATGCTTAGCCAGTATAGCTTCAAGTGTTGTCTTGAGTGCAATTGCACTTGTTGAAGAAACATATTTAATCTTAATAAATCTTTTAATAACTTGACCTTTTTTATCAACATATCTCGGTGATAGCTAATTGTTCTTTGTTGATACATCACGAGCTTCATCCACAATAATAGAAAAGTAAGAATCGATATCTTTGATGATAGAAGCTAAAGTCTCTGACTTGACAAGTTGTTTTTGTACCTTTGGTGAAGTCGATTGTAATTTTGTACTAGCATTTTCAAATGTAACTTTTTTAATTTCTTCATTATGATCACGCAAGAAAATGGAATAATTCTAAATAATTTCCTTGGTTAAGCGAATTAAAAGATTCATTGACCGCGGAATGATAATCCTTGTCCAATCTAACACAATCAACAGTCACATTACCCTATACTCTTTTTTGTTTCTCTCATCTTTAGTCAACCACATATTAGAGATACTTTGTGTTTGAGGCTTCATTAGATCTTCACACTTTTGTCTTTTATTATGAGCACTATTGTGTTCTGCGTGGTAAAACTTTTCTTTTCTTTTCCAATTTTTAAATCCTTCTTTGATAAATGAATCTCCACCTTGATTTATAGTAACTTGTTCTTGAGGCTTAAATAAATAGCAATATAAACAATATCGACATCTTTCACGTATCTTTATATTCTAACCAATATGGATATTCCTCAAACCACTTTAAATTAAATCTGCGTGCATTACTATCATTGTTTGAGAAAATTATGACTTTTGGGTTGATGTGGCCTTTTACCAAATATGCTCTACATTATTCTGTCTCATCATTAACATCATAACTCCAAATCGTGAAGCCGGGGATCGAGGAAGATTATCGATATCAAGATCAACTCGTTCTTTTCTCTTTAAATAACGATCCATTTAGAAAATCCTAAATATGATAGTAGAATGTAAAAATAAATCAAGAAATAATGATACACTTTCAACCTTTTCAAAACAAATTCATAATATCTCAAGAATAACACACCTTCCTTTTAAAATTAAATTAAACCAACAATATTTTTTAAAAAAACACCTTGACCTTTTAAAATAAAATTAAATCAATAATATCTTAAAAAAAGGCACCTTCTGTTTAAAATTAAAAATATTATTCACATACCTTTGATTGTGAAGAATGTTGCGATAAAAATATTATTGAATAGCTAATCCTTCAATATCACGCATAAAGTATATAACTAATGATTAATACATGTGATAAAAAATAACTTTAATATCATGAAAATTTAATATCAAGACTATACTCATTACATCCAAAAAGTACATCAACAAATTGATAATAATCAATAGGTGACTCCAAATGGATAAAGTCGGTGTATTATTAATCTTTACATAGCTAAACATTTTTTAGCAGGCTACGAATGTGCTCTTGTAGGAAAACAAAGTGTAGAAAATTCTGACCGAAAATGCAAAACAGAGTGTAGAAAATTGTAGGCATGGTTGAATGTGTGGGAATTGAGATTTTGAATCCTGGACGTGCAATATTCTCTCATGATGAATGCTTACTTTTTCTTAGGATTTTATTCACTTATGTCATGCGATCTCTGTGAATTAGTTTTAGTATGAACAATTTATAAACACAGTTTATGAAACAATATGGTTATGGCTCAGAAATCCTGTTCATGAATCCATGATATAGCTCTTTTAGCATAACTCTGTGCTTTTCTTTCAGTATGGATTGATTCACATTTCCACTGGAGTCTTCGATTGTTCCTTTTGGGCCTTTGGCTGCCAGCTACATTGGTTATTCTGGCTGTGTTGGATTTATTGGTGTAAACTTTTGTTGGATTTTTTTATGTTGGACATGGTTATTTTTTTGTGTTGGTTGATTGGTTCACTTGGTTGGCTATTTTGGAATTTGGATGGGTGGATGTGTTATTTGGGTGGTTGTTGGGCGTTATGAATTTTGGGATTGATTGAACTTCGATCTGCTCTTAGCTTTGGCTTCTTCCCTCACATCATCTGTTCTTGTTGGGTGTTAGGTGGCGCATTGGCTTTGGGTGGTTTTATTTGTTATTTTGTTGCCTTGTTGGTGGTGGTGGAGCCGTGGAGGATATGAGATCTAGTGGGCTTATCATGAAGAATTTTGCTTTTTTAATTTTTTTGATGATGAGAAGAGAATATATTTGTAATTTGGGTAAATTCATTTGTTTTCTTCATTATTTGTGGTAACAAACTATCATTGGATGGCAAACAACTGAGCCTTTATTACGCTTTTCTCTCTATATTAATGCATGATATTTTGATTTGTGAGGTTTTGTCACTTTTGCAAGGGATTTATTTTTCTATCTTTAAGGCTCTAATGGATGGCTTTGGCAACCTGAGGTTGGAGCATTCAATTATTGAAGTAAAATATAAAATTACAAATTTTCTAATTGCGAATGCTTGAAGATGGATATTACTTTCTCGACTCACGAGTCCCACAAACAAAAGACATTTTCATATTTTTATTTTTTTTTTAGATTTGTATTTTAAACTCAATGTTTAGATGTATTATAATTTTTTTTTTTTTATGAAATGCTTAATTGTTGGCAAATGTTATGGCAAATGATATCATAGAAAGGGAGTTGGTTAGAGATTTAGTAAATTCATAGTGATTATCTCTTGCTAATTAGTTCAATGAAAAGATTATATCTCTAAAATGATAAATTCAAATTAAGTTTCATTATTAAAAAAATTGATAATAGTTATAGCATCAATCACAAGTATTTGTGCTAAAGTGGCTATGATCTTGATGAAATTCATGCAAAATTGTATCATTTTCTAGATTTGTATTTGTAATTTATAAAATTATAGTTTGCTATTATTATTAATTGCAATTTATATTATTACATATGCCAAAATTTGCTATTAAAATTCCTGGATTTCATTTTAGAAGCGAGCGGCTCGTTTGCATTTCGAACGGTTCGATTGGATTTGAGCAAACGCGGCCTGATCGATTCGGCCTCGTTTCACATTCGGCGGATCGAGCTCGATTCGATCCGACTTCGGAACTTCGAAATTTAGGACTTCGAGCTAGGCGAATTACCAATTTTGCTAATTTGAGCGACTATGGCTCTCGAAATCGGCTCAACACTAGCGGAGATTTATTGAGAAGTGTCATCGGGTGATATTGGAAAGAAAGCAAAAGAATACATGGATGACGGCATTTCCGGATGAAATTGTAACTGATGTATATAATGTTTGCCTTAGCCATTTCTTTTTCTTCAAAATGAAACTATACCTACAATTTTCTACACTCTGTTTTGCATTTCAGGTCAGAATTTTGAAACCATTCAAAAGAAAAGGCTATGCGGGATATGATGATCAAAATCCCTTTTTTTCTAAAAGCACATTGAAAAATGAGGTGTTAATAAATTAAGCAATTTATAGCAAGTTCTCTAATTCCCCATCCCCATAGATTATATTATTAAAATCGTGAAGGCCTTTTCCAATCAAAACTACTCCTCCATAAGCGTATCTCATCCCACAAGCTTGCTAAAAGAATACATTAGATGACTTGTCTATATACTCTAGAACAAAATGAGCTTCTGAAAACATTCTTACTTAATCAAAAGCTGTTTGCACACTCATGCTTGCAAGAAAGAAAGGACATTCGATGAAAACAATGAAAAGCGGGCACAAATCGAGGGAAATACCTCATGGTGGAGCGGCTTGCTTCTACCAGTGAAGAAATGGAGGAGAGTCCCTGGACCACTTTCTCGATCGATGCCTCGGCAATTGACGGGATGGATCGTGGAACTGTCGAAGGAATTCGAACTTCGTGGTCCGTGGAGATGCGATTAGAGAGGCGAAGAGAGGGAGTTGCGATTTGCGAGAATTTGCGGCTCCGGCTTGAGTTGTTTTGAGAGTATTAGGCGATGGGCAAAAATATTTTTTGCCCATCTCATATAATAATTTTGCCCATCTCAGGGTGGGCAATTGCCCACCCTCACAATAAGTGGGTCCGCCCATGCAAGAGATGCATACTTTTTTTTTACATTCAAATTTTTCAAAGAAAATAGTTATGTGATGTAGCATGATTGAAATAATTGAGTAATTTAAGTCAAAGATTATAAAAATTTAATCTTATAGAGGGTTGGAGGAGACAGAATTGTAGGGTTTGAATTGTAAAGGATGTCTCCTATGATGGTGGTGATTGATGAAAAGTATTAGAAGGTGACGAAGATGACTAATAGTTGGTGAAAGATAATGGATATTAATAACAGTTTATGAAAGATTGCTAATGATGATTATCGGTATTTCTTGATAGTGATCGATAATGATGATGATGAATATTAGTCTTGGTTAATGATAGATGATAAGATACCAATTGATTTCAATTAGTGATTTGTAATGTTAAATGAGAGGCAACGATTGCCAGCATTGGAAAGAATAGGAAGTGAGGGTTGGAAAGTGACTAATATTATTGTTAGGAATTATAAAAATTATTTTATTTTTTATGCTATGATTTTGAATACTCGATCGAATGATTTGAAAAAGGTCTTTCAATAATTTAATATCTTGTTAAGAATTTCAATATCTCAATGAACATAATTGTCATCATATATATATATACTTTAAAACTTAAAGTGATCTTTATGCAAAAGTGATATCGCTGCAAGATGATAAGCATTCATTCCGTATGATATGCGTATTGTACTAAAAGTGATGCACAATAAAGTGATATCCTTTCTGCAAAATGATATCAGACAGTTTTATTTATATAATTTTAAATATTAGATATTTAAATGCATAAAAAAATTATGTTACGTTGTAAAATCTTTCTAAAAAATAAGAGAGATTATTATATGCATAATTCAGATGTAATTTTACATTCAGATTTTAATAATATAACACTAATTTGACACTTAATCAATATAGAGATATTGTGTATTTAGTATTAATGTATTAATATAATATTAATGGCATAACAATATATATTAATATATAATATTTTATACTTAATATACAATAAGTTTATATTGACTGAGTTATATAATACTATATTTTTAAAATTTGGACATGAAATTTATATCTGACTCAGTACTTCATAAATTTTCAAAAGATAAACATAGCGGCACGACGGTCCGTTTCCTCACTTCCTGGCTGTTTGTTAAAGGAACGCTGGTTATTGGCCCTCCAAAATATTTCTTTAAAAAATTTAAATTTATTTCGTCTTTTGCTTACTTCCTTTTCAGAACTTTCAAATTTCAACGACCCATTACAGCGCTATGGTTGTTGGGTTTCTCCTCTCGTAAAATAGACTGAAATTTAAAAGTTACAATATTAATTTTAAAAGCTGTTTCGTCAATATTTTTTTTTTAATATTTTTAAGAAAATAAGAGAACAATTTTTTAACTACATAGGATGCGTGATGCATATGTTTTATTTTTGTTTACTACGAAACAAATACATTCATTAACACAAAACAAAAGAGCCTTTGGCTTCGTTTGGTAAATGAAAGCTGGAAACAGCTTTCTTTGAAATAATTTTGAATCGTATTTGATTAATCAGCTAATCATTCAGTTTTTAATACGTTGATTTAGAGTATTCAAATTTGATTATTATGATTATTTTGATAATTCAATAAATTCATCGGCATAATAAATTTTTATAATATTTTAGAAATAATTTTAAATTTTTTTTAAAAAAAATGCATTGACAAGTAAAAAAAAAATTTATGTGTTGTCTAGGGCGTATTTTTCAAGACGATGCGTGGTATGCACTTTGTAACTTTGAAAATTTTATATTGCGGCAATGAATTTCTATATTTTATATAAAATAATATTTTAACTTCAAAATTGTAGATAATATCTTCATTTTTTTTTAAATAAGTGTTTTATGTTGAAATAAAAGCACATGAGTATGAATATCTTTAAAATGTGATATTTTTGAATTTAAAATAATTATAAATATTTCTTATTTTTTATATATACTACAATAACAATAATAAGCTTTTATCTCACTAGCCGGAGTCTAACCACACGAATTCTTCTTCTCCATTGTATCCTATTAGCTATCAAATTCTCATTTAATTCTAACAAAATAAGATCATTTTTTATACTGCCGAAGGCTTTTCACGTCTAAATATGTCTTTCTTAATATAGGTTAAATAAAATACATATGCTCTTCTGATTAGGTCATTGGACGGTTGACATTTTGTATGAACAAATCATCTAAAATGACTCTCTCTAATCTTATATTAATCCACTTAAACATCCTCATTTCTGCAATACTTAACTTCATTTTATGATTCTCATTTATTGACCAACATTCTATGTCATAAATTATTATAGGTCTTACCATCATCTTATAATTTTTTTTTATTTAAGTCTATGCAGTACTTTTCTATCATACAACAGGCCAAATGCATTCCTCTACTTCAACCATCCAACATGAATTCTGCTAATAACATCCTTATCTATTTCACCATCATTTTGAGCAATCGACCCAAAATCTCTAAAGTGTTCACTCATTTTAATGATTTGATTATTTAATGCCACAACTCTGCTACTAGATCTTTTACAATTAAAATTACACTCTATATATTCAGTGTTAAATATACTTAAACGTAACTCTTTAGACTCTAAGGTTGACCTCCATAATTCTAGTCTTATCAACTAAAATACTTGTTAAGTCTCCTTGTGTTTGAACACAAGTAACAGCTTAGTTTACATATCCTTAATGCTCCAAAGCACTTCTCTTTCAACTTTATCATATGCTTTCTCTAAATCAACAAATATCATATGTAGATCCACCTTCCTTCCTCTCTATACATCACCATCAAATCTCTCAATAAATGCATAACATCCATAATAGGCCTACTCGACATGAAACCAAAATAATTTTGAAAAATTTTTGTATCATGTTGTTACATATATTTAATTACACTCTACCATAATTTTAATCTACAACACATTAACTTAATTCCTCTATAATTTTTAGACTCCTGTGCATAACTTTTTTTCTTAAGAATTGGAACTAACGCTCTTTTTCCACTTATCAGACATTTTTTAGCTTTTAAAATAACAACAAAAAAAACTTCTAAGCCAAGGAATTCTTTAATCTCTTAAGCATTCTTATACTTTTATTAGAAATATCATCAGATTCTACTACTTTTCATACTTGACCTTTGCTTAAAACTTGTTCAATTTCAATGTTACTAATATGGCCATAATAATAAATTCTTTGTTTTCATCGAGAGTATAGCTTGCTAAATTCATCGTATTCTCATAACCTTCATTAAAAAATTTATCAAAATAATTCATCCATCGATATTCAATATCCTTGATATGACACTTAAAATAAGCACGAATCTTGATGCTAAAAGCAAGTTAATTCGAAGTTGAAACTGGTCGAGATCAAGCACTTAAAATATCCTTGGAAACTCTGGGATATCAATTAAATCCCTAAATAACTCTCAAACATGGAGTGTTTATAGTCAAATAAGCATCTCGACGAGCCGAATCTAACAAGCCCAAGATCTCATAATTCTGACATCATTTGAGCATTCAAATACACAAAATACATCATATGATCAAGGGAATCATCATGAGGTCAGATGGAGGAGTGGTTCGATTTTGCATGTATTCTGAGAGCCACTCTCCTCCGTCTATAAATAGCCCCATTTCTCATATGAGTCCAAGCAAGAGAGAGAGAGAGCCTAAAGCAGATCCTCCAAAGCAATCATGCCACCACTCGACGGTTGTCAACCACGCGTGCGTCGTCGGTCGCCGCCGTGATCCTCATCGTCACCTCTCGGTCTCTATGACGACCTTCATCATTAGTAATTGTTCCTCGTTGTTCGCCATCATTTGCTACCACTAGCAATTATTACCACCTGAATGTGACTACATAGTCGTTATTCCTTTCTCATATACAATTCTGTAATCCCATTATCGGAAGATTTTGTACTCAAAGCAGATACATAGTGGAAGCTTTTCTTGGTCTAGGCCCGTGATTTTTTCCCTCTTTTGAGATTTTCGTAAAATTCAGAGTTTTCTTGTTCACTCTTTAAATACGTGTGTGTGTCTTTGGATTTCACACTAAAGCGTAAACTTTACTCTATGGCGGTTTTCTAGTATATGATTTGGCGCCGTCATGGATTCCCATTATTTCATCTTATATGGCAACCAAGTTTTCCAACAAGATCAAAACCACCATCGAGGTGGAGCATTTCAAGCTCTTAAGGAGCGCAAGCGAAGAATGAAGATTCATCAAACTTCGTTCTTTTAGATTTTGTCGAAAACTGGGGGGAAACTCTTAATCTCATAAGATCGTCCAAGTTAAGCATCTAATCGATTACCATCCTAAGAAACAAGTCAAAGTTGGAGGATATTTCAACATTGAGAAGAGATATAGCTTTGCAAATTATAATTTTCCAATCATACTCATGGAAAAACAAGACCAAGGTTAAGAAGCAACTTTGGCTACAACCACAAACGGATGTTTCGATTCGACCTCTTCCATACAGGTTAACGTCATCGAGCAAAGACTCTGACAAACAACCTAGGATAGGTCAAAAGGTCCTTGGTGAACTTCCCATGACCTCTTCCATACAAGTTAACATCATCGGGTAACACCCTGACAAACAACCTCGGATAGGTCAAAAATTCTCAGCGGATTCAATTTGACCTCATCCATACAGGTTAACGTCATTAGGTAACACCCTGACAAACAACCTCAAAATCCTCAGATTGATTCGACCTCTATCTGAGTTGGCGTCATCGGGTAACCTAACAAACAACACCGGATAGGTCAAAATCTTTAGCGGATTCAATTCGACCTCTTCCATAAGTTAGCGTTATCGGGTAACACCACGACAAACAACCTGGATAGGTCAAAATCATCAAGCGAATTTCAACCTCACATAGGTTAACATCATCGAGCAAAGACTCAAACAAATAACCTAGGATAGGTCAAATGGTCCTTGGTGGACTTCCCACGCCCTTCTCCACACAGGTTAACGTCATCGGGTAACACTCTGACAAACAACCTCGGATGGGTCAAAATCCTCAGTAGATTCAATTCAACCTCTTCCACACAAGTTAACGTCATTGGGTGACACTTTGATAAACAACCACGGATGGGTCAAAATCCTTAGCGGATTCAATTCAACCTCTTCCATGCAGATTAACGTCATCGGGTAACAACTTGACAAACAACCTAGGATAGGTCAAAAATTCTCAACGAATTCAATTCAACATCTTCCATAGATTGCGTCATGGCGAAGACTCTAACAAACAACCTAGGATAGGTCAAAAGGTCCTTGGTGGACTTCCCACGACCTCTTCCACACAGGTTAACGTCATCGGGTAACACTCTGACAAACAACCTCGGATGAGTCAAAATCCTTTGCAGATTCAATTCAACCTCTTTCACACAAGTTAACGTAATCGGGTGACACTTTGATAAACAATCGCGGATAGGTCAAAATCCTCAGCGGATTCAATTCAACCTCTTCCACACAGGTTAACGCCATCTAGTCACACTCGACAACAACCGGATAGGTCAAAATCCTCGCCGTCGTCGGTCACGCGACTAAATCGCCGATCCGCGCCGACCGCCGGCGATTAAGGTCACCATCATTCGCCGGTCATCTCGCCCATTCTGACGCGGTCGCCACCATCACTGTTCTGCATTGCCGACCACCCCCGTCGGCCGCCAACCGTCGTCGGTCGCTGCCGCTACCATCGTCGGTCAGCCATCGACCATCGGCGGCGACAATTTTCGCGGTCGCCATCGTGCGTCGGTCATCCGCCATTGCTCGATGTCGATGCATTGTCGACTATCATGACCGGTTACCCGCTGCCACCGTCGCCGCCAACCACCCTCGCCACCAGTCAGATCCGCGCACCGTGGACAATTTTAGCGGTCACCACCATTGTCACCGGTCACCAATGATTTGCGGTCGTCCGAAATAGATGCCGTTGCGCATATTCTGAGTGCCATTGCCGTACCACCGCCCCTCGGCCAACCTTGGCCGATCCGCGCGTACCTGCATTCGTAGATCCGCTGCCATTTGGCCCGCCGCTTCGTCATCGCTGCTGGCAAACCGATCTTGTTTGGTCACCTAAATGTCCCCGGTCATCCTCGTGACCATTCGCCGGTTCGCCATACCCCATCGGCCCCAACCACCATGTGGGTCCCGTGCCAAATATCGTGGTCACGCCGTAGACCATCGCCGGTTAATTTTGGCGTCGACCATCTCGGTCATCGCCCGGCCTGACTAATTATCGCTCATTCTCGCCGACTACGCCTAACGTAGGCCACGCCATCGACTACTATCGCTTACCATCACGCAATCCACTTCGCCGGCCGCTAACCATCGAAGCCGGCCACTCTCACTGTTTATCGCTGACACTACTACAACCATCGCTGCTTACCTCTTATTACCACTATCGTTACTGTTATCTCAAGACCACCACTGCTGCAGAAGTCCACACCATCGCTACTATCGCTGAAACATTCACTAACCTCTTCTCGGCTATCGTCTTCTTGATCACCTCCGAACCCGAACGGTCCGATGATTACAGTTGACGCCTCTTCCGAGGGAAAATAGAGATACGATGTACTACTAGGGTTTTGATCGCCTCAACCGGACGGTCCGACGAGTGCTGGATGCCTTTTCGGAAAATTCGACACGATAATCTGGCCTTGATCGCTTCCAAACCCGCTTCTGGATAAGAGTAGCCAATCTTTCAGGAACAATCAGAATTGCCATATGAATCCACGGCCTCTGATCGCTCCAAACCCGCCGGTCCTATAAGCAACGCTTCTTTTCGAGAGAAAATTGGAGCCTCATCGTATGAACTATGGGCCTTGATCGCCTCCAAACTCGATCGGTCCGATAAAGGCAGTCAACGCCTCTTTCGAGGGAAAATCGGAGCCTCGTCGTATGAACTACGAGCCTTGATCGCCTCCAAACCCTACCGGTCCCGACAAGCGATTCAACTCTCTCGAGGGAAAACTGAGCTCTCACCAGAGTGAACCGCCTTGATCGCCTCCAAACCCGGCCAACCGGACAGTAATCAACGCCTCTTCGAAAATTGAGCCTCGCCAGATGAATCCACGCCTCGATCGCTTCAAACCCGGGCCGTCCGACAAGTGGCGCACTTTGAGAAAATCAAGTTCGAAGGAATCCATGGGCGCGCTACCGCCTCAAGGTGGCTCCACTCTGCGGCCGCTCAGCCTACTCCACGCCTCACTCAACTCCGCCGAGGCCCGCTTATCACGACTCCACCATCCTCGCTCAGACGCCGCCTGGCCGCCAAACCCCACCAACAATCAAGGACTGGTTATCATCATGGGCGGCTCAGCCTGAAGTTCTCCCATAAACGCAAGATGCAACCAAGACGCCGCTGAGTGCTCACAGCACCGGAAGCCTGCTCATACCTCGATGAGTCCATAATCTCGAAATCTTGCTCCCGTGCATACCTACATACATCTGCGACCCTGCATATGCTTCCGTAGTCATAATCTTGTGCTCCCATGAAGATCTGTTCTCAAAATGTGTAATTAATGGACCCTTAAATTTCATTAAAGAATTTGTTATTTTAATGTACTTGACACATATTTTTAGATGATTGAGATAACGTCATCCAAAAAATATAACCGATATGACCTCAAAAATTTCACTAATCAAGCACGAATCTTAACGCCGAAAGCAATCGATCAATCAAGACTAACCGAGATCAAACGCTTTATTATCAATTTTAAACATGGAGTGTTTATAGTCAAATCGAACATCTTGACGAGCCGGATCTAACAAGCTCAAGATCTCATAATTCTGACATTATTTGAGCATTCAAATACACAAAATACATCATATGATCAAGGGAATCATCATGAGTCGTCCGATGGAGAGGAGTAGTTCGGATTTTGCATGTATTACAGACGCCACTCTCCAATCTATAAATATCCCTCATTTTTCATATGAGGGAGCTCAAGAGAGAGAGAGCCCAAAAGCTTGAAGATCCTCCAAGCACAATCGTGTCATCACTCGACAGTCGTCAACCATTGTCGCTAGTCGCCGCCACTGATCCTCGTCGTCATCAACCTCTGCCGGTCTCCATCATGACAACCTTCATCATCAGTCGTTGTTCCTCGTTATTCGCCATCATCTGCTACCACTGAACGCACACCGAACGTGACTACATAATGTATTCGCTTTCATATACATTTTGTAATCCCGTTATCGGGAAGATTTTGTACTCAAATACATAGCTTTTACTTGGCTAGGCCCCGGTGATTTTTCCTCTTTTCGAGATTTTTCACGTAAAATTCTAGAGTTTTCTTGTTCACTTTAAATACCCGGCTGATTTCACAAGGCTAAGTCAGAACTTTACTCTACCGCAACCGGTTTTCTAGCACGGAACAATACTATTCTAAGAAAAATATTTTATGATTTTTATCTTTAATGCATTTCACTTGAACTAAATCTTTACATATCAAACTTCATTGTTTGGTTAACTTATACATACATTTTTCACTCTTTTTAACATTCAATATATTATAGAAATCACTAAAAATAAAATTCTTTAGTATCGAATCTACTTCTTTTCCACACTTCTATTGCCATATCTTATTTTTTATATACGTATGAGTTAATTAAATATGTAATTTAAATTCTTAAATATCGCTCATAATAATTTAGAAGAATACATGAAACATCATAGCACTTAATTTTTCCATTAAAAGCAGCTTTGGTAGCAGAAAATTTTCTGGTATCTCGCAACTATTTTCATAACAATTTTATCTAAATCAATGAAAAATAAAAAATAAAAAATTATATCAGAATATTTTGTCCAAAAAAAATATTAATATGCTTCCAAAATCTTTAAATTAATCTTATGATGAATATAATATTAATTATATATAAAGTACAATCATCTCAAAATAAATCTAAAAATTTATAAATTCAACTTAATTAATTTATTTTCCACCAAAATTTGATTTCTTTGCAAATTATTTTTAAATTTTCATTAATTTTATTTGACAGCAAACAAAATAATACACTCTTTACTGCAGCATAACAAATGATAGTAACGTCAAATAAAGCTTAATTAGAATCTGTATTATTAGAATAAAAGAATATATCAAATTGGTAGGATTTGTTCTACCCATATATCATTTGGCTCGGCTTTGGTAATTTATCTAATTATAATTAAGATATTCTGATTAAATATTTGGTCAAGACTTGTTTTATAATGGTCAGATTTAATTTAAATTAAATTCTATATATTTATAATTTATATTGTACTCATTTTAAAATAAATTTAATAACTTTAAATTTTTATCTTTATCAATATTAATTAAAATATCATTGACTAAATGGAGTTTTGATACTCTACTAAAAAGATTCATTTAATTAAATTCAAATATTTATGTAAAATTTCAATTATAAAATATCTAATATTTAAATTAGAATTTTTTAAATTTACAAGAAATAATTTGAATATTATGTTAAATATTGATGCACATCATCAACAAATATTATTGTGTATCATTAACTTATACTGAAACATGTCTCACTATCTTCATATAATATATGTCGATCAATATTGGTGTATACAAGCTGGCTAATGTCAATAGCACCTAGTCAATAATTTTTAGAATATTAAATACAAAATAAGTATTAGTTATTTAGTATGATATAAATTATAAAAATATATTATATAATTATATATTTAGTTGATATTTATAAATTTTAAATTTAATTATTCAAGACATGTCTTCTTTTTTCTTTTTTTTTTGAAAATATTGACCATGCATGTGGCATGTTTAACACATTTGAATATATCATATACGTGTCATACACATATAGTGTCCAATATATGTCAAATATCACATATATATTTTTTCATGAAATATCGATATATTATAGATTGACGATATATTTCAACTAACATTAAAGCCTATACTAATTGTTATTTGATGTTTGTTTTCCTATTTTCTTGATCTTTTTTACTATAAGGAGAAAATAAAGTAAACCGATAAATATCACCCTAAATTAGAGGGTCATAATTAATCGTCATTCATCATTTGCTAATGTCAAACATTTGTAAGCCATCTATGTCAAACTTATGCATTCATAGTTTTTTTATTTTATTATTATTTTTTTTAATGAAGGAGAACTATGATGATGGGGGTGGGCTTAACCTGAATTTATGAAGCTCAAACTACATTTTGAATTCTAATAACATCCAACTAATTGATAGAGCTAGCTGATTTTTATTATCAATTAACAGAGTACCCTTATAAATTAATATTTTACTAAAAAAATATGGTGAGGATATTCCATTTAAAATTTAATCAAATTTTATATATATTATACTTATTTTTAAAATTAAAAGTTAAAAATCCTCCTCATTAAAATTTAAATATGACAATAAAAAAAAGAGGCGACTTAATTTTTTTTTTTTCACTAGAAATCATTAGTAGAGTATGGAAGTAAAATTTCATGCGAAACAACATTAAACTATCTAATGTGACAATGAATGATAGTATGTATCTTTCTTATATCTTTCATCAAAAATACATAATAATAATAAAAGAGAAAAATGACAAAATCTTAGAATTTTGTAGTAATCACTCCTGTTTTGGGCATATCCTTTACTCGTCACAGATATTGGCATAAAAATTTTGCCTACACCGATGAAAGATATTTGATACATGAGATCAAAAGTTATTCCTCTAAGGATGTTACACGCCACTTTATGAGTCATCAATGACAGTTTAATCGCTTAATCTGTCAATGTTGAATCCATTGAAGTTTTAAAATCTAATTTCACAAGAAGAAGTGGAACTACTACTTGACGCTTCCAAACCGTCATCCATGACAACGCTTTTGAGTGAAAACCGAGCCTCATATGAACACGGGGCCTTGATCTCAACTCTGGTCGACGAGACAGTGACGCCGAGGAAAAATCCCATATGAACCACGGGCCTTGATCGCTTCCAAACCCGCCGGGTCACGAGAATAGCCTCTTTCGAGAGAAAATACCACAGATGTACGCCGACAAAACTTGGTCTCGAGACCATCTTCGAGATCGCTGCCGATTGTGATTTTGATGCCTCTCCGGTAAGGGATGCTATTTCGAAATAGAGAGCCGGCCGACTAGAGAATCTACTGATTCCGTGAGTACACGGGTTTATCGCGAACGTCATGAGAGGGTTGACACTTTTCGGGGAAAATGCACTCATAACCGCGGACATTAATTTTCAGGAAGAGATCCTATGCCTAGGTGAAATAAAAGATAAAAAAACACATTTCTCACAGCCCGCATCAGCATAAACCGTGCCGATGAGGATTTATTTGTCGATTTTTGTCCATTTTTGTCTGTTTTCTGCGATTTTCTGTGATTTTCAACCGTTTTCCTTGGATTTTCTACCTTTTTGCCCCTATAGGGGGTCTATAAAAACCCCCTAGGGCCAAAAAAGAAGGCACACTCCTCATATGCTCGAGTGTTCATCTTCTCCTTAAGAGAAGGTCATTCGAAGGCGATCAAGGCTCGTGGTACAAACGACAAGGTTGTGGTTTTCCTTCGAAAGATGTGTCAACCGTCGCCGGACCGATCTCAGCATCAGCTGGTACATAATGGCGATGCTTCAAAAGAGGCGTCAACCATCTCGCCGATCGACCGGTTGAGGCGATCAAGGCCCATAGTTCATTGGGCGAGGCTCTTTTTTTCAAGAGGCCAATGTCGCTGCCGGACCGACCGAGTTCGAGGCGATCGGGCTCACAGCGAGGTTGCGGTTTTCCTCGAAAGAGGTGTCAACCGTCGCCGACCGACGCCGGAGGTGATCAAGGTCCATGGTACACGGCAAAGGTGGTTTTCCTCGAAAGAGGCGCCAACCATCCTGCCGGACGACCGGAGTGATCAAGGTCCGTAGTTCATACGAGGTTCTGCTCAAGAGGCGTCAACTATCTCTGGACCGTGTGCATCAAATATCATAGTTCCTACTTCTTCTTGTAGGAAATTGGATTTCTTGAAACTTCAATGGATGGTTCAACAGTTGACAACTGCCAAGATAGCGGGGAAGCGTTATGAACCATTCAACGACGTAAAGTTTGGCGTGTAATTTGAACATTCTTAGAGGAATAACTTTTTTCTTTGATCTCATATATGCATATCAAATCATAAAATTTTCGTTATCCGTGAGAGAGTCAAAAAAGGATATGCCCAAGTATTGGGGTGAGTGTGTTATTTAACAAAATTCTCAATTTTTTGTCATTTCTCTCTCTCTCTCTCTCTTTATTTATTTATTATATATTTTCACAGGATGATGGTCGGAAGAAAACCCATAGTGTGACAGCTACAGATGATATAACATCCATTGTCACATCAGATAGTTTAATGATGTTTGGCAGGAAATTTTACTTCCCTAATGAGTTGGTGGCTATTGTTGCCAAAAAGTCTGATCGAGCCCGTTCACCTCCACCGATACTTTACTTCGAGATGATTCTTCGTGCAGGACTGCGATTCCCTTTGGCTCCCGAGTTGATTGAGATCTTTAAAATATGTGGTGTAGCTTTATCACAATTTTTATTTCGAGCTTTAGTGATCATCGTTGGTTTAATTGTCTTCTTTAGAAAGTGTGGTGTTACTTTGAACATCAAATACTTGTGTCGAATGTGTAGATTTACATGTGATGCTCAGGGACGTGTTTCTTATCAGGCTATAAAGAATTGGATAGAATTTCATCACGGGATTTATCTAGAAATTGGTCTAATAAATTCTTTTTTGTGAAAAATGAGTGGGGCCTCCTTAAGAGATGGGGAAGATTGAATGACATTTCAGATCCATTGCTGATTGAGAAGAATGAAATCTTAGCAACTCTTAATATTCTTGATGCAGGAAGCTTACAACATGAGTTACGTCACATTGGTAAATATATAGTTGAAAATGGATGTTCAAGGTTGGCCTTTCCATCCAGGCAGGGAGATCTCATGCTCTTCCACTAAAGAGGTCAAGTAAAGGTGATGAAATGTCTCCTCATGTTCATAGGGTTCTTTTAAGAAGCCCGTTGTAAAATCACGGTGGTAGCAATGTTTCAAGAAGTTTCGGCCATGTGGTGACTACGAAATATCCGGAGAAGATGTTCCGCTTGGCTGAGAGAGTTTAGCTTTCAACTCATAATGGGGAGTTCATTTCAAAGTCGATATTCTAAGAGGTGTTAAATCATGTATGCACTAGACATCAATGAGCGATGAATTAGTACGCTTCTCTTCCCTTCTTCTTTCTTCTTTCCTTTTTTCTTTGTATAACATTTGTGATGATTTTTTTTTGTAAGTAGCTCAAACATTAGGGCTAATGGCTCATTTGGGTATCGCTCTAGACGAGTGGAATGCAAAATTTGTGAAAGTAAAATATCTGCAAGGCGACTATGAGCGAAAGATGAGTGTTAAGGCCAAAGAAGTGGTGACTTTAGAGGATCAACTAAGCGGGTGTAGAACTGAGCTAACGAACATGTCGACTTCTCTTTCTCTCCAGTCGAGGTGGAGAGCGGTGAAGCTATGAGGTGAGGGCAGAGACTCGCCAGAAAGAGAAAAGACTCAAGGCACTTGCAGCGGAGAAGAAAGCTCTCAAACTGGAGAAGATAGCATTACAAGATCGTCATTCTGAGGAGGAGCTTATAATGTCAGAAGAGGAAGCAAATAAAATCTCCTTAAAGGCAGTGGAAGACTTTAAGAACTCCCTGGCTTATCGTGATACTATTGAAGACCATGTCTAGGAAGCTCGTAATCATATTCTTGATGTTGAAGTGAAGGACTTGGAGTACCAATGTTTAGAGGAGGGCTTCATCCGAGGGTTCCTAAAAGGAATTTGCTTAGTACATCGTAATACCGGAGCTAGTATCGAGAATCTATCTCCCAGCTAAGTATCTGAAGACCCTTTGCCAGATTCATGAGATGAAAGAGTCGAGAGTGAGTCCAAGGGAGCATCTCTTAGTGGTGTCATGTAGTATCACTTGAGGATGCATTTTTTTTCATTTATCTATGTATTATTATTATTTTATATCAAAATTTTAATTCTTTCTTATATCATCATGTTAGTGCTGTCAATGATATTTTTTTTTTGGTTGATATGCTCTTGTTTTATTTTTACCTATCCGAGGTGATTGGTCAGAATATTATTCGACGACACTAATATGTATGGATGAGACCATGGAAAGTCCACCAAAAATCTTTTGGCATATCCTAGGTATTAGTCAAAATATTATTTGACATCTTACTAGTATGGAAGAGGCCGTGGGATGTCCACCAAGGACCTTTTGACTTATCCTAAGTATTAGCCAAAGTGTTACTTGAATTCTTACCTGTATGGAAGAGGTCCGATCAAGCCTCCATGAGATTGATCATACCCCAATTGAGATACAACGTGAGTTGCACATTTCTCAAGTGAGATGATTAAATGAATGAGATTGTTTATATGCAATAAGTTTGAAAGAAAAAGCTATAAATTCATTGCTCTAATAAGGTCGATGATACAATCATAAGATGATTTTAATACAAATATGAGTTTGAAGAGGAGATGACAAACGAGATAAACAAAAAGTTGTAATAATTTTGCAGTAGGAATTACTGATAATATTTTTGGAGATTCTCAGTGTTCCAGGTCTGAGGTAAAACTTTTCCCTCCGGATCCTTGAGCTTTAATGTTCCTGGCTTAACCATAGCTATAACTGCATATGGGTCATCCCAAAGAGGTGAGAGTTTATTGCATTAAGGGCATTTGCCTGCAGCTTTGAAACTTCGTAGGACCAAGTCACCGATAGATATGGGATGAGGTTTTACTCTTCTGTTGAAGTGACGAGCTACCCTTTGGTGATAGGAAGGAGTCAAGTACCATGTCAATGAAGCTTTGGGGAGTAGGTCCGTGTCGTCGAGTTTTTTTCTTCATTACCATCATGATCAATAATTGAACTCTGACTTGGAACCCAATATCCACTGTATAATAGCTATGTGCCAAAACATAAGTTATATGGTGTCTCACCTGGGCGGATGTAGCGTAAGCCCAAAGAATATTAGAAAGCTCATCAACCCATTGCCCCCCTCTTCTCAAGATGTTTTAGTCCTTGAGTATAGTCTTGTGGTAGCTTCACCGTCATTAGTTTGAGGATGTGCTACCAGATACGAGTTGAATGTCATCTTTGCAAAATGACGTAAAGACTTTTCCAAGAAATTGGGTTTCATCATTGTGATGATCTTAGAAGACCTAATCGACATACTATATTTTTCCAAATAAATTGTTTAGCATTTGCCTCTGTGATTTTAATGAGTGGTTCGGCTTCCACCCATTTAGTGAAGTAGCTAAAATGATAAACTTTCTCGATGTTATCTAAAAAGGTCTCATGATATCAATTTTCCACTAAGCAAAAGGTCACGGGCTTTGAAGGGATGAAAGCTCTGTATGCGGCATGTGAGAGAGGTTAGAGTGCAACTGACAACTTGCACATTTTTTATGAACTCCAAGGCATCTCGTTTCATTATGGGCCAATAGAACCCTTACCATATAATTTTAAGGGATAGCGCCCTTCCTCCTAGGTGTTCTCCACATATCCCCGAGTGAACCTCTCTAATAATCACCTCGATGGTGAGGCATTTGAGGTATGCCCTAGAAAAAGCTCATTTGTATAGTTCACCTCCGATAATAAAAAAGTTTGAAGCTTGTCTTCGGAGATGAGTAGCAATAGTTGGGTCTTCAAGAAAGGTCCCTTCTTGTAGAAAAGATAGGATGGGGTCCATCCATGAAAGTTCCCTTATCTCATTAATTGCTTGTATTACCCATGACCCTTGGATACTAGGAAAATATATTTCTTCAACATGTCTTCTCTTAAATAGATCTCCAAGAGTGATGTAGCAAGCTTAAGAGGCGACCAGTATTCTTCTCTTGCAGTATGTGAATGATTTGATGTATCTTGAAATGGACAAGAAGTGACTTTACTAAGTTGAGGTATTGCGCCAGCTGAAAATTATGAGTATTAAAGTTTTCCTCAACCTGGGAGGTGACAAGTTGAGAGTCAATGTGGATCACTAAATTTTGAGCTTCACAATCGATGGTGAGTCTCAACCCTGCGATGAGAGCCTCATATTACCATATTATTAGCGTGAAATTTTAGGTAAGTTCATACTCTAAGGTATTCTGGGAAATAAGTAAGATTCTCCCACCAAGATTTCAAGCTCCATCAACATAGTAGATAGCTCATTTGGAGTTGAGGCAATGCATTCCACTATAAAGTCTGTGAGTACTTGAGAATTTATATCATGTCGATGTAGGAAATGAATATCAAACTCTCCCAATTATATAGACCATTTAATTAACCTCTCAAATGCCTCTAGTTCCTGTAGAATAGCCCTTAATGGTAAATGAGTATAAACGTCGATAGTGTGAGCTTGGAAGTATGGACGTAATTTTCGTGTTGAGAAAACTAAAGCCAGAGCCACCTTATCTTCCAGTGGATAATGACTTTCTATAGAGAATTTTCGACATAGTAAATTGGTTTGTATCAACATTTTCTTCTAACTAAACCGAGCTTATCATGGAAGAGATCGAGATATAAGTATAACATCTCTCCTTGAATAGGCTTGATATAGTGGAGATGCTAAATACTTTCTTAGTTGCTCAAAAGCAGACTGACATTCATTGACTACTGAAAATTATTATTTTTAGCTCCCTGTGATATTTTAAAGAATAACAAATATTTATCCCCAGAATGGGCTAGGAAATGGGGTAAGGCGGCAATTCGTCCATTCAAACGTTGAACTTCTTTGATATTTTTTGGAGGAGTCATATCTTTGAAAGCTTTGATTTTCTCGGGATTAGCCTCTATCCCATGGTGGGTTACCATAAACCCAAGAAATTTTCCCGACGTAACCCCAAAAGCACACTTGGTCGAATTAAGTCGCATGTTATAATGTCGAAAAAGGTTAAAGCATATTTCTAAGTCAGAAATATACTGTGATTCTTTTAAGTTTTTTACTAACATGTCATCCACATATACCTTCATTGTGCAGCCTAATAGGTCTTTAAAAATCTTGTTCATAAGGCGTTGATAAGTAGCACTAGCATTTTTTAACCCAAATGGCATAACTTGGTAACAGTATAAACTTTTATATGTTTGAAATATTGTGGCTTCTTCATCCGTCAGGTTCATTTTTATTTGGTTGTAACCATAGTAAGCATCCAAAAAAATTGAGCATTTGATGTCCAGACGTAGCGTCGACCAATTGATCAATTCAAGGAAGGGGAAAACTATCTTTCGGGCAAGCTTTGTTAAGGTCAGTGTAATCAATACACATTCTCCATGTTCCATTTAATTTCTTAACCATGACAACATTTTTTATCCATGTAGGGTAATGTACCTCTCATATGAATCCTGCTTCTAGGAGCTTGTTAACTTCTTGTTCAATAGCCTGGAGGCGATCAGGTGCAAAATTTCGCTTCTTTTGAATGATTGGTTTATATGTTGGATCATTCTTGAGAGAGTGCATGATCACATTAAGGTCGACCCCCGGCATATCCGTCGGACTCCAAGTGAAGATGTCTTGATTTCTGCATAAGAAGTCTATGTATTTTTCCCTTTGTTCCTCTGAGAGCAAAGATCTCACTTATACTGTTCATAGTGGTTGGTCATCTGATAATGCCACAGAGAGCAAGTCTTCTACAGGCGAAGCTTTCTGGGGTACTTCTTTATCTCTAAAATTAAAATCTTCGATGCTGAAGATCACAGAAGGGCATGGTTGAGCTTATCTGAGGTAACATGATTGTACTATTTATTAATTTTCACGGACCACCCCAACTCCAACAGGGTTGGAAATTTCATCTTAAGATGAGGTACTGAAGTGACTGCACTGAGAATTGATTTGAGGGGTCTTCTGAAGATAGTGTTATATGTTGAATCTGACTTGACCACCATGAATTGGATTAAATGAGTCACTTGTTGAGGGAATCCAGGGACAGAAGGGTGATTGTCCCTCTACGCAGTGATTATCAAACCCGTATAATGGTCACATGATTGGAGCTTTTCCCAACCAAGCCCATGCTAAGAAAGGTGGAGTAAAATAAGACATCAATGTAACTCATTGTCAATCAAAATTCTCTTAACATTATAGCATGGGTCACCGATCCTACGATGACAAGTGGATCTTGATGATGAACATGGACTCCTTCTAAGTCCGAGTCATTAAAAGTGATGGAGTGATCAATACGAGATTTCTTTAACTCTGTTTTTTCAAAGGTGACAATGAGGACTTGATTAGATAGTAGTGATCCTCCTGCGATTGTTTCAATTTCCCCAACTGTTTGATGACTATTTTATTATTTTTGTGATGATTATCCTAGTTGTCCCCTAGTTGGAGTTATGTTTATTTGAGTCGATTGATTTTTAATAAATTGACGTAGATATCTTTGTTGACTGAGCCTCTCGATTTCTTCTTTGAGTTGTTTGCACCTCAGTAGTATGTCCACGACTTCAATGAAAGTGATAATATTGCTCCTGATTTCCTGAATTTGGTTTCAGTGGATGTGGCCACTTGATGGTTTCTTCATCTCGAATGGTCATCAGGATGTTAACACGAGATGTGTTCAGTGGTATGTATTCCTTTTTGGTCGGTTCACGCCGCGTGAGTGTGGAGGGAGATCACGCCTTGTTGCTTTTGATGGGACACCGGTCCGCGTTCCCTGGGGTGCTCTTACGTTTTCCTATATATTGTTCAAATTATTTGCGATGGGCATTAATAACCTCATCGACAGAAATTTATGCTTCCACACGATGAACCAAGTCGGCATATGAGCGGACCATATCTCGCATTAGTGATGAGTAAAAAGGCCCCAGACGGAGCCTTCCAAGAAAAACTCCTCTTAATAGTTCAGGGTCTACTCCAGGTATTTGGCGAGCTTCTAAAGAGAATCTCTAGAATTATTCCTTAAGTGTACCCTCATTTTGACGAATGCCGGAGAGATGGGATGAATCTTTAATGATCCTCCGGTTCACAATGAACTGTTCCACAAACATCTTGGCGAGTTCGTCAAAGGTATGGATGGATCCTCTTGGAAGGGAGTAGAACAAAGTGCGAGCTTGCCCCTTGAGGGTAACTGGAAAGACCTAACAAATTAGTGTGTCAGGAGCTCGTTGGATATGCATGATGGTCTTGTAATGGTCGATGTGTTCATATGGGTCGCTCAAAGATAAGAGTCGATGGAAGCTTGAACCCTACGGAAATGGGATGTTGAAGAATAGCCTCAGTCAGAGGTGGAGACTCCTGATAGCCGCGATGAGAGAGAAGATGATTTCCATCTTTATAATGAAGTTCTTCTCGCGCCAAGCGTTGTAATTATGTACGTATAACATGACGAGTGGAGTGGCACGAGAATGTGCCACCAATAATAATTAGTGTATTAATGATTGAGTGCATGTGATGGATGAGTAGAACTAGCGAAGGAGATCGATCAGTGGAGGAACTTCACCGATGGCGAAGGCCCAGATTAGCATTTTGACCTCTCATGACTAACGATCGATCTTGTGGAAGATGTGTTTACCGTGGTAGTGGCTATTGTGTTCCTCATAAAAGTTAGATCATCTCATTTTAAGACTCTTCCATTCGGCGCACACGATCTTCTAAGGAGATTCCTATAGCGCCTTCACCGACAGGGTCACGCTATTAGGAAGAGGCGAGCGTCTTGGTTTAAGATTGGTTTTGAGAGTGAGCGGGAGGCTTGATTCGGAGTATATTAGCCATGATGCGGGTGTTCACGAAAATTGTGATTGAGGGGGTCGCTTCCCACAGACGGTGTCAAACTGTTGCATTTGAAAACCGATTCGGTAGAATAAAATTTGCACCTTAGCTTTATGTGAATCCAGCACACACACACAGATGTTTGAGGAATTAATAAGAAAACTCCAGAATTTTACATGAAAAATCTGAAAGAGGGAAAAAATCACGGGCTGCTTCAAAATCTACCATGTATTTGTTTCATAGTACAAAGTTTCCGATAACGGATTACAAAATTATATGATATATGGGTTGACAATGGGAATCTCGAATCGAAAACAACAATATAGTCACGAACATCAAGTTGATGCTTGTCGGTGGTAGTAGATGATCGCGAATGCGGGGAGTCAGCCGGCCACGATGAAGGTCGTCGGTGATGACCGGCGAAGAATGGCGCGATGGTCGGCGGCGATAATGGCGGGTCGGCGGCGATCGCCGGTGGTCGATGATGATGACCGGCAACGATGGTTGACGGCGACGATGGCCGGCGATAGTGGTCGCTGGTGACGACCGACGACGGAGATCGACGGTGGCGAGGATCGACGTGGTTGGGATGGTGGCGATCGTCGAATGGTGGCATGATTATGCTTGGAGGGTTTAGAGCTCTCTCCTCTCTTTTGAGCTCCCTCATATGAAGAATGAGTATTTATAGATTAGTGAGCGTTCTTTGTAGATAATGCAAAATCCAAACCACTCCACTCCATTGGACGGCTCAAAATGATTTCTTTCATCATTTGATGTATTTTAAGTATTTGAATGCTCAAATAATTATGAATTTTGGGCTTAGATCCGCTCCAAGACATTCGATTTATAAACACTCCATGTTTAAGAGCTATTTAGAGATTTAACTGATATCCCAAATTTTTCAATGATATTTTAAGTGTTTGATCTCGACTAATTTTAACTTAGGATAAACTTGCTTTTGATATCAAGATTCGTGCTTCGATTAGTAGTACTTTTAAGTGTCATATCAATTATTAATTAACAAGAGTAGCCTTATAAATTAATATTTAACTAAATAAATATGGTGAGGATATTCCATTTAAAATTTAATCAAATTTTATATATATTATATTTATTTTGAAAATTTAAAGTTAAAAATTCTCCTCATTAAAATTTAAATATGACAAATAAAAAAAATAGGCGACTTATTATTATTATTTTTCACTATAAATCGTTAGTAGAGACAAATTCGTCGACATGAGCATAGAAAGCACAGAAATTGCTTATATGCTTAAATAAAGTAATTAAAGAAAATGCCAAATTATCTTTTAAAATATTCTACCAAAATAATTATATATAAAAGAAAAAACCGAATGGATGGAAGAAGTCTAAGTACCATACCGACCGGATGGCGTATTTGTTAGAGTAACTTTAATGTTTTGGAGGAGATTAATTTCTTCTTTCTAAATGTTTAATTATTCAATAACGTAAAATAATTAATAAAAAATGACTTTTTAAATAGATGTTTCTTTACCTGATGCGTAACGGATTTTTATTTTTTATTTTTATTTTTTTGGAAAAAGTTATAAGGGATTATTATTTATGTGTTAGAGATGCCTCAAATTTTAAGTGGGCCTGCAAGATAAGGAATCCATTTGTCGGCTAACTAATCATTTTCCTCGTCCTTATTTTGGATTTATTCAAAAGTAAATAGGCCAAAAATCTTATTCGGCTTATGTTTAGCTTAGTAATTAAAAATTTTAATTTTCAACAAAGAAGTATTAAAGTTTAAGTTCTTATACGATGATTAAATTCGTTTAAATATTTTAAAATAAATAAATAAATTCAATGATCAACTCATCATGATATTAGCTTTCTACGGAAGATCAGAAGTTTATTTTATTGAAAGCAAGAGATAATTCAAATCTCTTAAAATTTCAAAAGAGATATATCTATTCATTGTCTCTTAGCTCAGTTAGGTGGGGCATCTGAACCTCCAGCGCGTTCGATTCTCTGCTAGTATAGATGAAAGTAGTAACCACATATAATTTGATGAATGTGATGTAAGATTTGACATAACGATTCATAAGATGAAGGGTTACGGATACATGCAAAAAAAAAAAAGAGAGATATACCTCTTTATGATGAGAAGCTAAAGACTTATGATGTTTCTAGGGCTATAATAGTTGTGAGAAACATACCATAAATTGTTATTTGGAAAATTATATTTTTGTCATATTTTGAATTATTTATAATAAAAATATTATATTTTTCAAAATAATCTGTTAGGGTGCACTACTACAAAGCTATAATTTGATTATTTTTTTAATTAAAAATTTTATTATGTTAACCACACTTTTAAGATAACGACTTATTTTGCATTTACATTTGCATAACGCAACTGGTATCCCAAACAGATCCTCAAAAGGCCCAAGTTGTGTCCAATGGCAAGCTTTTGGAGTCACCCAAGTCAAGTCAATTTTCTAGCTTATGATAAATTTGTTCTTCAAAAGCTCATAAAAAATGGAATAATATCTCATGATATGTAATTTTATATAATAAAGAGCATCCTTTTATCATTTTCTCATGCAATGAACGTAGTGCAAAACTTTTTTTTTAATTTTATATTATCCAAAATATTTATTTTTTGAAAATTATCATTTATGTTGAAGTCATGCCCGTTTTAAAACTTAAAAATTATGAAATTTATTTTTAATTCAATAATAAAGACCAAAAAGTATTGATTTTAAAATTCATAATTCATAATAATTCAAAAAGTCATTATATTGTCTAGAATAATATTTTATGACAAATTTTTTATGCTTGAGATTACAAATGATTTTATTGTCAAAGCTTAGTTTAGTAGACAAATTTTTTGATGCTTGAGATTACAAATGATTTTTGCTTAGAATCAATTAAAAAGTTAAACAATAATGTATTTCGGATCCAAAGTTGAGAATTTGAAATGGCTATATATAATGAAAAAGATGATCATTGAGCTTCAAAAATAAAAATTATTGAAGACTCAAAAGAAGATTTACTTGAAAAATAAGTTTCACTTTTTACATAGACTATTTTCTATTGATATCATTTTAAATGAGGTTAGCTAGACTTATCTTATGTTAAGCCTTTGCCTAAGATGTCCTTCATCTTAGTATAGAGGTCCTTTTATAAGCTCTCTTAGGTTGGCACAATGAACCTTAAACTTAGTTATTCTAAACCTAAATTATACCTCACTTAGCCCTAATAAGTCATATTCCTTTTTTGGAATTAGTTGTAGTCCTAACCTTATTATTGATCCTATTCTGATACTGACCAATTAACGTTATGCAGTGTAATCACTGAAACTAAATTTTAAATATGATTATTTAAGTAGTAGACTTGATTAATTCATGACTAAATATGAACATTAGTTGTTAGAATTACTTAATTTTTATATTCAAATATTGAGTAATCAATTTGATTATTATGATAATCATATTTAAATGAAACTAAAAATGAGTAATCATATTCAAAATAATAATAAATCATATTTATAATTTGAACTAATTTCTTAATCACTAAACTTGATATATCACCCAAAATAAATTACTAGATCATGCACAACCTTAATGAAATTTCTTAAATTCCTTTTTAGATTCTAATACATGTAAATATTCTAACTATAAACTTTTAAAATTGACTCCAAGATCATCTAAGTACTATCTTAAAAAATTATGGTTGAAATGCATACTTCAATAATTCAAACTTGAAAATACTAAAAAAAAATTTATCTAAATCCAAGTTAACCTGAATAAAACAATTGAAAGTGCAATTAAAATTTCTTAAAACTACTTTAGAGTTAAATGTTCTTCAAATCATGTATGCTTATTGTCAAAAGAAACATTGCAAATAGATGAATTATCCAATAAGAAGGTCATAAAGGCAAAATGATGTTTAAAATATATAAAATATTCAAATAAGTCAATTTAGATCTTATGACAAAGTGTTCTTATTCATAATAGAAATGAACAAGTTGGCCCTCTATGAATAACCTTGCTTCTAAACATTGAAGGAAAATTTCATATGAGAAAATTATGGGACCTAGAGTGTTCCAAACCTCTACACACTAGCATCTAATCTTTGTCATCACCCATGATTGTTGACCAATATTGATGCTAGCAATCAATCACCGTCAATGCCCGTTATCAACCTCCATTATTTATCATTGTTCATCTTTATTGATTATCGATGTTCAATGTTGACTTTTATCAACAAATGTCAATATTTGCCACTACCCTTCTGCGCTCTAAGTTGATTAACATTGGAGTCTACCCTCATTCACGTGTCATTATTTACTATCAACTAATGTTGATTGACATTAATGCCAATCACACGTTCCACTATTTAACAACCTTTTTCAGTGCCACATAGGACACCCCACTGTGGCGAGTAGTCATAAGTTCTTTTGTAGATATGCTTGGATCGAGTTATTATGATTTTCTTCAGATTTCTGTTTCCCAACTTATCTCACAAAATTATCTTATGAAGACTCTCCTTTTATGCATCCATCGCAATTTATTGTAAGTCTTCCTTTTTATTAGACAGCCTTTTCATCAAGATCATCTCATCGCCCTGTCTGACGATAAAAGGGTGAGGATGAAGAAGAGAAGAGTGAGAGAAAATGTGAAAAGATAAAATACCCACCTCCCTCTCTTCAATAGTTTTAAGTTTTGTAATTTCAAGTTCTATAAGAGTAGAGAAAGCATAATGTTATAACCTTCTACTCTATAATAGAATTATCTCAATTTAGTTGGATTTTATGATTTTTTTTCCTTTCAAATATTTTTAAATGTAAGATCTTAGAAATATGCTAAGTCACAATTTACATACATATGTGTGTGAGATTTTCATTTGTCACTAAGTAAATTTTTTTCTATCATCACAAATATTATGGCCAAATAAAAGCTTGTTGTTGTATCACAAATATTATAGTTTACAATAAAACTAAAAAATATTTCATGATTAATCGTAGCCTTAGATATCAATTCATCCTTAAATGTTTATTTAAAAAAAAAAATTGAGAATAATGAATAACGAATTTTAACATAAATGCCTCCAACTTATGACCCCCAACAAAATCTCCAACCACTAAGGGATTGTTTATTTGCATGTATTTGAAACGAAAAAAATCGAATTAAAAGAATTTAGTAGTAAGGATTACTTTATAATTGTTTTGAAGTTCTTACAAATTCATGACTTTGTTTTTTTTTTTTTGATCGACAAATGTAATGAAATGAAAAGGCTGAATGACGGGCGGACGGTCTGCGGGAGATCAGGCGGCAATCGGCGAGTACCGGCTGGCTGGCGATGCGCCAATGGCGGGCGAAATGGGTGATCAGCATGGCTACCGATGGCGACGGCTGGGCGATGGTGGCCGGTGGGCTGCAATGGTCATGCGGTGCGGCGGCAGCAGTGGGCGGCGAAGGGATCGCGGGTGGCGTGCCGCCATCACTTTATGTAGATTAGCCCAAATCGAAATAATTTCAAATACACGTAAATTAGTCTATCTAGTATATTTGGATTACATTACATTACACTGAAATTTTTACTTTACTTATAACCAAACGCTTGAAATATTCAAAAACGTGTATTTAAAATGTAGTGCATTCCAAATGGACTGCATTTCAAATACATATTACGAAACAGCCCCTAAATATTAGATCGTTTCTCATTCATTCGTTAATGCTAATGCTTATTATCCTTTATTATTATTATTATTTAAATCAACTTTCTTCATATCATTGGGCCCACGAAATCGGAAAAAAAACAAAAATCCTAGCCATAGATATATATATATATATATATATATATATATATATATATATATATATATATATATATATATATATATATATTAATTATAACGTGTTTTTTATGCTCAAAATAATTTCTCTGATGAATTTGTGAAATATACACTTAACTGTCCGCTCCACACCTTATGCGGTGATGCCTTTCATTTAAAGAAATCCCCTTCAACTTGTCAATTTGGGGTGGGCACTCGGTCGATTTGACTTATTCGATTTGGGTTTTGATCCAACCGAATAAATCAAACCGTTATTTTGAAAAAATCAAACCAACCAAATTAGCCCAAAAAAATCATATAAAGCGAACCAAATAAATCGAATTATAGTTCGGTTTATTCGGTTCGGTTTTCCCTAAAACTAGGTTACTTGCAGATTGAAGATATTACTTTACGGATTGAAGCAATCACCTTGATAATAGCCTGTAAAACAGGTAAACCAGCAGGGAAATGAAATAGCATGATAACTCGAAAGTCTAAAAGATCCAAGAGGGAAATGAAAACTCGAAAGTAGCCATCAAACATTGCTCACCCAGGCTGAATCAAACATTCAAACCATCAACAAAATTTCAACAAAGGAAGGAGTACAGAACCTGTAGGCTGTAGATGTAGGCTATCGGCTATCCGGCATCCGCTAGGGAAAAAAAAATAAAAAAGGAAGGAGAAGTCGGCGCCGCAAATAGGAAAGTGACGAAAGCCCGAAAGATCAGAGATTCGGAATCGCCGGCGGGAAGAACCCGGAATGCCGCCTTATGCCTAGTCGAGACTCGAGACTCTCCATCCTCGAAGAAGTGTATGGCATCGGCCATGATCGGCCATCGAAGAGTCGAGAAGAACACTGGCGTCTCTAAGTAAATCGAGACGAGAGGCGAACGAAATAGGCTCGAAGTCGATGTGACGGCCCCGACCCTAATCAAATAAATCTTAACCGTAAAACCGAAATTTAATAAGTTAAAACCAACCAAAACCATAAAACCGTATAACCCAATTTTTTCAACCAAAACCAAAATAATGAATAAAAAAACCGAACCAAACCGACCAATTAACATCGGTTCGGTTCAGTTTTTCGATTTGAACCGTCTAATGCACACCCCTATTGTCAATGCATAGCAAATCTACTGCAGAATTTGTGATTAAGCCACATCATCAAAGCATTAAATTTAATTTTATTTTAGATAAATGTTTACAAATTATGAAAGAAAAAATAATAGGCTTGACTTTTAGTTATAAATTTATATTTTTGATTTAGAAAAGAGTTTTCACATTTTACATTAATCTTAACTTTAATGTTCTCTTTTTTAATTCATAAAAAGTGATATTTCATACGATGATTCAATTAAGGTTGAGTGGTTCATCTAATTTATGCTTTATAAGGGTCTTAGTTGTGATAGGAAATCAATTTTCAAAGATGTTAGGCCTTCCACAAAAATTCCTTTTTTACTTAGTTTTTTTTTTTTAATAACTCTTACAAGGATCTATAAACATGCCCTCAGTACCTTTTTTAATACTTTTATAACACGTCTTAATTAAAAACAAATTAAAAGACAGCTTAGATTATTAAAAGAGATCAACGAACCATTTTGAAGAGATTTGCCAGTTCTTATTTAATATTATTTTCACCTCAAAAAGGGCTAATAAATGTCTTTTTTCTTCAAAAGAAAAATCAGAGCTCAATTCTAGAAAGAAAATATAAATTGTTTTTAGAATTATTTATAAGGACTCTTCTGATAATTCTTTTTAATCTGTTTTGTTGCAGAAGAGAATGCCTAAACCCGAAGTTATCTTGATCTGATAATACTATATAGATTATTATGTACAAATAGATTATTTGTTTTCCAAGAAATTGTCTTCAATAGATAAATAAATAGATAAATAGTTTATTTATTTTTATTATTTGCTCATTCATTACTTCACTAGATGACAATAAACAAGAGAATTATAAAGTATAAATAAAGTCTGCAGATCATTAAACTAGCCATCATAACCTTCAAATTGATCCATTTGTGCCTTCTAAAATAAACTCAACCTTTCTATTTCTACTTTTTAAATTGAAATCTTCGGACAAGGTCTTCAAATTCATTAGAATTTCAAAAAAAAACTGAATCGTCAGCTTTGGACATGTGGTAAATGTCCAATAAATGTATATCTACTTTTTTCAATATATATATATATATATATATATATATATATATATATATATATATATATATATATATATATATATTCTGAAAAAAAAGAATAATCAAGATCAGAATATTCTGATCTAATTTTCTTTTAGGCGTATACCTAAAAGTAGTAATATGGACATTTAATGCTACAGCTACTAAATACACGACATCTCCACCCATGGGTGGTGAGTGATACCCATAGCAAAAAAAGAATAGAATATTCTGATTCTAATTTTCTTCCATGCCAAAGTCCACAGCCCCATTGGTAAAAATTGTAAAGATGAGGTCCCAATCACAAAAATTGCATTTACAAGATCGATTAAACCGGTCATAATTCATAAATTTATTTAGTGTATACTTAAGATAATTAAAAAACATATCACTAATAAAAATATTTATCACAAAATAAATAAATGTCTTAATTAAAAATTATATTGATACTATCATCAATGTAATTTTATTTTTTTAATTCGCCTCTAATAATCTTCCCAAACTATATAAATGGGGACTCTTCCTAAATGGCTAAATAATTTTCAATGCAATTAATCAGTGGAATCATTGTTATCTATAAGCAGACTTTGTCTGCTTCTAATGATTGGATAAAACAATTCCCTTCGAAGTCACGTTTACATTATCTTTAATCGATGAAAATGTATTCCAACAAATAAATAAATAAATGAATATACATATTCAGAGTATACTGAATCAAATTTGTACAAGGTCAATTTTGTAATAATCAAATGTATTTTAAAATTAATATGATATTAATATGATCCTGAAAATTACACCAAGACGAATCTAATGCCGATAGCGATTCAATCAAGACTAACCGGTGACTTTTATTATCAATCGAATTTAAACAGGTGTTTATAGTCAATCGAAGGCCTTTAACGAGGGATCTAACAAGCTCAAGATCTTCCGACTTTTATTTGAGCATTCAAATACAAAAATACATCATATGATCAAGGAAATCATGACGAGCCATCCGATGGAGTATTTGCGATGCTGTAAACGCCAACCTCTAATCTATAAATCCTCATTCTTTACATGAGCCAAGAGAGAGGAGAGCTCAAATACTTGAAAATCCTCCAAGCATAATCGCCACCACTCGACGCCAACCCCCATTGTCAACCGTCGCCACGCCCGCCACCGCTAATCTCGCCATTGGTCACCATCACGATTTAACCTTCATCACTCGCCGATCCGTTGTTCACCATCATCTTACCACTAGCAAATGTTACTGAACGCGGACTATATGATTGTTGTTGTCGATTATGGGATTCATTGTTACTCTTCATATAATCATGTAATCTCATATCGAGAAAACTTTATACTCCAAAAGAAATACATAGTGGACGATTTTACCCCAGTGATTTTTACCCTATTCACGGGGTTTTCACTTAAAATTGAGTTTTCTTGTTCACTCTTTAAATACATGTGTGTGTGCTAGATTTCACAACAAGGCTAAGGCGTAAACTTTCACTTTACCACACTAGTTTTCTAGCAAGCAACAATTTGGCGCCGTTTGTGAAAAAAAAAAACCTTCACAATTTTCGTAAACACCCGCATCATGGCCAATAAGCGCAATACTCGTAACAACGGAGCCTCCCGCTCCAACTCCCGTCACTCAAAACCAATCCAACCAAGGACGCCAAGTTTCACTTCCTCGATAGCGTGACTCGGTGAAGGCGCAACATGAATCTCTTAAGAAGATCGTATGCGTCGAATGGAAGAGTCTCAAAATGAGAGGATCCGACTTTTATGAGGAACACGACCTCCACTACCACGGCAACCACATCTCCCTCAAGATTGATTATTAGCTGCAGGAGGTCAAAATACTAATCTCGTTGACAATGAAGTTCTTCCGCTTCCAGACCGTGATGTCGATCTCCTTGACACTACTAGTTATACTCATCCATCACGTCAACCAGCTAATCCACCAATTATCAGCTTTTGGCGCTCATCTTGATTCCACTCGTCATGTTATATATGCAAAATTACGACGCTTAATGCAAGATAAATTTCACCTTAAAGAAAGAAATCATTCTCCCCCTCACCGCGGCTATGAGGAGTCCTCACCTTTAGCTGAAGTTATTCTTCAACATTCTATTCCCAGTTTCAAGCTTAGATGATTCCTACGATGAATCCCATATGAACATATCGACCATTACATGACCATCATGCATATCCAACGAGCTCCTAACACACTATTTTGTCAGGCCTTGATCGCCTCTGAACTTGGTCACCTCTGAACTTGGTCGGTCCGACAAAGACAATTGACACATCTTTCGAGGAAAAACTAGAGCCTCGACATATGAACTACAGGCCTTGATCGCCTCCGAACAATCTTCTCTCAAGAAGAAGAACACTTTAAGAGGTGTGTCTTACCTCAGATAAAACCCCTTATAGGGGCAAAAAAGTAAAAAATCAAAGAAAAATCACCCAAAATCGCTCAAAACCAAAAAAATGGACGCCATAACAGGGTTCTGGCTATCTGGCCACCGCTTTCGCCTCTCCGTTTCCGCTCACATCCATCTCGCAGACGCGCTCATGCCATCTGCTGCTGCCGCCACGCTTGCTTGCTCACGGCTCACATCCCATCACTGGCGACGCACGACATCGACATCGCCTGCCGCCATTTCTCGCTCGATAAAGTTCGCTGGCCCAGCTGGCAAGGCCGACTTATGTGACTCCATGTGACCCATCAGATTGCGAATTGGTTGAGTTCACTACCGCTGCTCGGCGCCAGCTGGCGGGCCATCTGAAGAGCTGTATATGAAGCCTCTGCCCCATGCATGTGCTGAAGCGCCACAAGCGCCTAAGCGCCCATAAATGTCCGGATGGGTCCATAACCCCAAAAATCTCCCATGCATACCGCACACATACGCTGCCCGCTCGCTGATCATAATCGCGCTTCACAAGACTGTTTCAAAATATATGATTAATAGACCCGCAAATTTCATTGAATAATTTGTTATTTTCAAATATTTGGCATATATATTTTTGGATGATTAAGATAACATCATCCAAAACTAGGGGACAACTAATATAACAAAAAATCTACTAGCACGAATTTTGATGCGCAAAAGCGATTCGAAAAAACTAACCAGATCGCTATTATCAATCGACTCTTAAACATGAAGTGTTTATAATCAATCGAAGGCCTTGACGATAAATAAGCCAAGATCTCATAATTGACTTCATTTGAGCATTCAAATACACAAAATACATCATGAATGGAATCATCGAGCGTCATGATGGATGAGTGGTCGATTTTGCATGTATTTACGTAAACGCCATCCTCTAATCTATAAATACCTCCTCATTCTTCACACGAGGAAGCAAGAGAGGAGAGAGAGCTCTAAAGCGAAAATCCTCCAAAGCATAATTGTCACCACTCAGCCGCCAACCACCCCGTTGTCAACCAACGACCACCGATCCTCGCGTTATCTCAGTCACGCGATCACGACGACCTTCATGCCCCTCGATCCTCGCTATATCATCATCTATTACTACAAGAATCGTTACGACTGAATATTATATTGTTATCGTTATTCGGATTAAATTGTCTTCTCATATACAATCTTGTCCCAGACGGAAAACTTTGTTTCTCCAAAACAAATATATAAGATATGATTTTCGGTTTGTGGTTTTTACCATATTCTGGGGTTTTAAAAAAATTTCTGGAATTTTCTTGTTCACTCTTTAAATACATGTATGTATGCTGGATTTCACAACAAGGCTAAGACGTAAACTTTCACTCTACTATAACTGATTTTCTAGCACACGACAGATATAAATTTTAATTTATGATCATAAATTGCAGCAATATTTAAAATAAATTTGTTGATTATAAAACTTATACTAATAAAATTTTAAAAATGCATATATATATATATGAGGGTTAGGACAAGCCACGACATAATTTATAAACTAAGGGTCCGTTGAAATTTCTGGCCATACATATGTGGCTCATTTAATATTATTTTTAATAAAATGGAATGATTTTTTATGTGAAGAAAAATTTAAAAAAAAACTTTAAAATTGATCTAATTTTATAAATCGACAAACGTAAACCTCACGTCTCATGACAGTCGATATCAATACAGAAATATGTGATAATTGTGATTTAAATTATTGGCCTATAAATCACTAATTATTATTTATTTATTTTTTAATCTTAAGTATATATACAAAGGAAGGTTAATGTTCCGAGCTTTAATGAGAAGAAAACCTGTGACTAGTGGGAGACAAATGGTGGCCCACAAGTTTCCAACTTGCTTTCACAAAATTGACTAATGATTTTACGCTTGATGTGATCTTAAAGATTAAATTAAATCAAGTCCGAGGTCTCGGCCTTATCGGATAATTTCGGGTGTTTTGAGAACAAAAGATTGCCCATATGTAACTTTGTAAATAGCTATAAATTTTTTTATTATAAAATTTGATGAATTAATGTGTTAAATTTAAATTTAAATTTTGATTTAACTCATCAACTCATGAGTTGATTTTTTTTAAAAAATATTAATGTTAAATTTCACTTAAAATATATTTGAATTTAAAAAAAAAAGTAAATATAAAATTATTTTTCATTTTGTATCCATTTATTATTATTATTATCTTCTCACTTTTATAGAGAATGAACAAATAAGAACTCATAGATTTAAGCTTGAATTCGAGCTTAATCAACTAATCGAGTTCAACTAAAATCAGTGGAGATGACTTGAGCTCGATTCAACTTATTGACACTTGTATTTGAGACATCCAAAAATTTTCAGTACTATAAGATTTTATTTAATAAGATTATAATTATGAAAAGAAGAATGAATTTTTTATTTTGTATTTAAGAATTGGACATGTTTAAAAAATGTTGGAGGAATTCAACTTTAGACTTGACTATTCTTTGATTGTTTTTATTATTTTATTTTTATTTTTTGTGATCAATTTCGTAAGTCAAATCTTTAAAAAGAAAATTTTTGGACTTTGAGAATGTAGGACATCAGCTTCAATTATTTAAAAAAAAAAAAAAACACTAGTTATTTTCAAGGCTGCCAATGTAAATATGAATGTCCTGAGGTTGTTATCGGAAATATTTATAATAAATAGTAAATAATTTTATATCCTTATCGTGAGGCACTCTCGCATGAGTTCGCAGAAAAAAGTTTAAACTTTTTTTTAATTTATTCTGAGATAATTATAAAATTAAATTAAATTCATATATTATATATTAACTTAATATTAAAATAAATTTAATAATTTTAAGGTCGTTTTGATAAAAATTAATGAAACATTCTAACTAAAGATTTTTTTTTTATATAGTAAAAAGGTTGGATATTTTCGTTCGTCCTTCGATGCTGTCAAAATTTTGAAATTTTGTTTATATCGATTTATTTTTGTAATAAAATAATGTTTTACATTTTCGCTTCCATTAAACCTGCAAATACCAGCGTTAATATAATAATTCGCCTCGATCATCATTTAACAACTTGCGATCGATAAAATTGAATTTTTATATAATAATTTTGGTTAAATATTTTTTTTTTTTTTTTCATTTAAATTTACCAATAATATATAACCAGCAAGTTAACGTAGCAATTGAAGCAAATGCTGATTATGGGATTTTTTTTGACAGCTCAACGTTTGTGAACGTGAAGAACAACATTCAGCAGAAGAAGAAGAAAAAATAAAAATCTGTTTGCATCAAAGAGTTCACAAGGACTTTTTTTTTATCAAATTTATTTATTTATTTTTATATATTATTTTTAAAATTATATTTATTTGATGTGCTTTTGTATATTTTTATTTTATATTTTAAAAATAAACCACAATAATTTTAAAAATAGTCAAAGAAATAATCTTTAAATATTTTAAATATTTTTAAAAATAATTATCACTATCAAATATATTTTATTTCAATTCAAAATATAAAAATATAAAAATATAAATATAAAAATGACGTAAATGAATAAATAATATTCTTATATAATACTTTTGGAGAGGATTAATGTTTAATTTGTCGATAGTGGTGGATGAAATGAAGCCAAAAAAAAATGTAGAATAATAACTTTAACATCAATTAATAAAAAAGGAGAGAGGGAGAATCCCATATATACAATTTGGATGTAAAGGGCACTCAATTAGTGTCAAAGATAATCAAATTTCACTAATCAATTATTTAATTAATTATTATAAATTAAAGGCCATGTATTTCTCTCCATAGAAATAATATTGCAACGAAAAAAATTAGCTATTTGAAGGCAAACATAATCCAATCCAATCCTAACGAATATTTATATTTATTGTGATAGTAGTTGTCTGTGTTTCTCGTAAAAATTAAATTATCTCATTTTGAAACTCTTCCGTTCGACGAACACAATCTTCTAAAGAGATTCTTGTGCGCCTTCATCGATAAGGTAATGCCTATCAAGGGGGAAATAAGGCAAAAGTTTGACGTCCTTGGTATAAAAATTGGTTTCGAGAATGATGAAAGTTGGGCGGGAGATTCCGTTATTACGATTATTACACTTGTTGGTCATAGTTCAGGTGTTTACAGAGACTACGATTGTGAGATTCTCGTTCTCACAAACGGTCAATTGTGTATCGAGCCATACAATCTTAAGGCATCAATTCTCTAACAACTCGAATCTTCCTGAATGCAATAATATTTAAACATAATATTGACCTAAAGTCAATAATGAACCCAAACAAAATAAAATAAATTTCACGCCAACATAATAAAAAGTTTTTATAGAAAATATAAAAAATCCCCCAAAAAAACAAAAATGAAATAGTCCAATAAAGTAGCTGTTTTCAAGCCCCATAAATTAGGCTTTCTAATGTGAGCCACATCATTTGAGGAAAAGCAATGGACCTCTATTTAAGGCCACCATAACTGTAGTTGGCTCCTTTCGTTGAGTCAAGTCGTTATTGTGGAATATATTGGGGGCCAGACGCTATTCATTTGATATTCACACGGCAAAGATAACATCGTTAGCTCATTGAACTTGAATGGCAACTTTATTTATTTGTTTTTGCTGCATTAGCTGATCTTATAAATATAGAAAATGGCATACAAATTATATCCCAACACCCCACCCATCTTTACAGGACTATTATTACGACTAATCCCACCCAAATATCATCACCCACACGCCCCTACTTACTTTTCCCACCTTAAGATAAAGACGCCTCCGCTTCCTGAGAGATTCAACTCAATCCGGAGTTCTCCAAGGCCGCCTCTGACCAAGAGAGACGGTGGGTATACAAATTATATTAAGAATTATCATTCAAAGAATTATTTTCGTACAGCCAACCAACTTTCTAGTCGGAATACTTCAGAGAAATTTTTTTCATAAAGAATGATTACTATTCTAACCTCAGATTCTCTACGAAATGGGCACAGTTAACTGTAAAGAATGGTAAAAAAAAAAAGTATTAAGAGGCTGTTTGGTTAGGAGTGTATTGTATTTGGTTAACCTGCATTTTAAACGTTTTCTATGATTTTCTTGAAGCGAAAAACAAAAATGTAAAATAAAATTTCAAGAGATTTGAAGTACCACAAATACTCTAATTTCTTTATATTTGGAGACCAAATGGACCAATTGCTCGTTGCCCCTCGCCTGCATTTGGCACTCTCTCTCAAATTGCCAATCTCACACAAATCCTTGAAAGATTACAAATAATAGAGAGAAAAGAAAGAGCAGTTAAAATGTGTATAAACAAATAATAAAAAATGGATATTTATATACATGCCACATAATTCTCATATACTTATATTATTAAAGTTTAAAATGGATATAATTATAAATATTAGATATGTAAATATACAAAATTTCCGATATGCAAAAATTATTCTGCTTTTGATGTATTTGATGCATCAAACAAATCAACCGTTGCAATTTTAAAATACAAGCACTCCAATTACTCTGCTGGAAAATGTAAGTATTTTTGAAAAAGCCCAACCCTATAAAAATTTGCCTCGAAAGACATACAGAGAATATGAGATCGATCAGTCTTAGTGACTACAGGTATATGACATTTCTGTAGCTGAAGAAAGGTAGGGGTTGTTTAATATACATACACTTAAATACTGCCATGAAATTTGCTCCGTTGAGAACTATACATTCAGGCGGTCAGAATCTTGATTCAGCACTCAAATCATTGCAGGAAAAGAGACCAGATGAGCTTCGTCATCCTCCTGAAGTCTCTGACAATAAACAAAGATGGCTTAGTAGCCGATGGCATCTCAACAATGGCAGTAAGCTTCACTTGCTCAGTGTGATCTTATGGTAGTTGTGATAGTCATTATTATAAAGCGATACCTGAAATTTAGACAGAAGCAAGAGTTAGGACATAAGACAGGCCCTTGAAGTACAAGTCAGTTCTTCATTATAATAGTTTTGCATTGTAAACATAATTGTTTGAAAATATCTTGCAAAACAGAAGGAAATACCTTAAAAAATATCACTTACTTTCTTAGGTTCAATTTGGTTTTAAGGAAATGAAAGAGAAGGGATGAAAGGAAATGATAAAAGGAATTGATTTAAAATTAACGTTCATCTGCTCATTTACTCATTAGGTTGTGGGAAATTCTTATTTTACTCGATCTTGGCTAAAATCGAATGTAACTATTCACAACGCTGAGAATTTGGAGGATTTTTTTTATTGCTGCTATAAACAGAGTTGGAGAGCCGTTGAATCTAAGAACATCACTTTTGAAGAAAAAAGCAGGTTTTTCAGCACTGGACTAGCCTCCTATAATTGCTAGCTTCCATGTAAAGCAAGGTTGTAAGGACTACTCAAGAGTGTTTTCAAATTCTTGTTCAACTTAAGAATATAATTAATTCGAGATCTTAAGTAGTCAAATTCAACTCTCCATTTGGCTCCAAAGGATGGATGTTGAAGTCGACAATTGTCATATCATCATGCTCTTGAACCCAAATAAATGTTGACTCAGTTTTTCTAGATAAATGGATCTAAAAGTGTGATAGAGGTGTACCATTGGCTTCTTCCTAGATTAGTATCATTTCTTCTTTTAAGTTGCCTCAATCACAAGACCATTATACTTCTTTTGTTGTTAGGATAACTTGCTTCCAATGTTACACTTTGGATTACTAAACTTGTCAATCACCATGTAGTTGTTGGGCCAATCCTGGCATCAACAGGGATAAGCTCCTTATCCTAAGATATTGTTTCCATTAACCCAAGTGCATCCTTATCTCTGGTCGCCAGGGGGGCTAAGCATGTTATCTCCCGCAACTTCAACATCACTGGCAGACTCATTGATATTCTCTACTTATTCCTTACTAGGAAAACCTACGTTAAGGAGCATGCTCCCACTAGTTATTGAAGTTGTCATAGGCACCGGGTGAAGTTAATCCCTCAATTTTTTTTGGGTGGTATGAAAACAGTTTAAACATAAATCTTGGTCTAAGTTGTGTTGAAATTTGAATTGTCATAGAATATGTTCACTTGACTTAAACGAGATGGTTCAGGGATGTTGAATTTGTCAACTTTTTCATCTATTAAAGGGGTAGAAATCATGCCCTCAATCATTGGAACATTTTGTAATCCTTCATGGATGTCGTTCCTTCAAACAAACAAAAAAAAAAAGAATCTCAATATGAACAACCTCCCTTAAAACTAGCATACTCAATTGAGAATCCAAATTTTTTGCCATGCAACAACCTTTTGTCCCTTGGATGCTCTCATTTGACAAAGTTCTATACTGTCAGATCACAAGAAATTCAAACACTTGATTTTATAATGGTTACTGTTTCAATGTTATATATTATATATAAGGTGGTGTTTTTGGTTTTCTATATACAATGGCCATATCACCCTTAGTCAACTTCCAAGAATTTTGGCAAAAAAGTTGAGACAAACCTTATTTCACAAAATCCAAGTTTCTCTTCAAAGGAACATCCTACACGTTTTAAAGCTTTCATATAATCTTTTCATTTATCTTAACTTGCATGCCAGTAATAACCACAAGATCCAAGAGTTCATCAATTGCAAGATGAAGCTTCAAGCGATCTCCTATAGAATAATAGTTATAAACTCTTCATGTAGAGTTAAGTGAACTAACAAACTTTAAATCCAAGATCCATGACTCCATCAGTGCATACTTATCTCTCTTTAATTTCTTATAATTCCTTTTTCTTCAGAAAAATAGCAAACCCAAGTAGTGCAAACAATAATAATAACATATTACTATAAGTTTATAACATCTGATAATTTTCTCATATATCTAGCCACATTTTAAAATCGGCAAACATTGAACGCAAACTTCCAAGTCGCAGGTCTGTAAGGTATTCTTCTTCACAGCAGTAGTTAGCACCACTATCACACTCCTCTATTTCTTCTTATGGACTGAACGACTGAATGGATTCAATCAGACTACTCCAACAGCTATTGAAGGTCAGCCTCAATAGGTGGCATTTTGCAAACTCAACAATGAATCGATCGCGGTTCTCCCCTTATCAGTGCACATACCGCCTATGATCCTCTAACTTCGGAACCCCACTAACAGCCAGTAAACTGTGCCACTAGACTCCAAGCAACCTCCAATTGCTCATTTCTTTGGCAAAGTATGTTGCATCGTCCTCCAACTCTAGCCATAAGAAGCTGTTATCATCAACCACCTCTCTTGCCAAGATCAATCCTTGTGTTTTTGTTATTCTATGTCGTATGCCCTATAATTTCGTCTATGCTTACAGAGGAGATAAGTAAGAGAGAAGCAAAAGCTAAAAATAAGGTACCAATTTTGGTAGTATGCCAGAACCCATAAATCCAAATATCTCTCATATTTTTATAGATTTGAAGCTTGAAAATAGTTAACAAATACTGCAATGAAATTCACCCAAGACTCCTCAGATGTTATGGATTTTTAAAGACTTCATTTTTTTTAAAAAAAAAACACACAAAACAGAAAAATAGACAAATTTGATCCAGAATTTCAGGGATTTGAGTAAAGATCTTATTAAGAAATTATTCTAAAAACAAACATTTTAATAATTTCTGAAGTAAATGTAATTATCTATTAGGCGTATTAGAATCAAACAGAATTTGAGAAGTAAATATAGAATTATCCAGCTTGATCTAGAAATTTCCAAATATTCTGTACATTCATACAATACATATTTTCAATAGGTAATATACAATGAAGTAACTTTACAAGTTGTTTATTATTTATCACTTCTTCTGATTGTATTCTTATTGCCTGTTTGAATCAACTAAACAATCATTTAAATTTATCCTCACAATTTTCACTCAAAATTTTGCCCAGCAATCACATTTTAACTTCTGCAGTGGCATGAACAAAAGCATAAATTCAACATGTAGTACTCACTGCTTCTGATTGTATTCTTATTGCCTGTTTGAATCAACTAAACAATCATTTAAATTTATCCTCACAATTTTCACTCAAAATTTTGCCCAGCAATCATGTTTTAACTTCTGCAATGGCATGAACAAAAGCATAAATTCAACATGTAGTTGAGTTGCAAGTTTTTGCACCGTTAGTGAAATAACAATTAACAGATAATCACCATTAAATCAAATACTTGCAAATTTAAGAAGATCTGATAAAGGCATTGGTTAGTACTCACTGCTTCAACATCAATTTTATACACAACAAGCTTGCGTCTTTCCCTGCAACTAGTCCTGTAGGCGACCACAACATGAGCTATGGCCAAAGCCAGAGAAGTCAAGAATAGAGCCTCCACTGTAGAACCCTCCTTAACCCTAAGCACCGGATCAGGCCAAAACATGGCGATTGCCTTGACAAATACGTACCCTGCCGACGCCCCAACGCAGACGCCTGTCACCCCAAAGTACGGCTCCCAGCCGTTACAGCACAAATAAGAACCTGCATCACAAAACCCAAGATTCCCTCAGCTGCATTTCATCAAACACCTTCACATCACCCCAGTCAGCCTCACAACTTACAGAGAATGAGGAGGGATCTGGTTAAGGAAACAAGCGGCAGGTCGACGAGGGAATCCCGGAATCGAAATGTTTTGATTTGAGATGCGAAAGATGGAGCGAAGAACGCCGGACCGTTGATGGCGGCGAGGAGGGTGGTAGGGAGGAGGAGGTCGAGTAGCGCGACGAGGAGCGGTGGAGCGCAGACGAGGAGGAGAGAGGCAAGCATGTTGGTGATGAAGAAGAGGGTTTTGACAACTCTCCATGCGCGGCTCCATAGGGCTTCATTAGTCGAAGCCATGGAGAGCTTCGGTTTTTTCTGCACCGAGGGAGGGAGAAGTCGGACCTGCAACAAGCGGGCATGAAGAGAAAAGAGAAGGTTTTTAGGGAAATGGGAGAAGAGAGACACGATAAATGTTGGAGCTGGCCGGCTGCAGAGCACTTCTGTATTTTATTTTTATTTTAAATTTTTTTTAAAGACTAACGGTCGGAGCCGAATGGATATTGCTTAGATTAAAAACAAGATTTGACGCATTCGGGCCGGGCTCAAGCCCGGTCAGGCCAATCTGACCCTACAAATTTCCGGGCGGGCAAGAGCGAGAAGCCATTTCTGGGTCGACCGGATGCCAGTTAGATTACAATTTACTTGGTTTTTAGTATTTTTTTTTTATTAGTGCACTTTTCAAACCAAATATTTTATAATACCATTAATTTATAATTTTCTTTTTTAAATTTTATTTGAACAATTCTTATTATAATATTTTTATCTTATAAGAATTAACGAATTTAATATTTGGTTCTTGGCACGAGCCCAAAAACTCTCTCCATCCGACTTGGTCAATGTTTTTATATTCTGTTTAATCCAACTCGATTAAGATGTAGAATTATTATTTGTAAAAAGAAAATTATATAATTTTAAAGATACTTTTTAAAAAGTAAATATTTTATTTATGTTAACATTAATCATTTTTGTAATATCTTTGTATGAGTTCATAAATTAAAAGATATATTCAAATAATAAATGAATGAATAAATAATGATGTATTCTCCAAAGAAAACCACAGTTTAAATAAGGCCATAAATAAGCAATAATCACAATAATGTTTTAACTAAATATAAGATTTCTTTTAGTGAAATAAAAAAATTATTATATAAATATAAATATATATGAGATATAAAATTTTTATTATAAATATGGAGTTTTATTAAATGTGATAATTTTTATTAAATCGAATGTATTTTTTTTATCAAATAAAGTGTATTTTACTGAACATAATATTTTACAAATATAAAATACTTTAATGATAAATATATTATTTTATTTAAGATAAAATGGATTATTTAAATATGAAAATTCTTAAAAATCTTTCATTTAACATATTATTTTTATAGTTTCGAATTTGTCTAATTTAATAATTGCAGTTAATGTGGCACCATTTTAATGTTTATCTCAATGATACATCAATAAAATCTTTTTTTAGAGGATTTATACCACACAAATCTTATGTATTTCAATGATATTTATATTTTTTTTTAAATGTATTATGCATTGTATAATAAAAAAATAATTAGTTATATTTAATTAAATTTATTCAATTTTTACGCATTATTTTTAATTTTTAAGATATAAAATTATAATGAATATTTGTATCCAATAAGTTCAACAAACGATATGTCTCATGTCCTTATTATATCATATTTGTGTTTTCATTTTGTGCGTCTACATTATAGCCTATAGCTAACTGATGAGTTAATCAATTTTCTTCTTCTTTTTGTTATCTGGTGATTAACAAAGAGCCCAAAAGATTAAGATTTTACTAACAAAATCTATAAAATGATAGCTTTTTTTTTTCATCAATTAAAATTTTCATATTGTGACGCCTCCAAAATTATAGATTTAATTGATAAAGATTATTTAAAAAATAAAATATTATATTTCTCAAATAAATAAAAAATATATAATATAATTATCTTAAAAAATATTTATTTGTTTTTATATAAATTTTATGTTTTTGTTTATAATAAATAATAAAAAATTTTAATTTATCCAAATAATTTTACATCAATAATTTTAATGATTATTGATAATCAAGTGAAACTTATATTATGAATATACAACTTGATGAATAATTTTCATTTTTATAAAAAATTACAACACTTATGAGAAAATTATAAAATAAAAAAAAGTCACTTTCTATCATCTTATTTTTGAATTATTAAAATTAGGATTACTCTACTAATTATTATAGCAAGTGTTGAACAAACTTCTCCTACTACAAAATAAATTAGAGATCAAGTGATAAATTATTTTTAATTATTTATATTTAAAAAAATTAGATAATATTAAAATAATTAAATTATCTAATACATTCAAAATATAAATAATAGACGTTATAAATTATAAATTATTTATTTATATATATTATTATTGCATGCTAGAAAACCAGTTGTGATAGAGTGAAAGTTTACGTCTTAGCCTTGTTGTGAACTCCAGCACACACACATGTAATTTAAAGAGTGAACAAGAAAACTCGAAATTTTTTCGTGAAAAAACCCCAAGAATAGGGTAAAAAATCACAAGGCCTAACCTAGTAAAAAGCATTTATTATGTATTTATTTTGGAGTACAAAGTTTTCTCGATAATTATTACATTATCAGAAGATCATAGGAATCCCAAAATCGATTAACACAATGTATATAGTCGATTGGTTGGCAGTAGAAAGATGATAACAATGGGGATCAAAGGCAAGGATCGGCTCTACGGCAACCGGCCGATTGACCACCAACGAGGTGGTCGGCGTCGTGGTAGACGACATGAGGTTCTTCAAGCTTTAGAGCTCTCTCATCTCTCTTGCTTGGGCCTCCCCTCATATGAAGAATGAGGGGATATTTATAGATTAGAGGGGTGACATTTCAAATATATACAAAATCCGAATCACTCCTCCATCGGACGGCTCAAAATGATTCTCATTGATCATCTGATGTATTTTGTGTATTTGAATGCTCAGATGAAGTCGGAATTAGAAGATCGTAGGCTTGTTAGATCCGGCTCGTCAAGACGCTCGATTTAACTATAAACACTCTATGTTTAAGACTCGATTGATAATAAGCGTTTGATCTGTTTAGTCTTGATTCATAATCTTCTTCGTGATTTGTCTTCACTAGTAGAATGGGTCATATCAATTATATTTTTCTTGTGAATATATTCTAAATAAAAAGGTAAGCATTTTTTAAAAATGCTAAATTATCCACCTCAAAAAAAAAAAATTTATTTCTGGCTGCAACATTACATACAAAAATACTTAATTGTGTCATTAGATCACAATTAAATCACAATATAAGAACCCAATAAGAGCGCAACTCTTTGCATGATATGGAAATCCTTTATGAAACTTCTTTTAAAACTTCATGAATATATAAAAACACATTTACAAATTAATTCATTCAAATCTAAACTATTCAAAAAAATAATAATAATAAAAATAATAAAATAAGGGGAATTTATATACATATCTCACAATTCTTATATTTACATATCTAATACTTAAGCATCAATTTTTACTTATATAACATCATAATCTTCAATATCACATCAAAATATCATCATCATTAACTTTTTAAAAGTGAAATATATAATTTTAGATGTTAGATATATAAATAAGTAAGATTTGTGTGATATGCATGTAAATCTTCTTAAAAATAATAACTTTTGAACCTAAATATTAAAATAATAATTCAATCTACTCACTTCGAATCAAATTTCAATGATTAGATCATTAACCTGCTCGGAATTCGATTTTTTTACTTTTGTTTAACTGTTCTTCAATATTTTATATTAAATCTACTGATTTCATATTATAGAAAATCGCTAAGATAAAGGCCTTTATCAAACAGCTAATTCGTCAGAGATTAATCGGAGAAACTAACCGCAAAGGGAAATCAGCCAAATGGCAACTGCTTGAATAGTTCGCCACAGGCCACAGTTCAAAAGTTTATGGAAGACAATATTCTTTGTGCAGACAAATGGAAATGGAAGCTAGCGATGAGTTATACGATAATTATAAACAATATGTTTGTCAATGAATGATCCTATCGAATCAGACTCAAAGGATTAAGTTTGGGTCAAGTATGTTCGGGTTATGTTGACTTAGGGGAGCACCTGAATTTGACGTTAATCTGAACTGAGGCATCTAAAAAACTAAAAGATTATTTAGGATTAATTTTATTTTCTGTTTTTTATTTTTATTTTTATGTTATTTTTGAAATAAATTTAATTAAAATATTTTTTATATGATTTTATTTTTTATTTTAAAAATATTCAAAATATCTAAAAGATGTTTTTGAGTGTTTTTAAAAATAACAAGTATAATTAAAAAAGTTTTATTTTTAAGTAAAATATAAATAAAATTATAAAATAAAAAATAAAAAATAAAAGTGATTCCAAACGGCTCCTAAATTGTTGAAATATTATTAGGACAAAACTCGATCAATCTTCTTGAAATAATTTTATTTTCTGTTTTTTATTTTTATTTTTATGTTATTTTTGAAAAAAAAAATTAATTAAAATATTTTTTATATGATTTTATTTTTTATTTTTAAAAATATTCAAAATATCTAAAAGATGTTTTTGAGTGTTTTTTAAAATAACAAGTATAATTAAAAAAGTTTTATTTTTAAGTAAAATATAAATAAAATTATAAAATAAAAAATAAAAAACAAAAGCGATTCCAAACGGCTCCTAAATTGTTGAAATACTATTAGGACAAAACTCGATCAATCTTCTTGGATAGTTGAACAGATGGAAGCCAATTAGGAAATTAGGGAGAAAGACTGAGAAGTTGAAAGGCAGAAGAAGAATACTTAATATTGGCCAAAGTCACGAGAGAAACAATTTGTTATTTTTTATATGATTGAAAACGTTTAGAAGGCGTTTGCTATTTTTAGGTTTGTTGGAATCATAAATATCTCAAATGAGTGCATTGTTATTTGGGTACTATTTTATATTTTAAGAAATTTATTACCAAAAAATTTCATTTTTCAATCTGATTTGACTACTTGGGTAGCAGTTAGAAAGCGACAGTTTGACTTCTATAAAAAAAAAAATTTGCATACTCATCATAGCTTTTTCAAACAACAGTTTCTTCTACAGTACATCTACTATTATTTTTTTCAGACAACACTAAATTTTTCCACCGAATGGTCAAGAAAAGAGCCTCCATCAATGCAAGAAAAGAAATCCAACTTCTTATTGATCAAAATTCTATCCAATGTGTTCTTTGAAAAATTCTTGAACTGTAGCTTTCTTTCAGCCGAACCTGGATGACACCTTGATAAACAACTTCATGATGCTGATGCTCTTTGGCTTGAAAGAGACTTCATTTTGGAAGAACTGAAAGAAGTGGTATTTCATGCTAATCCTAACAAGGCCTCTGAGATCGATGTTACTGTATTTATCCTAAACAGACCCTCATCAATTATTAATTTTATTTTCCTACAACTTTAAAATTGAGTCATATATTTTATTAGAATTATTTTTGTCAATCTACTCAACTAAAATTTAAACAAACAATCACATATAGTTTACTCATGGTTTAGATATATTGTTGATGGCAGCTATCGTTGGATCACTATTGAGAGCCTATTGGCATCCCTACACATAATCTCTCTTTGATTTGCATCCTTCTAACAAATAGTTTTTGGGGACTATAATTTAGAGTCAAGTGGCATTTATAATTGTGTTCTTTTATATTGATTCCATCTGATAAAAACTCGAGTGCTTGTCATTTATATTTTATATAGTTGTGAATTTCTTGTGCTAATATTAGTTTTATTTTTTTCTTCTACTAGGAAAATTATTAATAAAATAAATACAAATAAAAATAGAAAAAATAAAGCTGATCCCAAAAAGGCTAAAAGCCCTTAACTAAATATTCTTTTTTTCTTCAAATAGGCAATATACTAATAAAATGCAAAAAAAAAAAAAAAAGCATTTATTATTGAATAATCTATTGTGTGTGTATTTTTACTAGGGCTTTATAATTGCGACACTGTAACATAGAGGAACGAAGATGCAAATGTTATATCATGCAATTTTCCAAATAAAATGATTGTCGAGTACTTAATTGCATTAAAATTTGTATTAAGGTGCCACAACGATGCTTTACCAATTTCATACACAACGAATATCAAAAGGTGCCAATATCAATGAGCATTTATTAATCTGAATATAAAAGATCAGCTAAGTCACATGTATCACATTCACACTACTAAGCATTTATTACTATATATATATATATATATATATATATATATATATATATATATATATATATATATATATATATATATATATATTTATTTATATATTTTTTATTTTTTATTTTTTTTTTTTTATATATTCCAACACACGTCTCTTAGTGAATGGACGTTGTAGATCCTAAGTCATATTCATCACCCAGCCCCCACTTATTTTTCCCACTTAGGTATAAGTGCCTCCACCAAGAGATTCATCAGGTGCTTCCATCAACCAGCTAAGAGGCTGTGTTGGAATATATAAAATAGCACGTAGAAGACTATTATATGAGGAATCATTTATTTTATTTTTTTATCTTTCACAATTCATTCGCCTTGTTTTAGAAAACCAAATCAGAGAGTAAAGTTTACGCCTTAGTCTTGTTGTGAAGTCCAGACACACACAGGTAATTAAAGCGAAACAAGGACACTCAGAATTTTAATGGAAAATCTCGAAAGAGGGGAAAACCACTACCAAAAAAAGCTTCCACTATGTATCTGTTTGAGTACAAAGTCTTCCGATAACGGGATTACGAATAGAGAGAGGAATAATAACTAAATGATCAGTTGTAATTAGATGGTGGAGATGGGATGACTCCTGAAGCGATTAATGACATCGGTGGTATGGTTTGATGGCAGCGGAGTGATCTTGCTTGGAGGATCTTCAAGCTTCAGCTCTCTTCCTCTTCACGGGCTTTTCCTCTTCTTCCTCACTACTTTTCCTCTTCTTCCTCTTTGTTCCTCCTTCTTCTCTTCCTTGCTGACTCTTCCTCTTCCTCTTTTGACTCTTCCTCTTCTTCCTCTTCTTCTTCCCTTCTTCTGCACCTCCTCTTCTTCTTCTCAGCCTTCTTCTTCACTTGGCCCCCTCAGGAGGAATGAAGTTATAGATGGGAGGAGGCATTCTTGTAATTCATATAAGGCGTACCACCCCTCCTCGACGGCTGATGATTCCTTGATCATTTGATGTATTTTGAGAATTTGGATGCCCAAATGAAGTCAATTATGAGATCTAGATCCCGTCGAGACTTCGATTTGACTATAAACACTCCATATTTAGAGTTTTGGGATTTAATTGATGACCCAAAGATTGATGATATTTTAAGTGCTTGATCTCGATCGGTTTGACTCAAAATCATATCGCTACATTAAGATCATTTTAGTGGTATTTTGAGAGCCATATCGGTATTTTGGATGACATTAGCTTATTCATCCAAAATATATGCCAAATGCTCAAAAATAATTCTTCAACAAACGCAGCCCATGAATCATCATACATTTTGAGAGAATAAATCATCATAAAATATAAAATTATGATTATGGAAGTAGATGTGTAGCGTAGCATGAGATTTTGAGGTTACTGATCTATGGATACTTAAGTTTTCAGAGCATGGCGTGGCTGCGCAAGGCCGCTGAAGGCTGGTCCAGACATGGCTTATCGGCCCATGGTCAAGTCTCGCCAAGCGGGCCGCGATTTAAGCGGAGCGGGCGGGACGTCATGGCGGGTCGTCTTGGATGGCGGGTCTCAACCGCTGGGCGGGTGCATGGACCGCAGATCACGCCATTATGTCTGCGACAGACCGCTGACGTCAAGTGAATACCGGTCACCCAGGCTGCTCTGGGGCGCATGTCCATGCTCATACAGGCCTCACAAGGCCATGCTTATGACCCCTACCGAGAATTTTTTGAGTCATTTTTGATGGTTTTACCCTTTCTCCTCATGGCTATAAATACAGGGTGAGAGAGCACCTTTCCCTCTCCCTTTCTTGAGTGAGGGTCCTTTGGAGGTTATCAAGAAGATCAAGGCGAGGGAGGCATCGGCACCCATACGTCATGGTTCCGGTTCCCCTCATCCGGCCTCGTGGACCGTCTGGTTGAAGGCGATCAAGGCCCACGGACATATGTCGTGGTTCCTTTCTGCCCTGTCGGCTTCGGCCTCTGACCGTCCCGAAGATGCGCCCACCTGCATACGTCAGTCGAGCCTCGGCCCGTTTTATCGGCGTCGTCGGACCGTCGTTGGGAGGCAATCAAGGCCCACGCTGCGTCAGGTTTCCGCCTCGTCCCGCTCTCATCGTTAGGTGAGCGCTCACCACATATGTCGATTCGCGATCGCTTCGTCGCTTTGGCCTCGTCGCGGTGTGATCGGCCCCGCCATACATGCGGCCCGTCCTATTGGCTCATTCTGGACCGTCGGGGGTTATGGCCCACCTGCGACATACCACGTCGCCATTCCATCCGGCCTCGTCCGGCGACCTCATTTGCCGTTTCGGCCCACCGGCAGTAGGTTTCTGCACGGGCCCGCATCTCCTGACCGTCCGTTTCGTTACCGCATTTACGTCGGCCCAGTCGTCCGCTTTCGCGCCGTCTGACCGCCCGTGAGGTAATCAAGGCCACGCACGCGTCGTGGTTCGGTTTCCGACCGGCGCTCTTCGCACCGCCGGCTGGGGGGATCAAGGCCCACGCGATCGTCGTAGTTCCGGTTTACCGCCTCGTCCGTTCATCGGCCTCGTGGACGTCCGGTGAGGTGATCGGCCCGGACATACGTCGTTCCGGTTACCGCCTCGTCGTTTATCGCTCGTCGGACCGTCCGGATGATGCGATGCCCACGCATACGCCGTGGTTCCAGCCACCGTCCCGCTTCGCCTCGTGACCGTTGTTAAGAGGTTATCAAGGCCCACGCATATACGGTTCCGGGTTTTTCGCCTCTTCCTGTCTCGTCGGGACCGAGAGGGATCGCGCCCACGGCATATGCCGAGTTTCGTTTACCGGTTCGCCCGCATCGGCCGCTGATCCGTCCGTTAGGGCGATCAAGGCCCACCTGCATACGTCGTGGTTCCGGTTTCCTCGTCCGGTGCTCGGACCATCTCGTTGAGGCGATCGCGCCCACGGCATCGCCGGTTCCGGCTCGTCCGTTTAATGGCCTCGGACCGTCGTTAGAGGCGATCAAGGCCCACGCTGGCCGTGGAATCGATTCCCATTATTTCATCTTGTATGATGACCAAGTTTCCCAACAAGATCAAAACCACTATCGAGGTGGAGCATTTCAAGCTTTTAAAGAGCGCAAGCGAAGAATGAGGATTCATCAAACTTTGTTCCTTCAGATTCTGTTGGGAACTGGGGGGCAACTCTTAATCTCAGAAGATCGCCCATGTTAAGCATCTAGTTGATTATCATCCCAAGAAACAAGTTAAAGTTAGAGGATATTTCAACATTGAGAAGAGATATAGCTTTGCAAACTTTGATTTCCCAATCATACTCATGGAAAAACAAGGCCAAGGTTAAGGAGCAACTTTGGCTACAACCACAAATGGATGTTTTAATCGACCTCTTCCATACAAGTTAGCCATCGAGCAAAGACTCGACAAACAATCTAGGATGGGTCAAAGGTCCTTGGACTTTCTACGACCTCTTCCACACAGGTTAATGTCATCGAGCAAAGACTCTAACAAACAACCTAGAATGGGTCAAAAGGTCCTTGGTGGACTTCCCACGACCTCTTCCACACAGTTAACGCCATCGAGCAAAGACTCTAAAACAACCTAGATAGGTCAAAGGTCTTGGTGGACTTCTACGACCTCTTCCACATGTGTTAACGCCATCGAGCAAAGACTCGACAAACAACCTGGGATGTGTCAAAAGGTCCTTGGTGGACTTCTACGACCTCTTCCACAGTTAACGCCATCGAGCAAAGACTCCGACAAATAACCCAGATAGTCAAAAGGTCCTTGGTGGACTTCCACCTCTCTTCCACAGTTAATGTCATCGAACAAAGACTCGACAAACAACCGGATAGGTCCAAAATCCTAGCGGATTCAAACCTCTTCCATACGTTAACGCCATCGAAGTCACACTCGACAAACAATCTCGATAGGTCAAAATCCTCGTGATTCAGACCTCTTCCATACAAGTTAACGTTATCGAGTCACACTCTGACAAACAACCTCGGATAGGTCAAAAATCCTCAGATTCAATTCGACCTCTTACAGTTAACGCCATCGTAAAGGCTCACAAACAACCTCGATAGTCAAAATTCTTCGGATTCAATTGACCTCTTCCATACGTTAACGCCATCGAAGTCACACTCGACAAACAACCTCGATAGGTCAAAATCTCGCTGATTCAATTCGACCTCTTCCATAAAGTTAACGCCATCGAAAACACTCGACAACCCTGATAGGTCAAAATCCTCGGATTCGTCTTTCATACAGTTAACGCCATCGGTAAAGACTCGACAAACAACCTCGATAGTCAAAATCTAGCGGATTCAATTGACCTCTTCCATAGTTAACGCCATCGAAGTCACACTCGACAAACAACCCTGGATAGGTCAAAAATTCGATTCAATTCAACCTTTTCCATACAAGTTAACGCCATCGAGTCACTCGACAAACAACCTCGTGATAGTCAAAATCTCGCCATTCCACTATCGGTCATCGCACCACATCGCACCTCGAGTCATCTCGAATGCTGACCACATCGCCGGTTATCCTCACACTACTGATGTGCCATCACTGATCACTGCTGACATCAGAATTTCGCCGCTTAACCATCGCTGACATCTCGGGTCATCTCCGAACCTTCGCGGTCACATCATCGTTGGTCATCCCCCGCACTATTGATGTTGCTGCCAGTTGACTACTGCCGACTACTGAGCCATCGGCTAACATCGCCATCCTCTGCTGGATAATCCCACATCTCCGGTCATCTCGCTTAGACCACGCCGCTACGCATCGCTGACTATTGCCGCTAACCGCGAGATCGAGCCATCGGCTGATTATCGCTGACACCGATCATCGCGGCTCCATGGCTAATTATCGGATTATCTCACTCATGACGTTAGCGTACATCGATTCCGTTGCTAATACACTGACCGCCATTATCGCTCATAATCTGCGCTCTGCCGGTTACCACTGGTCATTACCGTCATCCCCGCTTACGGACTCGCCATCGCTGATTGCTGCCAGTCAATGCCACACTTCGCCGCTCGCTATCGCATATCACTGCTGCCATCATGCCGATTACCGCCACCATCGCCGCATCTTCCGGCCACCACTATCGTTGTCTCGCTACCACCTCAGGCCACCATCGCCGACCAATGTCGCCGCATCGCCGAAAGCATCTTCAACCCCATCTCCGGCGGATCGCTTCCTAACCGGACTGATGAGGTTTGTGAAAACCGGAACCACGACGATGTACATGGCCTTGATCGCCTAACGACCGACGATCCGACAGGCCGGTAAATCGGAACCACGAGCCGGCCTTGATCGCCTCTGATCTCTTGACGCTTCTTGATTGCCTCCAAAGGACCTCACTAAGAAGAAAGGGAGAGAGGAAAGGTGTGCCTCTCCTCTCACCCTGGGTATATTATGGGCAAAAGGATAAAACCCCTCAAAAATGGCTCAAAACCCTTCAAATTCTCGGGCGCGCCACGGTCAGAAGATGATGAAGTGCGACGCGCTAGACACAAGTACGGCCGCTCTCCCGGCTGCCTGGCAGCCGGGGCCACCGAACCGCGGCGTCCAACTGCCGGCGATCAACCGTGAATCAACTGCTACGGACGAATCCACCGCTGGCCGAGCCGGCGACACGGGACAGCCGCGACCGTGCATGAGCCCGTGCGCTTCCCAGACGGCGACGATGGCAGCGCACCGGAGCGTAACCCACCGCCATTATTCGCGCCGCTGCGGTCGACGACGTACCGCCGCTTCCCCACAGCCCGCTTCCGCCTTCGAGATTTGACCCCATGGGCCACCCATCGCCGTGACAGGTTAGGCTGAAGGCGTAACACTGATACCGAGTACTGCGTCCCAAACGCTCGAAAACTTCAATTGTTATTTTCGAAAGATTTAACATATATTTGATGATTAAGCTAATCATCCAAGTAACCGATATGCTCTCAAAATATGACTAGTCAAAGCACAAATCTAAAAGTGATATAATTTTGAGTCAAAACCGATCGAGATCAAGCACTTAAAATATCATTAGAATCTTTGGGACATCAATTAAATCTCAAAACAGCTCTCAAATATGGAATGTTTATAGTCAAATCGAGCGTCTCGACGAGCCGGATCTAATGAGCCTAAGATCTCATAATTCCGACTTCATTTGGGCATCCAAATTCTCAAAATACATCAAATGATCGAAGGAATCATCCCCGTCGATCGAGAGAGAGTGGTACGCCCTACATGAATTTAATGCCTCCTCCCATCTATAAATAGCCTTTATTCCTCACACCAAAGGGGCCAAGTGAAGAAGAAGAGAGTCAAACAAGAGAAGAAGAGGAGCTAAAATAAGAAGAAGAAGAGAAATAAACAAGTGAAGAAGAAGGAGTCAAGAGAAGAAGAAGAGAGTCAAAACAAGTAAAGAGGAGGTGCAGGAAGAGAAAGAGTCCAAGCAAGAAGAAGAGGACGAACCCAAAAGGAAGAAGAGGAGGAACCCAAGCAAGGAAAAAATAAGAGTCCTGAGGAAGAAGAGGAAAAGCCCAAGTGAGGAGGGAAGAGAGAGCTCAAGATCCTCCAAACAGATATCAGACTCCCTGGCCATCAACCACCGCCACCGCCACCGTCACTAATTGTACCCCTGCATTCCCACCGTCATCCCAGATCTCCACCATCAAGAATAACAACCATTCATCATATTGTTATATTCCTCTCTATGCAATTCAGAATTGCTATCGAAGACTTTGTACTCAAACAGATACATAGTGAAATCTTTTTATCCGCCTGTTTTTTTCCCTCTTTTCGAGGCTTTCCACATTAAAAATTCTGAGTGTCTCTTGTTCGCTTTAATTATCCCGTGTACCGGACTTCATAAGGCTAAGGCTTCTATCAAGGATTGATTTTCAAAGACGCAAGTCTTCTTCTAAAATATTATGAGGTAACTGCACTAAAAGCAGGCGTTAGTTATGATGCAACAGAAGGGCTGTGAAATATCTAATGTGGAGTCCATTCTATTTTTATGTAAGATTTACCCAAATTTAATCTGGTTTTAAACTGAGTTATATTTGATTGTAATTTGGCTCAATCCAATCTGGCTTTGAGACAAACATATCTCTTTATGTTTAATTCAACTTTGATTAGTTTCAAAAATTGATCTAATTTGATTAATTTTTATTTTTTTTATAACAATTGTTTTAGTTTTGATTCAAATTAGACTTAGTATGTTAGTTAACTTCTTGTTTGTTTGGTAGAAGTGAGCATTCCATCAATTCAAATAAGATTGGCTGATATTTTTTGAATTTTAAAGCTACCTAAATTAAATTAAAATATTGGCATAACTAAAACTCCAATATTTGATTTTAATTGAACCAAAATTTAAATTTCTAATAAAAAGGTATGCATTTAATAAATTTGAATGAATTGCATGATGAATTTATTATATTAATTAAATTAAACTAAATTACTTGTGAAACTAAATTTAATAATAATATTTCCCTTATAGGTAGGTGTAAACAGTGAACTCTTGTCGGTTCTACTGCTTTAAATTGTTTTGTTGGCTCGCTTTATATATCGAGCTTGAAATGTCTGTTGCTGCTTAGCTAACGAGTACCAGTCGTTCAAACAACAAACTTTTGACGAGGAGGATTCGAACCCGCTAATCTTTTCAGATAACAAAAGTTTTAACTTGCTCAAATCAGATTTGATAATGTAATGTATTATGTATATATAATAATAATAATAATATATAATAAATAAATAAATATAATAATAATAATAAATAAAAATAATAGTAATAAAATGATAATAATAATAATAAAAGTAATAGTAATAAATAATAATAATAATAATAATAATAATAATTGTAATAAATAATAATAATAATATAATATAATATAATTTTTTATTTCGAAAATTAAATCAAACAACACGAATTAAACGATTGCTCGGCACATTATATATCGAGCTTGAAATATTCATCAATTGCTTAGTAACGAAATAACATAGGGCATAACGGTGCCAAACACTAACTGTCATGAACAACAGCTTTTTGACAACCCTACTCATAGGAACTTCAATGATAAAAACATAAAAAAGTAAAATATTTTTTGCCATTTATTCATCACATTTCATTTTTTTTAATTTAATCAATTTATAATTAAACCAAATGAATAACCAAAATTCAAATAATTTTTACTTCAAAATAAATTTTAATATTATCACATATATTTTAAATAACTTTAATATAAAAGATCATGTCATAATCATGATTTTCGACTAACTCTGAAGCTTTAAATCCCTAAATTCTAAATAAATCTTATGTTAGTCCACATTTACTTAATTCAACAACATAATTAATTTGTGAGGAGCACATGCAGATAATGATCTAACCACCTTCTACCTGCTTTGAAGTACACCTTATTATCAACGAATATCAAATTAAAACTCATTTTTAACTAGAATAATTAACAATCATCATTTTTAAGAAAAAAATTTACATATATATCACACAATTTCTACATATTTATATATATCTAATACTTAAAATTTAAAATTTATATTTTTTATATTTTACCGATGTATAAAAACATATATTTATTCACTCTTGAAAAGAATAAAATAATAATATTTCTGATATAATATTAAAAATTTGAATATTATTTATATAAATACTAAAATTATTAAATATATATAAATATATAAGAATAATGTGGTTTGTATTCATGGCTATATAGGCCACACAAAAAAAAAAAAAAAAAAAAAAAAAAAAAAAAAAAAACTGTGATTAATAGAATAATGAAGCACATGTGCCAAAATAAGATGATCTGTAATATGCCTCAAAAGTCAACTTTCTCTTGATTATAAGCATGATGATACCAGCTCAGTGCTCTCATTATCCTCAAAGCACAAAATTTGAATTATAAATTATGAACATGAATAAAAACAAAAAAGAATACAGCTACGCAAAAATAAAGTATAATTGTGAGGAAATCTATATTTAGTAGACAATAATGACCATTTTCTTCAATAATGCAGGATTGTGACCACCTACCAACCATCTCATATCAACAATTATCCATCAGCGAAGCAGGAATCCCAAAAGTTGTGATCTGAGGTAAATAAGACAGATGCTAGAACAAACAAGCTTTAACGCTTTGTGCTTCAATGGCTCCAGAAAAAAAAAAAAAGTGTGGGGAGGGGATAGCCAACAAAACATAAACAAAGGCTTCGCCTTCCAACCGATCAGCTTGAATCCGTTGTTTTATTTGATGAAATTTTCTTTAAAAAAATTAAATAGATCCAATTGTCATCTAATCTCGGTTCTGCCAAGAGAGAAAGCTCCAATCTTGTTATCGTTGTTCTGAGAAACAAACATCAATCAGAATAGAACTCCCTGTTTGCTAATTCATACTGAAAAGAAAAATAGCAAAATGATGGCAATGTTGAGGTTCAACAATGGACTAGAAAATCACTCATATTTCATTTGGTGCAGAAAGTCACCAACCTGATACTTGGGAGAAGGGAAAACGTTCCAAAACCTGAGCGTCTCATCTCCTGCTCCGGTGACAATTGTCTGCAAGTAAAAAGCAAGAATGTCAGAGAGGGACAAAGGACTTAGTGAATGAAGGGAGAAGGTTTCTTAACCTGCCCATCAGGAGAGATGGCCAAATATAAAACTCTAAATGTATGTCCTGTGAGTGTAGCAACCTGCCAAAGAGTATGAAAATGAGATGAGAAAGCATATTCAGGCGCAATTCATAGGTATAATCAGACTTTACTTGCCTTTGACATGGATGGATATCGCCACACAATTATTTGATTTTGGGAATAGCCATGAGTGCTAACAAGTTCATTAACATTCTTCGACCATACAAGATTACAGACCTGCATGATGAGGACTGCATAAATTAAAAACTTGCACCAATATAATAATTTTCAAAGAAAATGGTGGTGTAATATAATGGAAGCGTACTTTATCATGTTTCCATTTTAAAAAATGGCTTCTTGATCAAGATCTGATTATAATTGACTATGGGCATAATTATCTACCTCAAAGTTTACAGTCAAGTCTTGTAGATTTTAGGATTTAGAGGGTATACTAATCACATTTCTCTCTCAGTCTTCAATGACGTTTCAAGCATTTCTATGGTTCAAAGGATGGGTAAGAATGGCTTGTCTCACACATTTCTCTCGTCCTTGGAATGGCTTAGCTTCAATGACGTTTCAAGCATTTGTATGGCCTTGCTCAAAGGATGCCATAGCAACATGAAGAATGACTTGTCTCCTATCACATTTCTCTCGTCCTTGGAATGGCTTAGCTTCAATGACGTTTCAAGCATTTGTATGGCCTTGCTCAAAGGATGCCATAGCAACATGAAGAATGACTTGTCTCCTATCACATTTCTCTCGTCCTTGGAATGGCTTAGCTTCAATGACGTTTCAAGCATTTCTATGGCCTTGCTCAAAGGATGCCATAGCAATATGAAGAATGGCTTGTCTCCTATCACATTTCTCTCATCCTTGGAATGGCTTAGCTTCAATGACGTTTCAAGCATTTCTATGGCCTTGCTCAAAGGATGCCATAGCAATATGAAGAATGGCTTGTCTCCTAGTAACAACGGTAATCAGGATATCATTTTTATATTTTATCATGTCAAATGTACCATATGGCTATCTAGATCCTTAAGTTCTACATGCTGAAGAAAAGAAATCCATCTCTTTCTTAATGATATTGGGATATTTAAGTCTGCTTTACTGGATTTGAGAGTACCTTAAGGAAAACAGTCATAACCAACAAGTTCTTTAAAGAGCACTTCATGTTCGCATTAAATGGATAGAGTTTCAGTGCATTCTCACATTCAGAATACTTCCAAACTAATTCTCTCTAGCCACTTCTTTGAAGCTTCTTCAACCTCCATTGAACATATCCCAGTAATTTCAATCAGTGTTACTTCATCTTTTTTCTGATATAATCATCTCAAGCTCTATCCTTGCTATTTTACTACATAATAATCTTAAATACACAATGTGTTTGGATCACATCATCAAGCTGATTAGGGCAAAAAAAAATATCAGTCACTATAGCTTAGTTTCTTGCATTGAAAAATTTGTTCTTTTATTTAGCTATTTCTTGTTTCATCATTATCCACACTATGAAATTCTATGTCCTTGCAAGATAACCAAGAGAAGCATGTCAGATAACAGACTATGGTTTCACATAGGGGAGGAACCAGCCTCTCTTCTCAAGGGGAGCAAATTTGTATGTTAAGGCAAAACTAGTGTGCAAAAATAATTTTTAGGGGCCGGGAGTATGCAAAAGTAGTGTGCAAATTCGCCTTCCAACTATGCCTGAATCCACCTCACATTTTAAAATTAAGAGAGAAATCATCACAATAGTAAAAGATAAAGAACAAATTTCACAGTACAGTTAACTCATAAGAAAAAATCATGATTGAAATACCTGACTGCCTGTGTCCATGCAGCTGAGGTGAGAATTCGTTGTGGTGTTCCAAAACCGGATGCATCTGTCGGTTGTTCCACCACCAGATGCAAGAAGGCCATGAACATGCGGAGACCAGGCAATAGCTTTGACTGCAGCAGTATGTTCACAGTACTTATGCACAGGCTGAGTTGAATTCATATTCCAAACAAAAAGCTGGCCACGAGATTCATTCAGCTTAAAATAATTATTAAGCTTTTGAGGGGTACATAAATCAAGTTAACATCTCTATTTTGAATAGAAATACAATAGATAATGAATACATGAAATTCAGCTTCAGAATGAAGGGCAACTGGACTTACTTTATTATCATTTCCACCTGATGCTAGTTGACGATTATCATAAGACCACTTCAGCCCACAAACCTATCCATGTGAAGAAACTGAATCAGAATATAGCAGAATTGAGACAAAAACAAAAACAAAGCATAAAATGAAAGAAAGAAAAGGCTGAAGAAATTGTTTTTGTGGACAAATCAATAAAAAAATCAGTATTTTTTTTTTGAAGGAACAGTGAACTCAAATCAAAATTATGCCTTGCAATAAATAATCGAATGCAAGGGCATATAATAAAATATTCAAGGTTAAGAAGCTATACCTCTGACTTATGACCTGAAAGTTTGCTGACATAATCATCTTGTACACGAATATCACGGTGAAAAATGCTCTTGTCCCGGCTCCCTGATGATAAACAAGATGAACTCCATGCTAGAGCACCAACCCTCAGCCTATGGCCTTCCATTATCCTAATCTTCTTACAGCGTGATGCATCCCATATCTACACATATTCATCATCCTTCTCCATTCAGAAAATTTCCAATTTCAAAAAAGATGAAGAACACTAATACATCAAATTTGATATATTTTAGCTGGCAATCCTCCTCTATACCAGTTACTCTTTTATTTGATGCAGGTGTATTATAAGAGACAAGTAGTAGGCTTCCTTAAAAAAAGGGTTCACAAGACTAAGTACAAGTCCTTGCCTTGTTTCCACTCAAAAGGGATTACAAATAAAGAATTACGTATCTTTTCAAGAACAGCCAACTGTCTACTTTATACAAACTTAAAATTCTAATGAAAGAAATCTTTCCTAGTCGAAAAAGCAAAGAACTAACCTGTACTTTTCCCTGGCTAGTTCCAACAGCCAAGTGCGTGCCTTGCCGTGCCCATCCCACAGAACAAACACCATCATCAACGCCCAAGTCGCAGAGTTTTGTCACCTATTATACCCAGCATTATACAAGAAGTCATAAACACATGCAGTCAATCCAATGCTACTGCAAAGAATTGAAAACAATTTAAGAATAAAACCAGACCAAGATCCAACCTTGCTACTAGAAGCATTCCAAAGATAAACGCAATTGCCGAGTCCTACAGCCAACATGTTGCTCGAAGACCAATCAACTAGGTTAAGATAGAAATCATCCTGTAACGCTGGCGCATCTAAAACCTAAACCCCAAAATACACGCCAGAATTTCATCAGAAACGAATTATTTCAGATTCATTCCACAATTAGTAAGGGAATTCACCTTAGAAGGAGACCTAGAGACCTTCCTAGTCGCCTTGGGCTGAGTGGGGGAGACTCCGGGGAGGAGATCGTCGAACCCCAAGGAAGAAATAGAATATCTTGGCACCTCAGCCTTAAATCTAAAGATATTCTTGTTGGGACTGGATGAAACGGAGGCAGGGGAAGATGAGTACCCGACCCTTCCAGACCACGACCTATCAGGAGTCGCCGGTGGCACGATGCCGTGATCCGGGCCGAACATAACGCTCCGCAGGATCGCCGCATAGGCGCCGGAGCCTTCCTCCTTCCCGCCAGTCATAGTAGGGGAATCCACATTGAAGAGGGAGAAGTTGGATCCGAGGCGACTAGGAATGAATCGATCACTGTAGATGACGCGAGGGGAGGGAGATGACGAAGAGGACGAAAGCTGGCTGTGACATGGAGGCGTATAAAAGAAGTGACTGGATCTCACCGGCGGCGAGGTCTGTTCGGGCTTCGAGGAAGATAAAGACGGCGAGGGGTTCTCCGCCGGGGGAGAATCCATCACGAAGAAATTCTTGAGCTGCTCGATCTTTCTGCAAGATCTTGGCTCACACGAAGAGTAAGAAATCAATGGAAAAGACTTCGGTTGGAAATCCACCTGATCAGTTCATGACTTCGTTTCGGTTTCGCGGAATTTATTCGCTTCTGTTGGTTAAAAAATTGGCTAAGGTTACTTTACCTATACAATATCAAATACATAACACATAATTTCACCAACATATCATCCACGTGTATAATTAAATAAAATAAATCATAAAAGATATATCATAAATATGAAAATGAAATCAGAATTAATAATATTTTTTTTAATTTTAAAAGAGAACTAAAATTATAATTTTATTAATAAATTTATCTAAATAATCTTTTTTATCATATTTATTTTTTATAATTTTTATAACACTAAAATTTATTATTACATAAATTAAATTATATATCTTTCATATTTATTTAATTTATGTGATCAAGCACAAAGAGTTTTTATTTATATATATCTATAAGCAGAGAAATGAGAATAAAAATTGAAAAATGAAAGCTATAAAAAAATCAAATTATTATTTAGAGCAAATTAAGAAAGGACCTCTCTTAGGCTAAAATGAAAATTAAAAGAAAAAATAATAAATCCATTCCTAATATGTGTGATAAAATATAAATGATATATCATATATGATACTAATTGAAAGTAATTCAATTAAATTTTGCTTTATCAATATTTGTGATTATTCTAAAATACACTTAAAGATTTATTTGATCAAGAAATGCTCTCAAGACTCAAATGTGTGTTGATATACACATACCAAATATGAATGATAAATATTATTGCTCTTAAATTATTGAATAATCCATTATATACTCTCCAAATAAACCTACATAAAAACTATTTAAGGACTACTTTTTATGAGATGTAATTAAAATAAAGAGATTATCATACACTTATGGAAATTATTATTACTCCAACTAATAATAATGTGATATAATTTTTTATTTAATTTTTTTAAGTTGTATAACATTTCTCTATTCTTAACAACTTATTCTTGAATTTGTAAAAATTTTATATCTTTGATTAAGACTATATTAAGTCAAAATTTTTGGGAACTATTCATAATAAATATGTTTGAGGATCATAGATTTTAAAAATATCTTTGATATTTCAAAATAAATTATTAGATGTAGAAAATTGGTTGAATTTATAATTTTAATAAAAAAAGGTAATTTCAATGCTTAAAAAATATAACTATATAACAATTTTTTTATAAAAAAAATCACACTTAAAATTTATGCCAAGAAAATAAAGTTATTAATTAATTAATACAGAATATAACTTATTACATATATAACTTATATAACTTATTACATATATAAGGATTACAGGTAAAAGGATTACGGCAAGGTGGGAAATTAAAGTGGATCACTTTAGAGTCGTAAAGTGATCTAATAATTGATGGGATAAAATTCATTAATTTTCTCCAAATGGATTCGATGTCATCGATGACTCACTCACATATATAGATTGGGTGATTAAACACCTCAGTTGATTTTCATAGATTTTCTTAGACGATCATTATGTTGAATTTCATTCTCATGAGGTATCTTTTAATACTGCAAAGACCTCATCAACTGATAACTCAAAATCCATAGTTTTTTGAGAATCATTAGAATAAGCTCTAATAGTTTTAATCTGTTTGAGCTTATCCTCAATCGATAAATTCCACCATTTTAATAAAATTGTCTTTGAAGGACCAACTGATTGAAGGGGTCTTTTCCGAGTATAATGTTCCAGTCCGTGAAGAAATGAGTAAGATTCTGCCCTTGAATCATTTTTCTGAGATTAATAGCCCTCATTTTGGGGGCAGCTTCCATCGATTCATTAAAGACTTCTTTGATTGGATCCGGAAGAATATTTAATTCTGCTCTAAAATAGTTTCACAATCTGAAGAACCATGTTGGAAGTTCTTTGTTGATAATTTCTTTGTTCATTATGAACATCCATGAATGCCTTCACTTTTTATTGAGAATGAAGAAGACTTTCATCATAGCACATAACATAATTAATGCTAATTTTGTAATCAGAATTAGTGGAGGATAAAAATACATTTTTCTCTTGGAATGGAGTTAGACCCCATTCACTTTGATGAAAGATCTTTTGTACAACGCATTTGCTATACAAAATTGTATGGTTCGTCTTATCACGAACATGATTAATCTCAACACACTTTAATTGTGTTAAGATTTTTTCATAATTCTCTCTTGAGAGATTAGATTCAAATAAGAAAGGATTGTTTCCCAAATATTTTCAAATAGGCATGATTATTTATTGAATAATCAGAGGGATTAATTTCAATAATATTATATTTTATTTCTTTAGAGAAATAAACAGGTTTCTATGCCGACATCTTTTAGGGATGGTGTTGCAGCTTTAGAGATCTCACCCTTTTCAACCATAGTTGAAGAGAACAATGTACCATAAAGGTATGTCTTAAGGTCGATCATGTCAACCATTGAGTTGACCGGATCTTTTCATTACGACCTCCCAAAAGAGTTACCACCACCTCTAGGAGGAGGCATCTTTCCATGTGTGGTGATCCACCCCTGATCATCCCTGCAAGAATTCACGAGTTAGAAAATCAGGAAGGGAATTTTCATTACCTTTAATGAATTCGATATCAAAGTCAAAGACGTCCATTTGACATAATGCAAAATTTGTTTAGAAACTAAATTTTTTACATCTTGCTCAATTATGTATGAAAATGTCAATAAAGAAGAAAATATTGATTTAATAAATCATCTCTGAATTTTTGACAAAAGTATTTCCTTTTAATAATAGTACTTTTGTTGTGTGGATTCCATCATCCAAAACAAAGCGAACTAATTCAACTTTGAATTTTTCTCGTTGTTTCGTACCATCAGAAATTTCGATTGGGCATCGCTCAATTTTAAACGAAGCAGGTTAAAACAAGGTTCTTAACCATTTCTTTAATTTTAATGCATCACATGGTATGAATATCGATGGTGGAGTCTTTTTCAATCGTCAAAGAGTGGGACGATCAGTGTCGACAGATAAAAATTACTACATAGTTGAGGGCTCTAAGAATCTCTCAGAATCGGTTTTATCTAAAATAATATCGAAAATTTATCTAGATTCAATACTTCTATTAATTGGAATAATAGAAGCATTGGATATATGACCCAAAACCTTACTTAGAAATAATTTAATTTTGGGCTCAGAAATAACTAAACTATTTTTCAGGATTAACTATTTAAATGGTTTTAAATGAATAAAATGTTCTATAATTGTATTTGAAAAGATAAGAACATCATTAATATAAACAAGAATATATTAAAAATTGTATTTAAATATATTATTCATAATATGTTGAAATTCGGACGGAGCATTTTTTAGTCTGAATGGCATTACATTTCATTCGTAATGGCGGGAACAAGAAGTTTATAATGATCCAATCTTTAATTTGGATCTGTCAATAACCAGATTTTAAATCAAATCTTGAAAATATTTTTGTATTATGCAAACGATTTAATAAATCCCTTTTATTAGGAATAGGATATCTAATCCATTTTAATACTTTATTTAGAGGCTTGTAATTTATTACAAGTCTCGGTCTCTCTCTTTCTTTTTCAGCTGATCTCATTACATAGAATGCGGTACAGCTCCATGAAGAGTAAGATTGTATAATTATTCATTTCTTTAATAAAGAATTTCTTTTAGAGTAAGATAATGCATTCATCCGACAAGGACGAGCTTTAAATGTCCCTTTCATTGAAATTATTAATGCACGAGAGTTCCACTAAATGAACCTTTTTTTCCCAGAAAGCAATTGGGTTGTCCCCACAAACTTCTTTCTGGAAATCTTGGAGACAATGATTAATTTTCTCCTGAACTTGAGGGGAAGAAATTTTTTGCTTAATTGTTAAAGTAGTAATTTCTTCTTGTAAATAATTGATTTGCATAGACTTATTATTAAGTCTATTCATTTTATTTGTGATAATTTTCTTAAGATTGGTGATAAAGTGGAATGTGATTTCTTTATTCTAAAGAAAATCTAATTCGATCATCAATCTAGTGACATTATTTTTAAGAAGAAAAGAATTCTCAAAATAATGTGTTATGTCAAATTTTTGACTAAAATAAAAGGCATTTGAATACAAACATCATCTTGACACATGATCACAGATGATAATTTACACTTAATCTGTAAAGACTCACCGTCGGCTGTCTTTAACCGTTGGCTAGTTTTTTCAAAATATTTAGAAGGAATTATCCCTTCTTGTATACAATTTAAATCTGCTCCACTATCAACTAGAGCAGATAAATTTAGTAAAATAAATTCTTTATTTATAATTAATTTAATGAAAATATATCATTTCTCGTATATTACCTTTTGAATATTTTGTAAGAAACCTGGTTCTTGAGTAGAATCGATTTCAATATTTTCAAATGAATTGGGCATCTTTTGATTTAATTCAAGATCCATAAGACGACCATTCATCAGATCTTGCTCAGCTTTCATTTGTTAAACTTCCATTTTTAGTTTCTTTAATTCAGATTTTAATTCTGTTAAAGAAACTGAAGAAGAAGATGAACTGGCCTCAACTCTCCTATGAAATACTTCAGTCATGGAGTATATAGGAGGCTTTAACTCAAATTTTTCTAGCTTATCTTTCTTCTTATCATTAAGAAGATTAATGATTTTATCACGAGTTGAATCATCTTCAACTTGTGCTAAAAGTTTAATTAATTGATCTTTTTGCTCATGAGTGAGCGTATAAAGATCGTATATAATAATATTTTTGTAATAATCTACGATGTGATTTACAATAGTTAGATCTATCATAATCAAATGAAGATGAGGATGAAGTGTTTTCTTCTCGATTCTTTTCTAATCGAGGATGTAAGAAGAATCTTCATTGGTTTGTTTTAACCTTCTCAATCTAAGTTCACTTAACTTCTTCTTGACCGCATATGTTAAAGTGACCTGCATCGCCAAATTTATAGCATTTTTTTCTTTCTCTTTGGTCCTTGAACCAGAGGACGAGAGTGCTTAGATTTATGCGAATTTCACGCTTATAGATTTTTCATGCTTAGGAAAAACAATCTTTTTTATTTTTCCTTTATGTTTGGAAGGTAACACGCATTGAGGATCAGTTGAACGATCATAATTCTCGTTTTTCGCCAAGCTGTTCTCTTTTCATTTGATCTTAATTTAAGATCAGAGCAAATAACTAATCATATTTTAATACAGGCAGAAATAAGGTTTCCATATGTAAGTGTTTCATATGGAATTGTTCTATTGTAAAGACGGAGAGTAGCTATGACCTTTTCAGAAAAAAGGTTGAGAAGATCTTCAATGAATTTTTATTTTCAATGAAGGCTATTGGCATCATAAACGTCATAACGCGTGCCAGAAAAATATCCTTATACCATCGAAAATGGGTTAAGGATGGACATCTTAATTTTTGGAGTAAGGAGCGAGTTTTTTCTTCTTGATCTCCAATGGATCTAGCAAAATGATCTATAATTGTTTGAAGAAGATTATAGACCGAATTTTCGTTGAATACTAAATGATATATTAGATGAATACTAAATGATAAATTCATTGACTCAGAATTTACCCAAGTAGGTGAGATTTGATAGAGACGTATGTTTAAAGAAAATGTCAAATAAATAATAGATACAATCAATTTATTTGACATTTTATTTTATATAATTTCCAATCTTAGGTATTTTAGACTTGTATAAGAATGGGATGTGGTCTTCCTTAATTTAATTCCCAAATGCTATAGCTTTTGGGGTTTGACATGAACTTGGCTAGCTCAATTTTGGATTGATATCGTTTAATTGTTTTGGTTAAAGACATAGCTAAGTTGGTTGTTGTTTCAAGAGAGTGGTGTAGATAGTCCTTTGACCTCAAAAGCCAAACAAGTTGTGCCGCTCGATAAGAGTATTTCTCATAATTAAGTTTTGCCTAATTTTGCAGATTACCTTACCGCTAATTAGAGCGCTATGGATTAGATTTCAGATATTCTTATATGTATGAAATGCGGTGATTAATTATTTTAAGCGTAGTTTATCTCATCCTATGGTCCATCTTACCGCAAATAATAATACGCTTTCTTCTTTGGTGCTTGATATATCCTACACTTTTACGAGTCCAATGGTCATTGACGACCGATTTCTAGGACTTGCATGATTTTGGTTATGAATATAAATGATTGTAAAAGAACCTATCCCATAATAAACCAAGATTAGATTTTGGATCATTGAATCAAGTTGGATTGATTTTTTGTGTCAACTATATCTACTAGATCAAAAGAAATACATGAATAGATTACACGAGGCATATAATTTATTTAAGCATTTGAAAAATAAAATTTAAGATTTCTACCTTTCAATCTCTCGTATGTGCTTATTAGATGTGACATTCATTCAAGTAATGAAAATGCAACCAGTAGTTTATGGGGAGATATCTCTTCACTACTAGGCTGAATTGTATTCTATTTAAAGATTTTGTTTATTAAATATCTTCATCTAAATATTTTGTTATTTGAGAGTTCCTGATTTTGGTCAAATTAGCTATGATTGGGCTTCAATTTCAATGACTAAATTAGCCACTTTACCTATACAATATCAAATTCATAACACATAATTTCACCGACATATCATCCACGTGTATAATTAAATTAAATAAATCATAGAAGATATATCATAAATATGAAAATGAAATCAGGTTTAACAATATTTTTTAAATTTTAAAAGAGAACTAAAATATAATTTGATTTTGTTTTTATTTATATACATGTATAAGCAGAGAAATGAGAATAAAAGTTGAAGAATGAAAGCTATAATAAAAACAAAATCAAATTATTATTTAGAGCAAATTAAGATTAGACCTCTCTTAGGCTAAAATGAAAATTAAAAGAAAAAATAATAAATCCATTCCTAATATGTGTGATAAAATATAAATGATATATCATATATGGTACTAATTGAAAGTAATTCAATTAAATTTTGCTTTATAAATATTTGTGATTATTCTAAAATACACTCAATGATTTATTTGCTTAAGAAATGCTCTCAAGACTCAAATGTATGTTCATATACACATACCAAATATGAATGATAAATATTATTGCTCTTAAATTATTGAATAATCCATTATATACTCTCCAAATAAACCTACCTAAAAACTATTTAAGAACTACTTTTTATGAGATGTAATTAAAATAAAGAGATTATCATACACTTATGGAAATTATTATTACTCCAACTAATCATAATGTGATATAATTTTTTATTTAATTTTTTTAAGTTGTATAACATTTCTCTATTCTTAACAACTTATTCTTGAATTTGTAAAAATTTTATATCTTTGATTAAGACTATATTAACTCAAATTTTTTGGGAACTATTCATAATAAATATGTTTGAGGATCAGAGATTTTAAAAATATCTTTGATATTTCAAAATAAATTTTTAGATGTAGAAAATTGGTTGAATTTATAATTTTAATAAAAATGAGGTAATTTCAATGCTTAAAAAATATAACTACTATATAACAATTTTTTTATAAAAAAAATCACACTTAAAATTTATGCCTTGAAAAATAAAGTTATTAATTAATTAATACAGAATATCTTACGATCCGCTATGATGAGACTGGAGCACGAAAGTATTCTTATATAACTTATTACATATAATTTCAAATAACCTGAAAAATAGGATTATGACCAAATTCTAAAAATTATTAATTTACTAAAAATAAAGTAAATAGATAAAACTTAGCCCCCAAGCCAACTGCCTCGAATAATTCTAGTCCCCGCCAACCACTACTTTACCACTTAATCTGATTCAATTAACCCTATACCTAATAAGAGCATTTTTAAATAACTTAAATAATCCTGAATAGACCTCATTTGACATCTTTATAAAATCATGAAAACAAGTGAATCATGGCTAAAGAAAATGTTAAAACTCTGTCTATATATATTTCATATATATATATATATATATATATATATATATATATATATATATATATATATATATATATATAACCTCAAATGATAAATGCCAATTACGTGTGAGGAGTCACGTCTGGCGTATAAATTAATCTGACATTTCTAATTTTCATTAAAAAAAAAAGAAAAAGAAAAAAAAAACAAGGAACCATTATTTCTAAAATTTCAAATTATTTTAGAATATTAAAGTAAATACTGATTTATTAAAAAACTTAAAAACTTACACGATTGCTAACTGCAGAAGCACAAGGGAGGAAGTACAAGAGAGAGTAGATGAGAGGAGAAGAGAGGAAAGAAAACTAAACACACGGAATACAAAGACTGAGCCTCCTTATATAGAGGTGGAGGTAGAAGAGAAAGCTTTACATTAAAGGTAAATTAGAGAATAATTGTTGCCGAATTGAGTCAATAATGTACTTTGAGCGGAAAGTAGCGTCACATTCGTCTGATGGGAATACTTTTGCGTTGTAAAGTAGATTCCTTTTGCTGGTGGAGATAATGTTGCTTATTTTAAGTAAAGTAAGTGCAATAATACTATCACTTTTGCGCTGGAAAACAAAGTGAGAATCTTCTGAGTTAATGCTATCCCCTTTTGTGATGTAAAGCAAAGTGGAATAATACTCAAAAGCGGATCACTTTAGAGCTGTAAAGTGATCTAATAATTCTGATAGGCTGAAATCCATTAAATTTCTCTAGTGGATTCGATGTCGACACCATCAGAAGACTCACCGCGATCACATATATAGATTGGGTGATTAAACACCTTGACGAGTTAATTTTCATAGATTTTCTTGAGACTATCATGTTGAATTTCATTCTACGAGGTATCGCCTTTAATACTGCAAAGACTCATCAGTGATAACTCAAAATCCATAGTTTTTTGAGGAATCGTTAATTCGGAATAAGCTTTAATAATAGTTTTAATCTGTTTGAGCTTATCTTCAATGCTGATAGAATTCCACCATTTTAATAAAATTATCTTTGAAGGATCAACCGAAGGCCCTTTCCGAAAGTATAATGCTCCAAATCCATGGATTTTGGTGAAGAAATGAGTAAGATTTTGCCCTGAATCATTTTTTTTGGATTAATACCTCTCATTTTGGGGCGCCTTTCATCCATTCATTAAAGACTTCTTTGATTGGATCCGGAAGAATATTTAATTCTGCTCCAAAATAGTTCCACAATCTGAAGAACCATGTTGGAAGTTCTTTGTTGATAATTTCTTTGTTCATTATGAACATCCATGAATGCCTTCACTTTTCATTGAGAAGGAAGAATGCTTTCATCATAGCTTACACTTAACACCAATAATTTATGTCAATTTTGTACTGTAAATTAGTGGAGGATAAAAATATATTTTTTTCTTGGAATGGAGTTAGACCCCATTCACTTTGGTGAATGATCTTTTGTATAACACATTTGCTATACAAAATTATATGGTCATCACAATAACATGATTAATCTCAACACACTTTAATTGTGTTAAGAATTTTTCATAATTCTCTCTTGAGAGATTAGATTCAAATGGGAAGGGATTGTTTCCCAAATATCTTTCAAATAAAGCTCACAGATTATTTATTGAATAATCAGAGGGATTAATTTCAATAATATTCTATTTTATTTCTTTAGAGAAATAAGCAAGTTCCTGTACAACGACATCTTTTAGGGATGATATTGCAGCTTTAGAGATCTCACCATTTTAAACCATAGTTGAAGAGGACGATGTACCATAAAAGTATGTCTTAAGGTCGATCATGCCAACCATTAAGTTGATCGGATCTTTTTTATTAGCGCGGCCACGATCGCGACCTCCCCGAAAAAAGTTACCACCTCGATTAGGAGGATGCATCTTTCCATGTGATATCAAAGTCAAAGACGGACAACTGAGCTTGTCATAATGCAAAAATTTATTTAGAAACTAAATTTTTTACATCTTGCTCAATTATGTATTTGACTGAGGAACAGTCAATATGAAGAAAAAAATATTGATTTAATAAATCATTCTGAAATTTAGAGATACTTTTGATGACTGAAAGCATTTCCTTTTTAATAATAGAATACTTTTGCTGAGTGGGATTCCATCGTCCCGAAACAAAGCGAACTAATTCAACTTTTGAATTTTTCTGTTATTTCAGAATACCACCGTAGCCTTGATCAGAGGCATCAGTTTCAACAATTTTGAAACTGTCTGGATCAGTAAGGTTAAGACAAGGAAGGTTCTTAACCCTTTCTTTAATTTTACATACTCCCATGGTATGAATATCAGACCATGGTGGTGGATTCTTTTTCAATCTGTCAAAGAGTGGGGCCGCATCTTATGCCAGATTGTGATAAAAATCAACTACATAGTTGAGTGCTCCTAAGAACCTCTATAACTAGTTTTTATCTAAAATAATATCAGAAAATTTATTTACAGATTCAATACTTCTATTAATTAGAATAATAAAAGCATTGGAAATTATATGACCCAAAAACCTTACTTTAGTTTGAAATAATTTAATTTTAGGCTCAGAAATAACTAAACCATTTTTCAGGATTAACTATTTAAATATTTTTAAATGATTAAAATGTTCTTCAATAGTATTTGAAAAGATAAGAACATTATCAATATAAACAAGAATATATTTAAAATAGTCTTTAAATATATTATTCATAATATGTTGAAATTTGGACAGAGTATTTTTTAGTCTGAATGTCATTACATTTCATTCGTAATGTCCGAAGGGAACAGTAAAAGTAGTTTTATAGCGATCCGAATCTTTAATTTGGATTTGCCAATAACCAGGTTTTAAATCAAATTTTGAAAATATTTTTGTATTATGCAAATAATTTAATAAATCTCTTTTATTAGGAATAGGATATCTAATTCATTTTAATACTTTATTTAGAGGCTTGTAATTTATTACAAGTCTCTGCCTCGCTTTCTTTTTTTTCTCACGATCCCATTACAAAGAATGTGCATGTACCCATGGAGTGTAAGATTGTCTAATTATTCTTTTCTTTAATAAATCAGCAATTTCAGCTTTACATAGAGTAAGATAATGCTCGTTCATCTGACAAGGACGAGCTTTAGTGGGGATGTCCCTTTCATTGAAATTATCAATATACGAGAGTTCCACTAAATGAATCTTTCTTTCCCATAAAGCAATTAGGTTATCCCCATAAACTTCTTTCTGGAAATCTTAGAGACAATGATTAATTTTCTCCTGAACTTAAGGGGAAGAAATTTATTACTTAATTGTTAAAGTAGTAATTTCTTCTTGTAAATAATTGATTTGCATAGACTTATTATTAAATCTAATTATTTCATTATGATAATTTCTTTAGGATTGGTGATAAAGCGGAATGTGATTTCTTTATTCCAAAGAAAATATTGAATTCCAGTATCATAAATCCTAGTGATAGGCATTACTTTAAGAAGAAAAAGAGTTCCCAAAATAATTTGTTGTGTCAAATTTTTGACTAAAATAAAAGACATTTGAATACAAACATCATCTTGACATATGGCCACAGATGATAATTTATACTTAATCTGTAAAGACTCACCGTCAGCTGTCTTTAACCGCTAGCTAGTTTTTTCAAAATATTTAGAAGGAATTATCTCTTCTTGTATACAATTTAAATATGCTCCACTATCAACTAGAGCAGATAAATTTGGTAAAATAAATTCTTTATTTATAATTAATTTAATGAAAATATACCATTTCTGGTATATTATCTTCTGAATATTTTGTTAGAAACTTGGTTCTTGAGTAGAATCGGTTTCAATATTTTCAAATGAATTGGGCGTCTTTTGATTTAATTCAAGATCCATAAGACGTCCATTCATCAGATCTTGCTCAACTTTCATTTGCTGAACTTCCATTTTTAGTTTCTTTAATTCAGATTTTAATTCTCTTAAAGAAACTGAAGAAGAAGATGAACTGGCCTCAGCTCTCCTATGAAATACTTCAGTCATGGAGTATATAGAGGTTTTAACTCAAATTTTTCCAGCTTATCTATCTTCTTATCAATAAGAAGATTAATGATGTTATCACGAGTTGAATCATCTTCAACTTATGCTAAAAGTTTAATTAATTGATCTTTTTACTTATAAGTGAGCGTATAAATACCAGACATATTAATAATATTTTTGTAATAATTTACCTGTTGACAGGATTTGCAATAGTTAGATCTATCAGAATCAAATGAAGATGGGAATGAAGTGTTTTCTTCTTCCTCAGATTCTTTTTCAGAATCAGGAGATGTAAGAAGAATCTTCATTAGGGTTTGTTTTAACCCTTCGTCAATCTGAAGTTCACTTAATTTCTTATTGATAGTACATCTGTTAGCATAGTGACTGGTACGACCACATTTATAGCATTTTATTTCTCTCGTCTCTTTGGTCCTTGAACCAGAGGGACGAGAGTGCTTAGATTTATGTGTGAATTTTTCACATTTATTTTTATGAGATTTTTCATGCTTTAGAAAAATAATCTTTTTTATTTTTCCTTTATGTTTGGAAGGTAACGGACGTACCTGAGGATCACAGTTGAACTGATCATAGAATTCTCCAAGCTGTTTTCGCTCAAGCAGTCGTTCTCTTTTCATTTGATCTTTTAATTTAAGATCGGAGAAAATAACTAATCATGTTTTAATACAGGCAGAAATAAGGTTTTCATATGTAAGTGTTTCATATGAAATTGTTCTATCATAAAGACGGAGAGTAGCTTTGACCTTTTCAGAAAAAAGGTTGGGAAGACCTTCAATGAATTTTTGTTTCCAATATTGGCATCATAAAACGTCATAACGCGTGCTAGAAAAATATCCTTATGCCATCGAAAATGGGTTAAGGATGGACATCTTAATTTTTGGAGTAAGGAGCGAGTTTTTTCTCCTTAATCTCCAATGGATCCAGCAAAATGATCTATAATTGTTTGAAGAAGATTATAGACTGAATTTTCATTGAATACTAAATGATATATTAGATGAATACTAAATGATAAATTCATTGACAAAGAATTTACCCAAGTAGGTGAGATTTGATAGAGACGTATGTTTAAAGCCAACCAAAATGTCAAATAAATAATAGATACAATCAATTTATTTGACATTTTATTTTATATTGTAATTTCCAATCTTAGGTATTTTAGACATGTATAAGAATGGGATGTGGTCTTCCTTAATTTAATTCCCAAATGCTAGCTTAGCTTTTGGGGTTTGACATGAACTTGGACTAGCTCAATTTTGGATTGATATTAGGTTTAATTGTTTTGGTTAAAGACATAGCTAAGTTGGTTGTTGTTTTAAGAGAGTGGTGTAGAGAGTCCTTTGACCTCAAAAGCCAAACAAGTTGTGCCATTCTGATAAGAGTATTTCTCATAATTAAGCCATTTTGCCTAATAGCTTATACAGATTATCTTACCGCTAATTAGAGCGTAATGGATAAGGATTTCACGATATTCTTATATGTATGAAATGCGTGTGATTAATTATTTTAAGCTATAGTTTATCTCATCCTATGGTTCATCTTACAACTGCAAATAATAATAACACGTTTCTTCTTTGGTGCTTGATATATCCTACATAACTTTACGAGTCCAATGGTCATTGACGACTGTTGATTTCTAAGACTTTTGTGCATCTGGTTTCAGGTTTGTGAATATAAATGATTGTAAAAGAACCTATCCCAGAATAAACCAAGATTAGATTTTGGATCATTGAATCAAGTTGGATTGATTTTTTGTGTCAACAATATCTACTAGCCCAAAAGAAATACATAAATAGATTACATGAGGCATATAATTTATTTTAGCTTTTGAAAAATAAAATTTAAGATTTCTACCTTTCAATCTCGTATGTGCTTATTAGATGTGACATTCATTCAAGTAATGAAAATGCACCCATTAGTTTATGGGGGGAGATATCTCTTTGCACTACTATGAGGGCTGAATTGTATTCTATTTAAAGACTTTGTTTATTAAATATCTTCATCTAAATATTTTGTTATTTGGGTTGTGAGAGTTCCTGATTTTGGTCAAATTAGCTATGATTGGGCTTCAATTTCAATGACTAAATTAGCCACTTTACCTATACAATATCAAATACATAACACATAATTTTACCGACATATCATCCACGTGTATAATTAAATTAAATAAATCATAGAAGATATATCATAAATATGAAAATGAAATCAGGATTAATAATATTTTTTAATTTTAAAAGAGAACTAAAAATATAATTTTATTAATAAATTTATCTAAATAATCCTTTTTATCATATTTATTTTTTATAATTTTTATAACAGTAAAATTTATTATTACATAAATTAAATTATCTATCTTTCATATTTATTTAATTTATGTGATCAAGCACTAGGAGTTTTTATTTATAACATGTATAAGCAGAGAAATGAGAATAAAAATTGAAAAATGAAAGCTATAATAAAAACAAAATCAAATTATTATTTAGAGCAAATTAAGATTAGACCTCTCTTAGGCTAAAATGAAAATTAAAAGAAAAAATAATAAATCCATTCCTAATATGTGTGATAAAATATAAATGATATATCATATATGGTACTAATTGAAAGTAATTCAATTAAATTTTGCTTTATAACTATTTGTGATTATTCTAAAATACACTCAAAGATTTATTTGCTTAAGAAATGCTCTCAAGACTCAAATGTGTGTTCATATACACATACCAAATATAAATGATAAATATTATTGCTCTTAAATTATTGAATAATCCATTATATACTCTCCAAATAAACCTACCTAAAAACTATTTAAGGATTACTTTTTATGAGATGTAATTAAAATAAAGAGATTATCATACACTTATGGAAATTATTAGTACTCCAACTAATAATAATGTGATATAATTTTTTATTTAATTTTTTAAAGTTGTATAACATTTCTCTATTCTTTACAACTTATTCTTGAATTTGTAAAAATTTTATATCTTTGATTAAGACTATATTAACTCTAAATTTTTTGGGCACTATTCATAATAAATATGTTTGAGGATCAGAGATTTTAAAAATATCTTTGATATTTCAAAATAAATTTTTAGATGTAGAAAATTGGTTGAATTTATAATTTTAATAAAAAAAGGTAATTTCAATGCTTAAAAAATATAACTATTATATAACAATTTTTTTATAAAAAAAATCACACTTAAAATTTATGCCAAGAAAAATAAAGTTATTAATTAATTAATACAGAATATCTTAGGATCCTCTATGATGAGACTGGAGCACGAAAGTATTCTTATATAACTTATTACATATAATTTCAAATAACCTGAAAAATAGGATTATGACCAAATTCTAAAAATTATTAATTTACTAAAAATAAAATAAATAGATAAAACTTAGCCCCCAAGCCAACTGCCTCAAATAATTCTAGTCCCCACCAACCACTACTTTACCACTTAATCTGATTCAATTAACCCTATACCTAATAAGAGCATTTTTTTGAAAATCATCAAAAACAAGTGAATCATGGCTAAAGAAAATGTAAAACTCTATCTAAAATTGTTTCATATATATATATATATATATATATATCAAATGATAAATGCCAATTACGTGTGGGAGTCACGTCTGGCGTATAAATTAATCTGCCATTTCTAATTTCCATTAAAAAAGAAAGAAAGAAAAAAACAAGGAACAATTATTTCTAAAATTTCAAATTATTTTAGACTATTAAAGTAAATATTGATTTATTAAAAAACTTAAAAACTTACACGATTGCCAACTGCAGAAGCACAAGAGGAAGTACAAGAGAGAGTAGAGGTAGGGCTGAGAAATTAGCTCGAAGATCGTGACTCGCTCGAAAGTCGACTCGAATCACGAGCTCGAGATCGCTCGAAACAAGCGAGCCGATTTTGAGTGTGGCTTCGAATTTATTTGAGCCGACTTGAACGAACCGTGGCTTCCTTCATGAGCTCATGGCGGATCGAAACAAGCAGGCGCGAGCCAGCAGATAAGTCCGATTGGTCGAGGCGATCTAAAATCCCTATTCTAAATTCTAATACGTCGACTCGACCCCCCGAAGGCCCCGACCTCTTCTCACTTCTCAGTTCTCACTTCTCGCCTTCTCGGTTCTCTTCTCCAGTTCTCCTCCCGTTCTCACTTCTCTGGTGCCTAACCCATTTGCGGCGTCGCGTCTTTACTTCGGGATATCGTCGGCCGTCGATCGATGAGTGTTTGGTTTGCCGATTTCGATCGGTGGTCGGTCACGTATCCTTTGTGTGCTTGGTTTGCTTCCTTGCTCGAAATACTTTCGATTTTTCATTTCACGATTATAAGTATTTCATGGAATCATGATGTTGGTTATTTCAATTATTTCTATTATTCCATTATTTAAGTTTCGCCTATTGGATTTGGGAATGTTTCGGTTCTTTAATCATTCATGCGTATCTATGTTTTTTGCGGTTGGGGACCTGGGGTACTTGCAATTTGCGGGGTTTGTAACGATTTTAGGTTAGCATGTTGGCCCGTTGGGGTTGTTTTGGTTCTGGCCCGTCTGGGTTTGTAATGATTGTTGCATGTTGAATGTTCTGGCAGTTGCAAACTTGCAGTTGCGGATGATGTTATTTTTTGATCTCATTACCTATTTTGTAACTTCCGGTAATATTCGTAACCGGTTTGCAATGCCCTCGACTACTCACTCTTTGCGGCTTTGCTAATTGCCTCTGTCTTACGGGTTCGACTTACGAAACTTTATAATTGATTAGAAATACTTCCATTGGCCATTATTTCATTTCCTAATTGTATTTGTTTCACTACTGTGGGCCGCATCTCTGCCTCTGTTGAATGTCGTGTCTCTGTACTGTAGGTACTTGGCTGGCGATTCTTTGTTGTCTCATGCTTGGAGGTTATTTGGTGCTATAAAGGTTGTTTACTTGTTTACGGTGATGTTGTTTCATGGGACATGTTATGATGTTCACATGCCTTTCCGCTTTAGTAACTTGGTTTACGTTGATTGTTGGTAGATGTTGTCATGTTGATAGATCGATTTTTTGGTTGTAAATATATGGGGACCTTTTATGTATAATCCAGTCTTTAAGCAGATTTCTTGGTTGGTTTTGATCTTTCTTCTAATCTAGTCTTTAATTAATTGGTCCAGCATGATTTGTTGTTCAAATTAATAATTCTTGATCAGGTATTTATGTTTTTTGAGTGATTCTATGCATCGCTTTTGTTTCATTTCTTATAGACACAATGGCAAGTCCTTCTCAAAGTAAATCTATTAGTTTTCAAGTGACTCAAGCTACCATTGATGATAATGCAACAACTCAAAATGAGAGTGTGGGTGAAATAACTTCGAGCGTTAAGATCAAGGGTAAAAGACAACGATCTGAAGTTTGGCAACACTTCAGTGAAATTACTATAATAGAAAAGGGAAAAACGGTGTAGAAGTTTAAATGTAATTATTGTGTCAAATCATATGTGAAACAAAAAACTGGAATCACATCTCAATTAAGTAGACACTTCAAATCAAATCACTATAGCAAGGTTGATAATAAGGGAAAGAAGCAAAAACTATTTGATCCAGTAGCAAAGGATTTAGAAATGGTTCAATATCTAGTTTATGTGTTTAGATGCACTTTATGATAATTCTAGAATAAAGAATATTGTGGCTAAGATGATTATTGTTCATGAATATCCATTTATGATGGTTGAACATTTATGGTTCAATATTACGATGAAATCGATGAATCCAAATTATCATAAAATTTCAAGATTTGGCATCAGGAGTGTATGAAAGTTTATGAAGTTGAAAAGATAAGTTGAAAAAAAGTTTGAAAGTTGTTGAGAGAGTTTGATTCTTAGTGACTGGACATCAAATCAAACCATTGGTTATATGTGTCTTCTTGTGCATTACATTAGTTCGATTGGAAATTACAATCTAGGATAATTAGTTTCTTGATTTGGATCCTCCTCTAATAGGTGTGATTTACGAGGCAATTTCAGAAAGTTTGTTGCAATGGGGTCTACAAAACAAAGTTAGTACCATAACTTTGGACAATGCATCATCTAATGATGTAGCAGCCAGAAATCTGAAAGCTTTATTCATTAGAAGATCTGGTTTTCTATTGATGGGTGATTTCTTTCATGTTCGATGTGCTGCTCATATTTTAAACTTAATGGTGCAGGATGGGTGAAAGTTCAAATGAAAAGGGTAAGAGAGTCTATTTTATTTATAAAAGATCTCGTGCTTACATAAATTTGGAGATAGTAATTGGCTTATCCACATCAAAGGCACTTTGCATTGATGTGCCAACTCGCTGGAACTCCACATACAAGATGTTAGAGTCTGCTTTTTATTATAAGAATGTGTTTCCTGAATATGCTTTGTGTGATCTGAATTATATATGGTTGCCCTCTCAAGAAGATTGGGTTAATTTTGAGAAAGTAAGAGAGCGCTTGATTTTTCAGCATTACTAAAATTTTTTCAGGTTCATCCTATCCTACAGCGAATAGATTGCTTCCCAATCTAGTTCTGATCAAGAGAATACTGGATCGAGAATGCTCATCTAGTATTGTCTTTATTTCAAACATGGCAAGTAGCATGAAGACTAAATTTGATAAGTACTGGACAGAGTGTTCATTGTTATTTTCAATTGCTTGCATTTTAGATCCTAGAATGAAACTTTTTGCTATCAATTATTACTACCCACAAATTTATGATGTTCACATTGTGAATGAGAAGAAGAACACTGTAAAACAAAACTTTTTGAGCTATACTCTTATTACTCTGTTGATATGCAGCCTACGGGCAAAGAAACTACTGAAGCATCCACCTCTCAATCTGAAAGAAATACAATTGAAGGTGGTAATGCTTCACATGATGATTTGGCGGGTTTGTATGACTTCATAGATTCTCTTGGCCTCTTAGTACCACAGTCGATCACGGAGATATACCTTGATGAAGCATGTGTGAAATGCCCGGATTAATTTGACATTTTGGAATGGTGAAAAATGTGCTATGAAATATAAGACTCTCTCAAAGATGGCCAAAGATATTTTACCATCCCGGTAACCGTTGCTTCGAATCGACTTTTAGTCTGGTGGTGTACTAGCGATTATAGAAGTTCAATTTCACCAAGAACATTAGATGCTTTAGTGTGTAGTGGAACTAGATTCAAGCATATAAATCATCAAAAGATCTATTGGTAATATTATCTTACTTTTTTTATTTTATAGTACAATTCTCTAGTCTCTTCTATTCATATATGAGTTTCATTTTTAATCTATTGCAATTTTTGGTTTGATGTTCTTGTGGAAGAGAACTTGGTTATAAATGTACCTGAAAGTTTATCCACGGAATCAGAAATATGAAAATCAGGTGATATCATTTCAGGTTATCTCTTTATTTTTGGAGACTTTCTACCGGTGTATTTGATCATTTTATGTGAATATCTGGTTTGTATATATTTTTGGAGACTATTTTCTTTCAAAATGTAGGCTATCTAGCATCACATTATATTTTCTTTGCTTTTGTGCTTTAATATTTTATGATAGTGGCGGATGGCGATATGATGCCCAATGATAAAATTGAGCGAGATTGATTAATGGAGGCTTTGTGATTAATTTTTTATACTAATAGTGAAATGATTTGGTCGATGATCTAACTTTGAGGCCATTTCATCGTTTGGGGTGACATATTAGTATATTACTTGATAGTTGATATTGTAAGTTTCACCTAGATTTGAAATTTTTGTTTGACATTACAAACATATTGTTTCATCTTACATTCTTACTATATATTTTATCTGATGCATGCAATAATATAAAATTTTGGTTTGCAATTTTATTTTGACTTTACAAACCTATTTGCTTCATCTTGTCATCTTACATAGTTACAAACTTACATTCTTACTATATTTTATGTCTTGATGCATTCTACATTCTTACATGATTGGAGCCTTATTTTGGCATTTTGCTTGCTTAGTTAGTCACCTAAAATAAAGAACTCAACTCAATTTTTTTGAGGCACAAGTCGTAGAGGTTACCATTTATAAGATTTCTTGAGGAGAGACTATTGTAGCAAATGATTTAGCCAAGTTTCATTCAAGATTATGTGGAGGACCATGCGGGTATCTATCTTTTAGATCATATGGTTGTCTTATTTTTGGTGGCCTTTTTTGGATTGAATTTTTTTGGTGGTTGTTATTCTCTTTTCCTGGTTTGGCTTGGAGATTTCTACATTCTTTCATGGTTGTTTATTGTCTTTGCATTTTCCCTTTTGTAGTGATAGTCTGATGCTCAGCCTAGCCTCTTTGGGAATTTGAAGAGTTTTGTTTGCCTATGCTCTAACCTTGTTCCTTTTGGGCCTTTGGCTGCCATTCGTTATTGTGGAGATCTCACCGTAGTCACTGTCCCGTCGAGGAGTGTGGCTATAACTTTGTCTATTATTGGTTTGTAACTTGTTTTTTTTTTGGTGTGTTGGTTATTTTGGTTGTGTTGGTTCACTTGGTTGGCTATTTTGGAATTTGGATGGGTGGATGTGTGTTGGGGTGTTGCGTTGGTAGTTATTTAATTTGTTACGTTGAACCGAATTCGATATGCTATAGATTTGGCTTCTTCGACTCGCTCATCACTTGTTGCATGGTGTTGGCCAGGTAGTTTATTTGTTATTTTGTTGCCTTGTTGGTGGTGGTGGAGCCGTGGAGGATATGAGATCTAGTGGGCTTATCATGAAGAATTTTTGCTTTTTTTAATTTTGAGATGATGAGAAGAGAATATATTTATAATTTGGGTAAATTCATTTTATTTTTGCTTCATTATTGGTGTAACAAGCCTCTCATTGGATGGCTAGAGCCTTTAGCTTTTCGACTCTACTATATTAATGCATGATATTTGATTTGTGAGGTTTTGTCACTTTTGCAAGGGATTTATTTTTCTATCTTTAAGGCTCTAATGGATGGCTTTGGCAACCTAGAGGTTGGAGCATTCAATTATTGAAGTAAAATATAAAATTACAAATTTTAGCTTAATGCTTGAAGATGGATATTACTTTCTCTGACTCTGAGTCCCACAAACAAAAAATATTTTCATATTTTTATTTTTTTTTCTAGATTTGTATTTTAAACTCAATGTTTAGATGTATTATAAATTTTTTTTTTTATAAAATGCTTAATTGTTGGCAAATGCTATGACAGAAATGATATCATAGAAAGGGAGTTGGTTAGAGGTTTAGTAAATTCATAGTGATTATCTCTTGCTAATTAGTTCAATGAAAAGATTATATCTCTAAAATGATAAATTCAAATTAAGTTTCATTATTAAAAAAAATTGATAATAGTGATATCAATCACAAGTATTTGTGCTAAAGTATGATTGAGAAATTCATGCAAAATTGTATCATTTTCTAGATTTGTATTTGTATTTGTAATTTATAAAATTATAGTTTGCTATTAATTGTAATTTATATTATTACATATGCCAAAAATTTGATACTAAAAATTCCCTGGATTTCATTTTCGCCAACGAGGCGGCTCGTTTGCATTTCAACGGTTCGATTGGATTTCGAGCCGATTGCGACTTGTTTCACATTCGAGCGGATCGAGCTGATTTGATCCGACTTCGGCTCGATTCAGTCGAACCGCGACTCGAGCTCGAGCAATTACCAATTTTGTATCGAAAACACAAGTAGAGGAGAAGAGAGGAAAGAAAACTAAGCACGGAATAAAGAGACCTCCTTATATAGAAGTGAAGGTAGAGAAAGCTTTGCTTAGACATTAAAAAGGTATAATTATTGACGAATAATTATTTGAAGTGTAGTCAATAATGTGGCTACTTTTGAGTTAGTAGCATCACATTCATCGATGGGAATACTTTTGCCTATAAAGTAGATTCTTTTCTTTGGTGGAGATAATGTTGTTTACTTTAAGTAAAGTAAGTGCAATAATGCTATCACTTTTGCACTGGAAAATAAAGTGAGAATCTTCTGAGATAATGTTATCCCCTTTTGTGCTGTAAAGCAAAGCGAGATTAATAATTCTGGCAAAGCGGATCACTTTAGAGCTGTAAAGTGATCTAATAATTCTGATAGACTGAAATCCATTAAATTTCTCCAGTGGATTCGATGTCAACCATCGGATGACTTCACATTATGTAGATTGGAGATTAAACACCTTGGCGAGTTGATTTTCATAGATTTTCTTGAGACGATCCTTATGTTGAATTTCATTCTCATGAGAGTATTGTCTTTTAATACTCTACAGCACCTCATCAACTGATAACTCAAAATTCATAGTTTTTTTAGGAATCGTTAATTCAGAATAAGCTTTAATAATAGTTTTAATCTGTTTGAGCTTATCCTCAATGCTGATAGAATTTCACCATTTTAATAAAAATTATCTTTGAAAGACCAACTGATTGAAGGGGTCCTTTCCGAGTATAATGTTCCAGCTCAAAATACATGGAATTTGGCAGTCAGTGAAGAAATGAGTAAGATTTTGCCTTTGAATCATTTTTCTGGGATTAATAGCCCTCATTTTGGGGGCAGCTTCCATCCATTCATTAAAGACTTCTTTGATTGGATCCTGAAAAATATTTAATTCTGCTCCAAAATAGTTCCACAATCTGAAGAACCATATTGAAAGTTCTTTGTTGATAATTTCTTTGTTCATTATGAACATCCATGAATGCCTTCACTTTTCATTGAGAAAGAAGAAGGCTTTCATCATAGCTTGCATATAACACCAATAATATACGCCAATTTTATACTGTAAATTAGTGGAGGATAAAAATATATTTTTCTCTTGGAACGGAGTTAGACCCCATTCACTTTGATGAAAGATCTTTTGTATAACGTATTTCTATACAAAATGTCGATCACAAATGATTAATCTCGACACACTTTAATTGTGTTAAGATTTTTTCATAATTCTCTCTTGAGATTAAATTCAAATGGAAAGAATTTTTCCCAAATATCTTTCAAATAAATTATTATTTATTGAATAATTAGAGGATTAATTTAATAATATTTTTATTTCTTTAGAAATAAGCGGGGTTCTATCTGCGACATCTTTTAGGGATGGTGTTGTAGCTTTAGAGATCTCACCATTTTCAACCATAGTTGAAGAGGACGATGTACCATAAAGGTATGTCTTAAGGTCGATCATGCCAACCATTGAGTTGACCAGATCTTTTCCATTTACCACGACGACCTCCCAGAGTTACCACTTCGGTTAGGAGGAGACATCTTTCCATGTGGGGTGATCCACCCCTGATCATCCCTGCAAGAATTCAAGAGTTAGAAAATCAGGAAGGGAATTTTCATTACCTTTAATGAATTCAATATCAAAGTCAAGGACGGACAGCTGAGCTTACCATAATGCAAAAATTTGTTTATAAACTAAATTTTTTACATCTTGCTCAATTATGTATTTGATTGAGGAACAGTCAATACAAAGAAGAAAATATTAATTTAATAAATCATCCTGAAATTTAGAGATGCTTTTGAAGACTGAAAGCATTTCCTTTTTAATAATATAGTACTTTTGCTGAGTGGGATTCATCGTCCCGAAATAAAGCGAACTAATTCAACTTTTGAATTTTTTTTGTTTTAGAATCGAGCGATCGAGGCATCGGTTTCAACAATTTTGGCTATGCGGATCGTAGAACGTGGGAAGGTTCTTAACACTTTCTTTAATTTTACGTACTGTCATGGTATGAATATAAGACCATGGTGGTGGAGTCTTTTTCAATCTGTTAAAGAGTGGGGCCGCATCTTGTGCAGATTGTGATAAAAATCAACTACATAGTTGAGGGCTCCTGAGAACCTCTATAACTAGTTTTTATCTAAAATAATATCAAGGAATTTATCTGCAGATTCAATACTTCTATTAATTGGAAAAATAGAAGCATTGAAAATTATATGACCCAAAAGCCTTACTTTAGTTTGAAATAATTTAATTTTAGGCTCAGAAATAACTAAACCATTTTTCAGGATTAACTATTTAAATATTTTTAAATGATTAAAATGTTCTTCAATGGTATTTGAAAAGATAAGAATATCATCAATATAAACAAGAATATATTTAAAATAGTCTTTAAATATATTATTCATAATATGTTGAAATTCGGACGGAGTATTTTTTAGTCCGAATGGTATTACATTATATTCGTAATGTTCGAAGGGAACAGTAAAAGCAGTTTTATAGTGATCCGAATCTTTAATTTGGATCTGCCAATAACCAGATTTTAAATTAAATTTTAAAAATATTTTTGCATTATGCAAATGATTTAATAAATCCATTTTATTTGGAATAGGATATCTAATTCATTTTAATACTTTATTTAGAGGCTTGTAATTTATTACAAGTCTCGGTCTCTCTCTTTCTTTTCAGTTGATCCCTTTACATAGAATAATGCGGTACAGCTCCATGGAGAGTAAGATTGCCTAATTATTCTTTTCTTTAATAAATCAACAATTTCAGCTTTACATAGAGTAAGATAATGCTCGTTCATCTGACAAGAATGAGCTTTTATGGGAATGTCCATTTCATTGAAATTATCAATGTATGCGAGTTTCACTAAATGAACCTTTCTTTCCCATAAAGCAATTGGGTTGTCACAAACTTATTTGGAAATCTTGGAGACAATGATTAATTTTCTCATGAACTTAAGGGGATGAAATTTGTTGCTTAATTAGTAACTTTCTTCTTATAAATAATTGATCTACATAGACTTAAGTCTATTCATTTCATTTATGATAATTTTTTTTGGGATCGTGATAAAGCGGAATGTGATTTCTTTATTCCAAAGAAAATATTGAATTCCAGTATCATCAATCCTAGTGATAGGCATTATTTTAAGAAGAAAATGAGTTCCCAAAATAATGTGTTGTGTCAAATTTTTGACTAAAATAAAAAGCATTTGAATACAAATATCATCTTGACACATAGCCACAGATGATAATTTATACTAATCAGAAAAACTCGTCGGTATGTTTTAACCGCTAGTCATTTTTCAAAATATTTAGAAGGAATTATCCCTTCTTGTATACAATATAAATGCTCCACTATCAAGTAGATAGATTTGGTAAAATAAATTCTTTATTTATAATTAATTTAATCAAAATATATCATTTCTGGTATATTACCTTTTGAATATTTTGTAAGAAACCTGATTCTTGAGTAGAATTGGTTTCAATATTTTCAAATGAATTATGCGTCTTTTGATTTAATTCAAAATCCATAAGATCCATTCATCAGATCTTGCTCAGCTTTCATTTGCTGAACTTTCATTTTTAGTTTTTTTAATTCAGATTTTAATTCTGTTAAAAAAACTAAAAAAGAAGATGAAATTGCCTCAGCTCTCCTATAAAATACTTCAATCATGGAATATATAGGAGGCTTTAACTCAAATTTTTTCAGCTTATCATTAATGATTTTATCACGAGTTGAATCATCTTCAACTTATGTTAAAAGTTTAATTAATTGATCTTTTTGCTCATGAGTGAGCGTATAAAGACCAGACATATTAATAATATTTTTGTAATAATCTACCTGTTGACAGGATTTGCAATAGTTAGATCTATCAGAATCAAATGAAGATGAGGATGAAGTGTTTTCTTCTTCCTCAGATTCTTTTTCAGAATCAGAGGATGTAAGAAGAATCTTCATTAGGGTTTGCTTTAACCTTCAATCCCAAGTTCACTTAAACTTTCTTTTTATCTTAGCATAGTGACTGGTACGTCCACATTTATAGCATTTCATTTCTCTTGTCTCTTTGGTCCTTGAACCAGAGGGACAAGAGTGCTTAGATTTATGCGTGAATTTCTCACATTTATTTTTATGAGATTTTTCATGCTTAGGAGAAACAATCTTTTTTATTTTTCCTTTATGTTTAGAAGGTAGGCGTACGAGGATCACGTTATTGAACTGCAAGCGTCGTTCTCTTTTCATTTGATCTTTTAATTTAAGATCAGAGCAAATAACTAATCATGTTTTAATACAAGCATAAATAAGGTTTTTATATATAAGTGTTTCATATGAAATTGTACTATCGTAAAGATGGAGAGTAGCTTTGACCTTTTCAGAAAAAAGGTTGGGAAGGCCTTCAATGAATTTTTGTTTCCAATGAAGGCTATTGGCATCATAAAGCATCATAATGCGTGTGAGAAAAATACCCTTATACCATCAAAAATGAGTTAAGGATGGACATCTTAATTTTGGAGTAAGGCGAGTTTTTCTCCTTGATCTCCAATGGATCGACAAAATGATCTATAATTATTTGAAGAAGATTACAAATTTTCATTGAATACTAAATGATATATTAGATGAATACTAAATGATAAATTCATTGACACAGAATTTACCCAAGTAGGTGAGATTTGATAGAGGCGTATGTTTAAAGTTGACAAAATGTCAAATAAATAAGATACAATCAATTTATTTGACATTTTATTTTATATTGTAATTTCCAATCTTAGGTATTTTAGGCGTGAATAAGAGCGAGATGTGGTCTTCCTTAATTTAATTCCCAAATGCTATAGCTTTTGGGGTTTGACATGAACTTGGGCTAGCTCAATTTTGGATTGATATCAGGTTTAATTGTTTTGGTTAAAGGCATAGCTAAGTTGGTTGTTGTTTTAAGAGAGTGGTGTAGATAGTCCTTTGACCTCAAAATCCAAACAAGTTGTGCCATTCTCATAAGATTATTTCTCATAATTAAGCCATTTTGCCTAATAGCTTATACAGATTACCTTACCACTAATTAGAGCGCTATGGATAAGGATTTCACGATATTCTTATATGTATGAAATGTGTGTGATTAATTATTTTAAGCTATAGTTTATCTCATCCTAGTTCATCTTACAACTACAAATAATAATAACACGTTTCTTCTTTGGTGCTTTGTTGACCTACTACTTGAAATTAAATAAATAAAGTAGAGGTTCTGACTCCCTAATGATCGAAATAAATTAAATTCAATTCAATTTGAAAATTCGACTTCATAATGCGTCAAAAGCATCAAAATTAATTAAAATAGTAAATATCGAATCAATTAATGACTAATTAAATAATTAAAATCAATTTTTAATGAAATTATGTGCACATCGAAATTGGGAAGCCCGATAATCGACAACCTCCGTTCACATTGATTAGTCATGTTTGAAGCATTGAAACATCAAGCGATGCCTTGCTTTTGATTGATTGAAAAGTGTGCGGCGTCGAAAGTGACGGCGTCACAATTTAGACCTAATTTCACTACAAGTTTACTTTGCTCAGTGGCCTCTGAAATCTTGTCGATTGGCGATTCGTTCACCAAATATGTTAGGGAGGATTCATAATTTATATTATTAGGGCTAATTATCTCTAACCCTAAACCCCTTAATCCTTACCCTCGCCCAATTAAAGCTGTATGTCTTCTATCCCTATTGGATGCCATTTAGGCAACCAATCAGAAGGCCGATCGGCTCGAATACTCAAAACCAAAAGCGGCAAGGGCACGTTGACCTCATTCACGGCATTCTCGACTCTCCCTCTCTGTTCACTGGCTCGGTGGCTCTTGTGATTCCCTTGTGATGCTCTCTCTCCTTCCTTTTGATGGACGATCCTCCCTCTCCGAGCTCTTCTTCTGGCTCTCAAGTCTCCTTTCTTCTGTCGCTCGTCGACTCTTGTCCCCGGCGCGAAAGTCCTCATCGTCTCTTTCTTCTTCACTTGGCCAAACTCCCTGCAGTAGTTCCTTTCGTCTCTCATTGACGGAACCTGACGAGCAAGCAGAGGATCGATCCTTCCTAATTACTCTTCCAGAAACCCTCAGTTGTTTCATTTCAATCTAAGTTATATTTTGTTATGTGGGTTTTCTTGAAGGAAATGCAGATTTGTTTCCCTCTTCCATTTTGGTTTTATGGTTGGACTTGTTTTAGGTTTGTGATGATATTAGCTGTTCTGTGAGATACCCCTTGGTTCCTCCTTTCCTTTGTCCGTCATTTCCTCTCCACTGGGCCTGAGAGCTTTCTCCTCTCTGTGATATGTTGGTTTATGTGCTTTTGTATTTTTATTTACTTATCACCTCTGAGTTGCTCTATATATTCATATTGCTTTGTTTCCTCTTGCACTAATGATTCATCAAATCTCACGCTGGAAGAATTCTAAACTCTTTAGGTTTCTCCGAACTTACTATTCTCTAATGGACAACCTAAGTATTATATTGCTCTTGTTCTCATAATATAGCTCCAAAAGGATTTCAGATTTGTTGGACTCATTAAACATAGTGTGATTGTTTAATCTATGTGGAGTAAACTTCATATAATCATCATGTTAAAGAGGATGAGGGAAGAGTTGATTGACTTTGTACTTGTTTTTTTTCTTTTGCTATCACTAAGTTAATTAGCCTTTGAAGTACAATCTGAAATGTGGCTTTGTGCAAGTTTAAAGCTTTCATTTTTGCTATTCAGTTTCATTAAAGTTGCATCTTGCCAAGTGCTTGTTCTTAATTTACTTACAAGCAATTGTTAAGTCTCTATCTTGCATTAAAATAATTTTATGTTTGTTGTCCATGAGTATTTGGAGGCTGAAATCATTCTAATCAAAGGGACTTTTGTCCTTTTACACTATCTCTTGATTTCAATTGTTTTGCCTCTTTACATATAACTTTGAAATCTAGAAAGTGAAATCTGAAATCTAAAGAAAGAAAAAAAGAATTTCCTTTACTTGCTATTCCCTATGGGTTTCATTCTTGCATATTTGCCTGTTTTATCATTTTGATATCTTAGTAATAGGGAAATGCTATGCTATCAAAATCTCGGTCATGGTGTCTCACGACATCCACCCATACACGCCTTTCTTGGTGTGGTGGGCAGGCCCAGTCTCTCATGACAACCCCCACATGTGGAGGGAGAGCCGGGAGGCTGTTGTAAATTTTGATTATTATGCTCTTAATTAAATATACATGCAAGTAACTTTTTTTTTATTATGCAAATGCAAGCTTTAAATTTATTACAATAAGTACCTACTCATGTTTCTTCAACATTGGGGAAACTTGTTGCTATGTTATGCTAACCCATACACGCCTTTCTTGGTGTAGTGGGCAAACAAAATTTCGGCCATGGTGTCTCACGACATCCACCCATACACGTCTTTTTTGGCATGGTGGTGTTCGATCTCTCATGGCAACCTCATACGTGTGGGAGGAATTTGTGCAAATTTTAGTAAAAAAAAGGAAGAAAAATTTATTTTCTTGCAATGTTTGATAGATATTTTGTCTTTGTTAAATATATATATATGCAAAACATGTCTATATACAAATACAAATTTGAAATATTACTATAAGTACCTACTCATGTTTCTCCAACATGGTGGAAACTTTATGCTATGCTAACCCATACACTGGTGGTGGCACAAAATAAATTGGTGGTGTCTCCACGACATCCATCCATACCTTTCTTGGCGTGGTGTGAGGCTAGTCTCTCATGGCAACCTCATATCACAGGGTGACATAGGAGGATTTAAATTTTGTTTAAAAAAATGAGGAAATATTTATTTTCTATGTTTAAGCATATTTATATACAAATGCAAGCTTTAAATCTATTACGTTAAGTACATACTCATGTTTCTTCAACATGGTATGGAAATGTTATGATGTGCTAACCCATATACGCCTTTCTTGGCATGATGGGAAAATAAATTTGATTTGCGACACCTACCATACATCTTGGGGTGGTGGGAAGACTAGTCTCAAGTAGCCCCTTTTGAGGGGATGGCAGGAGGTTGTCAAAATTTATAAAAAAAATGAAGATAGAAAGAAAGGGATGAAATGCTTAAGTTGTCATGTTAGCTTAAAATTTTCTTTATCTCAAATATGAATGTTTATGCTTCAATTTCTATATCATGCAAGATATCCTATTTTATGGCAAATGCAATATGAGTTGATACTTATGCTTCAATTTCTATAATATACAAGCTATCATATTTTATGACAAATGCAGCATGAGTATATAAATTGATCAATGCTTATTTATGTTTTAATGCTTATATATTAATTTTTACATCATACAAGTTATCATATTAAATTGATATGCATTATTTAATGCTCATCCTAAAGCTCTACTTAGCTTGACATGTTACATGTTGGACATGTGTGTAAACATAAAGTTTGAAATATATAGAAAATAATATCTACCATATAACATGACATCTATCATGAAGATATCAAAATAGAAAATTATCAAGTTAGAAAGGAAACTTACAAGTCTATGTGTCATAACTTAACCCTTTTGCAAGATTGAAAGAACTTGGACTAGTACTAAAGAGGAGAGGAAGATAGGAAGTAAGTTTCATGAGAGGTGAATCCTCTCTTATTTATGCTTCTCCTTCTTTTCATCTATCTTATAAACATATGGTGTAAGTTGCATGCAAGGAAATCATCTAAATTCATGACATTTGTCATATCACCTGCACATGCATGGACATGTGGCATGCCCTTATGCATCATTATCACTTCCCTTAATGTCATAAAAAAAGAGAGGAATGAATTTAAAGAGAAAATAAACTCTTTTTGTTATATCTTCTTAATAAAATTTAATGGGTACTTGTGCCCCATTTGTCATGAGCTTGCATGTGAATGAGATGGATTTTATTTAATCCACTTATCTCTTAAATGACATATGACATCTACTCATATCTTTGTCTTCTTCTCCCATTATTAAGTATGGATCATACAATGGGCCTCTAAAATATATTATTTCAACCTTTTTCCTTAGCTGATTTGTTACATAAAGAGATGATTTTATTTAATCCACTTATCTCTTAAATGACATATGACATCTACTTGATCAAAATGGCTCAAAATATTCAGTTTCAATCCCTATTTTCACTTGCTGATTTGTGGCATAAAAGGGGAGATTTTGGCCCAAATATTATGCATATCTTATTTTCAATTAAATGCCTAAGTCTATTTTAGGTCCTACTTCATGATTGATCAAATGGGCTTTCAAAATAATTTATTTCAGATATTTTTTCTTGTTGATTTGTGGCATAAAAGTAATTTTAAAACATTATGCATATCTTATTTTCAATCAAATGCCTAAGTCTATTTTAGGTCTACTAATTCATGATTGATCAAATGGGCCTTCAAAATAATTTATTTTAGCATATTTTTCCTTGCTGATTTGTGGCAGAAAAGGGAGATTTTGGCCAAAATATTATGCATATCTTATTTTCAATCAAATACCTAAGTCTATTTTAGGTCCACTACTTCATGATTGATCAAATGAGTCTCCAAAATAATTTATTTCAGTCTCTTTTCTCTTGCTGATTGGTGGCATAAAAGGGAGATTTTTTTAGCCCAAATGAAGTCATATCATGTTCTCAATCAAATAATTATGTATATTTTAGATTCATCACTTTATTTTTGGCCCACATGAAGTATCCAATAAATCAAATATCTAGAAAGATATGTGAGCCAAATGCAAGATAAATAAACAAAGAACAAATATTATACTTCCCGATTTGGTCTTCAGACCGGGTCCGAGTTAACAAAACTCAAAAATCAAAATTTGACATATAAACTTCAACTTAGACATCTTAATGTCCAAGCAAAATTTTCAAATGAGCAGATACTTATATCCATGTTGAAATTACAGTCAAATACAAAAACATATCTTTACACATCACGGTTTGGTCTTGGGGTTAAGTTAAAAAAATATCATATCAAGAACTAAACTTGTAAATTGACCTATATTTCAACTTGATTTACATGTCCATATAAATTTTAAAAGAATAGGTACTTGTATGTATGTTGATAATCATCATGTCAAATACAAAAGAACAAATGTTATACATCCTGGTTTGGTCTTCGAACTGGGTCCGAGTTAACAAAATCTAAAAATTTGATATTATAAGAATTTCAAATTAATAATATCGAGAAGTTAATTTATCATATAATAGATATGAATCCCGACGCTTAAAATTCAAATTCTCATGAAGAAAAGTCTCAAACCCGATCCTCTTCAAAGTGGGCAAGGTTTTGGATTATACTTCTTAAGATAATGAATTTAGATCCTCCTCAGAAAATCAGAGTGAAAGGTCTATCAATTGATATTAGCCTCGAGAAGGGTAATTATAATTAAAATTTCAATGATAAATGATCATATAATCAAATCAATCATAAAATGATCAAAATTCAAAGAAAATAACAAAAATATAAATAAAAATGAAATGAATTATTTAAATTAAAACTTAAAAATAAAAAAAATCAATAACCCCTCCGCAGCTATTTGTTTTCTGGTGACAAATTAAAAGTTTGCTCACATGTAATAAATTAAATACATAAACTACATTCACACTCAAATATTCCCAAAGCCCATAAGGGCGTGACCGTCTCTGTTCATGTGGTTTTGTCAGCGATAACACATAAATGATTCTGACACGAGCCCGAGGGTGGTTAGCGATATGACACCACTAAATTACGGTCACTTGTATGTTCTCCAACTGCTTTGCTCTTTGAGCTATGAAATGTAGAATATATTTGGTTGGGCAAAAAACCCTATGTTAGCTAAGGTTGACTTATATTTGTCCCCTTAAACAAATTTCACCTCAGGTCCACAAGGACACCTTGGAATATGTTTGTGATCCTTGATGGGTTGGGTCACTCCTCGACTAAGTGGATGGATCGACCTGTGGAATATGGGATCTAGATGGGTCATCGTTCCCCAAAAGTTTTAAATTAAATAATTCTATTCTTTGAATTATATCTCGTTCATTTAATAAGTGCTCTCTTAATATTGGGATTGTTTATATGGGCAGACATATAAAAGTTCTCACCAAATGAGAGAAATCTAGTATCTTATCTACTATTCAGCCACTCAATCTTTTCTTTTGTTTTCCAAAAGTGGTGGTGGCAATTTTCGGATCCCACATGCTTGATATATCTACGACTGAGTCTAATGGTCATTGATTTCGATTTATAGGACTTTTGTGCATCAGTTTCCTGAATATAAATGATTGTAAAAGAACCTATCCCAGAATAAACCAAGATTAGATTTTGGACCATTGAATCAAGTTGGATTGATTTTTTGTGTCAACAATATCTACTAGCCCAAAAGAAATACATAAATAGATTACATGAGGCATATAATTTATTTTAGCTTTTGAAAAATAAAATTTAAGATTTCTACCTTTCAATCTCGTATGTGCTTATTAGATGTGACATTCATTCAAGTAATGAAAATGCACCCAATAGTTTATGGGGGGAGATATCTCTTTGCACTACTATGAGAGTTAAATTGTATTATATTTAAAGATTTTGTTTATTAAATACCTTCATTTAAATATTTTGTTATTTGGGTTATGAGAGTTCCTGATTTTGGTCAAATTAGCTGTGATTGGGCTTCAATTTCAATGACTAAATTAGCCACTTTACCTATACAATATCAAATACATAACACATAATTTCACCGACATATCATTCACGTGTATAATTAAATTAAACAAATCATAGAAGATATATCATAAATATGAAAATGAAATCAGATTAACAATATTTTTTAATTTTAAAAGAGAACTAAAATATAATTTTATTAATAAATTTATCTAAATAATCTTTTTTTATCATATTTATTTTTTTTACTTTTATAACAGTAAAATTTATTATTACATAAATTAAATTATCTATCTTTCATATTTATTTAATTTATGTGATCAAGCACAAGGTGTTTTTATTTATATTTATGTATAAGCAGAGAAATGAGAATAAAATTTGAAAAAATGAAAGCTATAAAAACAAAATCAAATTATTATTTAGAGCAAATTAAGATTAGACCTCTCTTAGGCTAAAATGAAAATTAAAAGAAAAAATAATAAATACATTCCTAATATGTGTGATAAAATATAAATGATATATCATATATGGTACTAATTGAAAGTAATTCAATTAAATTTAGCTTTATAAATATTTGTGATTATTCTAAAATACACTCAAAGATTTATTTGTTTAAGAAATGCTCTCAAGACTCAAATGTGTGTTCATATACACATACCAAATATGAATGAAAAATATTATTGCTCTTAAATTATTGAATAATCCATTATATACTCTCCAAATAAACCTACCTAAAAACTATTTAAGGACTACTTTTTATGAGATGTAATTAAAATAAAGAGATTATCATACACATATGGAAATTATTATTACTCCAACTAATAATAATGTGATATAATTTTTTATTTAATTTTTTTAAGGTGTATAACATTTCTCTATTCTTAACAACTTATTCTTGAATTTGTAAAATTTTATATCTTTGATTAAGACTATATTAACTCAAATTTTTTGGGAACTATTCATAATAAATATGTTTGAGAATCAGAAATTTTAAAAATATCTTTGATATTTCAAAATAAATTTTTAGATGTAGAAAATTGGTTGAATTTATAATTTTAATAAAAAGGTAATTTCAATGCTTAAAAAATATAACTATTATATAACAATTTTTTATAAAAAAAATCACACTTAAAATTTATGCCAAGAAAAATAAAGTTATTAATTAATTAATACAGAATATCTTACGATCCGCTATGATGAGACTGGAGCACGGAAGTATTCTTATATAGCTTATTACATATAATTTCAAATAACCTGAAAAATAGGATTATGACCAAATTCTAAAAATCAATGTTTTGAAAATCGGACAGGACTGGTAGACCGGTTCGGCCGTGAACCGGTCATTATGCCGGTCCGAAAAACCCAAAAAACTGCCTTAGATAAAAACCGGCAGTTCTGGCGGACCGGTTTAACAGAACGGCATGATCAACGGTCCTGACAGCGTTTAGGTTTTAATTTTTGCCCGTTCCTTCTTCCATTTGCTCGCTCTTTGAAAGCAGGAGGCTGGGGCAGATACTTTTGTTCTTTTAGTTTTTCCTTAGTTTTTTCTTGCGTTTTCAAAAAAGAGCCGACAGACAACTTTTCGGTTTTGCCTTTCGTCTATATGATTATATGCGATTATGCTTCTTGTTTTACCTTCTCCTTATTGTTGTAGGCGAGGGGCTTTGTTGTTGATCTCCTTGCTGCTTGCTAAATAAATTAAATTTTCAAGTGATTTTAAAGAATTGTTTCTTAAAATCAACTTTAAACAAATATTCTTTCTGATCTCTAACAAACTAAGCAAAGGCCAAACAAGTTTTTTTTCGTTGTTGTCATTTTGTCCTGGTATTTCATCCTATCACTTCTCCAAGATCAATAGGTTTTATTTTAAATCGGAGGGTGGATAATCATTGGAGAAATTATAAATACAGCTTTCTACCAAATTTCAAGGTGATATTTAGTATATTTTTTCCTGAATATCTCTTACAAATCTACAAGTTTATGATTGAATTGATTTAAAATGCATATATGATTTAATTTGTTTGTTCATAGGTTTAACATATGAATATTCATCAAAACTTATATTTAGCAGAATATGTATGAGTGAATTGTATTTGTTAGTTCATATTTAGCAATTTTTTAATTTAATTTTGTATTTTTATTTTTCTCGATATCTCCGTGAATCTTTTCATAATTTTTTTTATTTTTTTTTAATTTATTCAACATTTATTTTCTTTTTATATTTAGGATGGAGCTTTCACGAAGTCAAAATTATATTTCTTCTCATAATGTTAGTGAGAAAATAGATCCAAGTGGAATCATTTTAGTGAATCTAGATGTCGATGGAAAAAAAGCGATATAAGTGTTTATCTTTGGGATTAATATTTTTCTCGATATCTCGTGAATCTATTTTTTTTGAACTTATTTTAGAGATAAATTTTAATATGTATTTGATGTTTTTGTTTTTAGCAGAAGTTTTCGGATAAAAAACATAAATTATTGATACATCATATATCATCTTTATTGAATTATTAATATCTCAAATTTGTTATGACTTGCTATTTATCATAATTTATAATATCTTTTTGTAGTTAGTTCGTTTATTTTTTACTTGTATAATTTATATAGTTGATGCCAAATTACTAATTTTTATTTAATTTTAATTCCTTTTTAGATAACCAATTTGTAGAAACTCTGCAATAGATTATTTCAAAGAATTATCAGGGCTACAAAAAGATTAGTATTTATATATTCATGTATTTAACTTTGAAATTGTATGAGATTTTTTTGCATATGATTTATATTTTATAATTTATTTCTCAAACATATCATTGTATGATTATTTGATAATTTAAATCTCATTTAGATAATTTTAATACTATTATATCATCTGACCAGGAGTTCAACCGGTTCGGCCTTTCGCTTAAACTCTCAATTTTTTGGTTATGTCCGATCCGGTTTTCACAACCTTGCTAAAAATTATTAATTTACTAAAAATAAAATAAATAGATAAAACTTAGCCCCCAAGCCAACTGCCTCGAATAATTCTAGTCCCCACCAACCACTACTTTACCACTTAATCTGATTCAATTAACCCTATACCTAATAAGAGCATTTTTAAATAACTTAAATAATCCTGAATAGACCTCATTTGACATCTTTATAAAATCATCAAAGACAAGTGAATCATGGCTAAAGAAAATGTTAAAACTCTATCTAAAATTGTTTCATATATATATATATATATATATATATATATAACCTCAAATGATAAATGCCAATTACGTGTGAGGAGTCACGTCTGGCGTATAAATTAATCTGCCATTTCTAATTTTCATTAAAAAAAAAAGAAAGAAAGAAAAAACAAGGAACCGTTATGTCTAAAATTTCAAATTATTTTAGAATATTAAAGTAAATACTGATTTATTAAAAAATTTAAAAACGTACACGATTGCCAACTGCAGAAGCACAAGGGAGGAAGTACCAGAGAGAGTAGAGGAGAGGAGAAGAGAGGAAAGAAAAAAGCCTAATAAAAAATATAGCCTCTTATATAGAGTGGAGGTATAAGAGAAAACTTTAGAGCGTTAAGTAAATGTACAATTATTAGATAGAATAATTGATGTCGTAGTGGAGTCAATAATCTCTACTTTTGAGTTGGAAAGTAGCGTCACATTCGTCTGATGGGAATACTTTTGCATTATAAAGTAAATTCTTTTCTTGGTGGAGATAATGTTGCTTACTTTAAGTAAAGTAAGTGCAATAATGCTATCACTTTTGTGCTAGAAAATAAAGTGAGAATCTTCTGAGATAATGCTATCCCCTTTTGTGCTGTAAAGCAAAGTGGAATAATTCTGGCAAAGCGGATCACTTTAGAGCTGTAAAGTGATCTAATAATTCTGATAGACTGAAATCCATTAAATTTCTCTAGTGGATTCGATGTCGATGTCATCAGATGACTCGCCGCTGTCACATATGTAGATTGGGTGATTAAACACCTTGACGAGTTGATTTTCATAGATTTTCTTGAGACGATCCTTATGTTGAATTTCATTTTCATGAGGGTATCATCTTTTAATACTCTGCAGCACCTCATCAACTGATAACTCAAAATCCATAGTTTTTTGAGGAATCGTTAATTCGGAATAAGCTTTAATAATAGTTTTAATCTGTTTGAGCTATCCATCTTGATAAATTCATCATTTTAATAAAATTGTCTTTGAAGGACCAAGTGATTGAAGGGTCCTTTCAGTATAATGTTCCGGCTCCAAATCCATGGATTTGCGGTCATGAATAAAATGAGTAAGATTTTGACATTGAATCATTTTTTTGGAATTAATAGCCCTCATTTTGGGGGAATCTTTCCATTCATTAAAGACTTCTTTGATTGGATCCGAAGAATATTTAATTCTCCAAAATAGTTCCATGATCGAAGATGTTGAAAGTTCTTTGTTGATAATTTCTTTGTTATGAACATCCATGAATCCACACTTTTGAGAAGGAAGAAGCTTTCATCATACATAACACCATAATATATGCCTTTGTATGTAAATTAGTGGAGAATAAAAATACATTTTTCTCTTGGAATGGAGTTAGACCCCATTCACTTTGATGAAAGATCTTTTGTATAACGCATTTACTATACAAAATTGTATGGTTCGTCTGATCATGAACATGATTAATCTCAACACACTTTAATTGTGTTAAGATTTTTTCATAATTCTCTCTTGAGAGATTAGATTCAAATGGGAAAGGATTTTTCTATTTCAAATAAAATACAGTTATTTATTAAATAATCGAGGATTAATTTCAATAATATTCTGTTTTATTTCTTTAGAGAAATAAGCAGGTTCCTGTGCAACGACATCTTTTAGGGATGGTGTTGCAGCTTTAAAGATCTCACCATTTTCAACCATAGTTGAAGAAGACGATATACCATAAAGGTATATCTTAAGGTCGATCATGTCAACCATTGAGTTGACCGGATCATTTCCATTAGCGCGGCCACGATCGCGACCTCCCAGAAAAGAGTTACCACCTCGGTTAGGAGGATGTATCTTTCCATGTGGGGTGATCCACCCCTGATCGTCCCTGCAAGAATTCACGGGTTAGAAAATCGGGAAGAAAATTTTCATTACTTTTAATGAATTTGATATCAAAGTCAAAGACGGACAGCTGAGCTTGCCATAATGCAAAAATTTGTTTAGAAACTAAATTTTTTACATATTGCTCAATTATGTATTTGACTGAGGAGCAGTCAATACGAAGAAGAAAATGTTGATTTAATAAATCATTCTGAAATTTCGAGATGCTTTTGACGACTGAAAGCATTTCCTTTTTAATAATAGAGTACTTTTGCTAAGTGGGATTCCATCATCCCGAAACAAAGCTAACTAATTCAACTTTTGAATTTTTTTATTATTTCATAATACCACCGTAGCCTTGATCAGAGGCATCAGTTTCAACAATTTTGAAACTGGCTGGATCAATAAGGTTAAGACAATGAAGGTTCTTAACCCTTTCTTTAATTTTATGCTATCATGGTATGAATATCGGACCATGGTGGTGGAGTTTTTCAATGTCAAAGTGGGGCGCATCTTGTGTTGGGTGTGAAAATAATTAACTACATAGTTGAGGGCTCTAAGAACCTCTCGGTTTTATCTAAAATAATATCGAAAATTTATCTGATTCAATACTTATTAATTAGAATAATAGAAGCATTGGAAATTATATGACCCAAAAATCTTACTTTAGTTTGAAATAATTTAATTTTAGACTCAGAAATAACTAAACCATTTTTCAAGATTAACTATTTAAATATTTTTAAATGATTAAAATGTTCTTCAATGGTATTTGAAAAGATAAGAACAACATCAATATAAACAAGAATATATTTAAAATAGTCTTTAAATATATTATTCATAATATGTTGAAATTTGGACGGAGTATTTTTTAGTCTGAATGGCATTACATTACATTAAATGTAAGGGAACAAAAAGCGGTTTTATAGCAATCGAATCTTTAATTTGGATGCATATAACGATTTTAAATCAAAATTTGAAAAATATTTTTGCATTATGCAAACAATTTAATAAATTCCTTTTATTAGGAATAGGATATCTAATTCATTTTAATACTTTATTTAGAGGCTTGTAATTTATTACAAGTCTCTCTCTCTTTCTTTTGGTGATCATTCATAGAATCTTGAGAGTAAGATTGTCTAATTATTCCTTTCTTTAATAAATCAACAATTTTAAAGATAGAGTAAGATAATGCTCGATCATCTGACAATGATGAGCTTTAGTGGGGATGTCCCTTTCATTGAAATTATTAATGCGAGTTCCACTAAATGAACCTTTTAAAAGCAATTGGGTTGTCCCCACAAACTTCTTTCGAAATCTGGAGACAATGATTAATTTTCTCACGAACTTGGGGAAGAAATTTATTTGCTTAATTGTTAAAGTAGTAATTTCTTCTTGTAAATATTTGATTTGCATAGACTTATTATTAAGTCTATTCATTTCATTTATGATAATTTTCTTGATTGGTGATAAAGCGGAATGTGATTCTCTTTATTCCAAAGAAAATAATCCAATTATCATCAATCATCAATTGATTTATTTTAAGAAGAAAAGGAGTTCAAAAATAATGTGTTGTCTCAAATTTTGATTAAAAAAAGACATTTGAATACAAACATCATCTTGACACATGGCCAGGATGATAATTTATACTTACTTAGAAAGACTCATTTGTCTTTAAGCTAATTAATTTTTTCAAAATATTTAGAAAATTATCCCTTTATACAATTTAAATCGCTCCATATCAACTAAGCGGATAAATTTGGTAAAATAAATTCTTTATTTATAATTAATTTAATGAAAATATACCATTTCTGGTATATTACCTTTTGAATATTTTGTAAGAAACCTGGTTCTTGAGTAAAATCGGTTTCAATATTTTCAAATAAATTGGGCATATTTTGATTTAATTCAAGATCCATAAGACGTCCATTTATCAGATCTTGCTCAGCTTTCATTTGCTAAACTTCCATTTTTAGTTTCTTTAATTCAAATTTTAATTCTATTAAAGAAACTGAAGAAGAAGATGAATTCTCCTATGAAATACTTCAATCATGGAGTATATAGGAGGCTTTAACTCAAATTTTTCCAGCTTATCTTTCTTCTTATCATTAAGAAGATTAATGATTTTATCACGAGTTGAATCATCTTTAACTTGTGATAAAAGTTTAATTAATTGATCTTTTTGCTCATGAGTGAGCGTATAAAGATCAGACATATTAATAATATTTTTGTAATAATCTACCTGTTGACAGGATTTGCAATAGTTAGATCTATCATAATCAAATGAAGATGAGGATGAAGTGTTTTCTTCTTCTCATTCTTTTAATCGAGGATGTAAGAAGAATCTTCATTATGGTTTGTTTTAACCTTTCAATCAATCAAGTTCTTAACTTCTTCATTACATATGTTAGTGATGGTGCGCCAAATTTATAGCATTTTATTTCTCTTGTCTCTTTGGTCCTTGAAACCGGAGGGGACGATAGTGCTTATTTATGCATGAATTTCTCACATTTATTTTTTGAGATTTTTCATGCTTAGGAAAAAAATCTTTTTATTTTTTCCTTTATGTTTGGAAGGTAGCGGCGTCTCGGGATCAGTTGAGCGATCACAATTCTACAAGCTATTTTTGCTTAAGCAGTCGTTCTCTTTTCATTTGATCTTTTAATTTAAGAGCAGAGCAAATAACTAATCATGTTTTAATACATGCAGAAATAAGGTATCAATATGTAAGTGTTTCAAATGGAATTGTTATATCATAAAAGACGGTAGCTATGACCTTTTAAAAAAGGTTGGAAGGCCTTCAATGAATTTTTTTTCAATGAAGGCTATTTGGCATCATAAAGCGTCATAACTGCGTCTAGAAAATATCCTTATACCATAGAAAATGGGTTAAGGATGGACATCTTAATTTTTGGAGTAAGGAGCAAATTTTTTTTTCTTGATCTCCAATGGATCCAGCAAAATGATCTATAATTGTTTGAAGAAGATTATAGACCAAATTTTTATTGGATACTAAATGATATATTAGATGAATACTAAATGATAAATTCATTGACACAGAATTTACCCAAGTAGGTGAGATTTGATAGAGACGTATGTTTAAAGCCAACCAAAATGTCAAATAAATAATAGATACAATCAATTTATTTGACATTTTATTTTATATTGTAATTTCCAATCTTAGGTATTTTAGACTTGTATAAGAATGGGATGTGGTCTTCCTTAATTTAATTCCCAAATGCTTGCTTAGCTTTTGGGGTTTGACATGAACTTGGGCTAGCTCAATTTTGGATTGATATCGAGGTTTAATTGTTTTGGTTAAAGACATAGCTAAGTTGGTTGTTGTTTTAAGAGAGTGGTGTAGATAGTCCTTTGACCTCAAAAGCCAAACAAGTTGTGTGGATTCGATAAGAGTATTTCTCATAATTAAGCCATTTTGCCTAATAGCTTATACAAATTACCTTACCGCTAATTAGAGCGCTATGGATAAGGATTTCACGATATTCTTATATGTATGAAATGCGTGTGATCAATTATTTTAAGCTATAGTTTATCTCATCCTATGGTTCTTACAAAGCAAATAATAATAACACGTTTCTTCTTTGGTGCTTGATATATCCTATCTACGACTTTAGTCCAATGGTCATTGACATTGATTTCTAAGACTTTTGTGCATCGGTTTCGTTTGAATATAAATGATTGTAAAAGAACCTATCCCATAATAAACCAAGATTTGATTTTGGATCATTGAATCAAGTTGGATTGATTTTTTTGTGTCAACAATACTAGATCAAAAGAAATACATAAATAGATTACATGAGGCATATAATTTATTTTAGCTTTTGAAAAATAAAATTTAAGATTTCTACCTTTCAATCTCGTATGTGCTTATTAGATGTGACATTCATTCAAGTAATGAAAATGCACCCAATAGTTTATGGGGGGAGATATCTCTTTGCACTATTGTGAGGGCTGAATTGTATTTTATTTAAAGATTTTGTTTATTAAATATCTTCATCTAAATATTTTGTTATTTGGGTTATGAGAGTTCCTGATTTTGGTCAAATTAGCTATGATTGGGCTTCAATTTCAATGACTAAATTAGCCACTTTACCTATACAATATCAAATACATAACACATAATTTCACCGACATATCATCCACGTGTATAATTAAATTAAATAAATCATAGAAGATATATCATAAATATGAAAATGAAATCAGGATTAACAATATTTTTAATTTTAAAAGAGAACTAAAATATATTTTTTTAATAAATTTATCTAAATAATCTTTTTTATCATATTTATTTTTTATAATTTTTATAACAGTAAAATTTATTATTACATAAATTAAATTATATATCTTTCATATTTATTTAATTTATGTGATCAAGAAGGAGTTTTATTTATATATATCTATAAGCAGAATGAGAATAAATTTGAAAATGAAAGCTATAAAACAAAATCAAATTATTATTTAGAGCAAATTAAGATTAGACCACTCTTAGGCTAAAATGAAAATTAAAAAGAAAAATAATAAATCCATTCCTAATATGTGTGATAAAATATAAATGATATATCATATATGGTACTAATTGAAAGTAATTCAATTAAATTTTCTTTATAAATATTTGTGATTATTCTAAAATACACTCAAAGATTTATTTGCTTAAGAAATGCTCTCAAGACTCAAATGTATGTTCATATACACATACCAAATATGAATGATAAATATTATTGCTCTTAAATTATTGAATAATCCATTATATACTCTCCAAATAAACCTACCTAAGAACTATTTAAGGATTACTTTTTATGAGATGTAATTAAAATAAAGAGATTATCATACACATATGGAAATTATTATTACTCCAACTAATAATAATGTGATATAATTTTTATTTAATTTTTTAAGTTGTATAACATTTCTCTATTCTTAACAACTTATTCTTGAATTTGTAAAAAATTTTATATCTTTGATTAAGACTATATTAAGTCAAATTTTTTTGGGAACTATTCATAATAAATATGTTTGAGGATCAGAGATTTTAAAAATATCTTTGATATTTGAAAATAAATTTTTAGATGTAGAAAATTGGTTGAATTTATAATTTTAATAAAAAAGGTAATTTCAATGCTTAAAAATATAACTACTATATAACAATTTTTTTATAAAAAAAATCACACTTAAAATTTATGCCAAGAAAAATAAAGTTATTAATTAATTAATACAGAATATAAGTTATTACATATATAACTTATATAACTTATTATTACATATATTATGTAAAGGATTATGAAAATGGGATTAATAATTTTTTTGGCAAAATCACTTTAGAAAAGTGATCTAATAATTGATAGACTAAAATCCATTAATTTCTCAGTGGATTGATGTCCATTCGATGATCCTTGGCCCACATATATAGATTGGGTGATTAAACACCTTGGCGAGTTGATTTTCATAGATTTTCTTGAGACGATCATTATGTTGAATTTCATTCTTATGAGAGTATCGTCTTTAAATACTCTATGACCTCATTTGATAACTCAAAATCCATAGTTTTGAGGAATTTAATTTGGAATAAGCTAATAATTTTCTGTCTTTTAATATTATCATCTTTGATAAATTACATTTTAATAAAATTATCTTTGAAGGAAGATTGAAGGGGTCTTTAAGTATAATGTTTGATATGAAGAAATGAGTAAGATTCGCCTTGAATCATTTTTTTGAGATTAATAAATCTTATTTTGGGGAGAATTTCCATTCATTAAACTTCTTTGATTGGATCAGGAAGAATATTTAATTTTCAAAATAGTTACAATAAACCATGTTGAAAGTTCTTTGTTGATAAATTCTTTGTTAATTGAACATCCATGAGTAATATTCACTTTTAGAGAAGGAAGAAGACTTTCATCAACTTACATAACACCAATAATTTACGTAATTTTGTCGTAATTAGTGAGGATAAAATATATTTTTCTCTTGGAATGGAGTTAGATCTCATTCACTTTGATGAAAGATCTTTTATACAACATTTTGCTACAAAATTGTATGGTTCATTTGATCCAAATGATTAATCTCGACAAACTTTAATTGGGTTAAGATTTTTCATAATTCTCTCTTGAGATTTTCAAATGAGAAATGATTGTTTCCCAAATATCTTTCAAATAAGGCATTATTTATTGAATAATTAGAGGGATTAATTTCAATAATATTCTATTTTATTTCTTTAGAAAAATAAGCAGGTTCCTATGCCGACATCTTTTAGGGATGGTGTTGCAGCTTTAGAGATCTCACCCTTTTCAACCATAGTTGAAGAGGACGATGTACCATAAAGGTATGTCTTAAGATTGATCCATTGAATTAGGATCTTTTTTAGCTTCCTCCCGAAAAACCACCTCGGTTGAGGAATCTTTCCATGTGGTGATCACGTCATTAAAATTATTAGAAAATCAGGAAGGGAATTTTCATTACCTTTAATAAATTTGATATCAAAGTCAAAGGCGTCCACTTACCATAATGCAAAAATTTATTTAGAAACTAAATTTTTTACATCTTGCTCAATTATGTATTTGACTGAGCAACAGTTAATACGAAGAATAAAATATTGATTTAATAAATCATCACAATTTTGAGATGCTTTTGATGGTAAAGTATTTCCTTTTAATAATAGTACTTTCGGTGGGATTCCATCATCGAAACAAAGCGATCTAATTCAACTTTGAATTTTTTGTTTTCCTCTTTGATTAGAGCGTTTCAACAATTTTGAAAGCTGTTCGATAAGGTTAAGACAAGGAAGGTTCTTAACCATTTCTTTAATTTTATCTTATCATGGTATGAATACAGACCATGGTGATGGAATCTTTTCAATCTGTAAAATGGGGCCGCATCTTATGTAGGATTGTGATAAATTTACATAGTTGAGCTCTAAGAACCTATGCGGTTTTTATCTAAAATAATATTAGAAAATTTATCTGGATTCAATACTTATTAATTGGAATAATAAGCATTGGAATTATATGACAAAAATCTTACTTCATGTTGAAATAATTTAATTTTGGGCTAAATAACTAAACCATTTTTGAGATTAACTATTTAAATATTTTTAAATGAATAAAATGTTCTTGATGGTATTTGAAAAGATAAGAACATCAAATAAACAAGAATATATTTAAAATAGTCTTTAAATATATTATTCATAATATCTTGAAATTGGGAGCATTTTTAGATGGCATTACATTCCATTCATAATGTCAGCGTAAGCGTTTTTTTTGGATGCGATCAACTTTAAATCAAATTTTGAAAATATTTTGCATTATGCAAATGATTTAATAAATCCATTTTATTAGAATAGGATATCCATTTTAATACATATTTTTATAAGTCTGGGTCTCTCTTTCTTTTCGATGCATTAGTTTTAATTATTCCTTTCTTTAATAAATCAATTTCATAGAGTAATAATGCTTTCATCATGAGGATGAGCTTTTGGGGATGTCCCTTTCATTGAAATTATCAATGCGAGTTCCACTAAATGAACCTTTCTTTCATAGTGGGTTGTCCCCATGACTTCTTTAAAAATCTTGGAATATGATTAATTTTCTCGAACTTGAGGGGAAGAAATTTGTTGCTTAATTGTTAAAGTAGTAATTTCTTCTTGTAAATAATTGATTTGTATAGACTTATTATTAAGTCTATTCATTTCATTTATGATAATTTTCTTAGGATTGGTGATAAAGCGGAATGTGATTTTTTTATTCCAAAGAAAATACTGAATTCCAGTATCATCAATCCTAGTGATAGACATTATTTTAAGAAGAAAAATAATTCCCAAAATAATGTGCTGTGTCAAATTTTTGACTAAAATAAAAGGCATTTGAATACATCATCTTGACACATATCACAAATGATAATTTACACTTAATCGTAAAACTCATATTAATCTCATTTTTTTTCAAAATATTTAGGAGGAATTATCTTCTTGTATTTCATAACTGTTTAATAAATTTGGTAAAATAAATTTTTTATTTATAATTAATTTAATGAAAATATACCATTTCTAGTATATTACATTTTGAATATTTTGTAAAAAACCTGGTTCTTGAGTAGAATCGATTTCAATATTTTCAAATGAATTGGTCGTCTTTTGATTTAATTCAAGATCCATAAGGCATTCATTTTAGATCTTTATTCAACTTTCATTTCTTTGAACTTCCATTTTAGTTTCTTTAATTGATTTTAATTCTCTTAAAGCGAAGAAGATGAAGCCTCGCTCTCCATGAAATACTTATCATAGTATATAGAGGCTTTAACTCAAATTTTCCATTATCTTTCTTCTTATCATTAAGAAGATTAATGATTTTATCAGTTGAATCATCTTCAACTTATGCAAAGTTTAATTAATTGATTTTTTTTGCTCATGAGTGGCGTATAAAAGACATATTAATAATATTTTTATATAATAATCTCTGTTGGCAGATTTTGCAATAGTTAGATCTATCAATCAAATGAAGATGAGGATGAAGTGTTTTCTTCTTCCTCGATTCAATCGAGGATGTAAGAAGAATCTTCATTAGGGTTTGTTTTAACCCTATCAATCAGTTCACTTAACTTATCGTACATATGTTAGCATAGTGAGATATGGTCACATTTATAACATTTTATTTCTTTCTCTTGTCTCTTTGGTCCTACAGAGGATGAGTCTTAGATTATCATGAATTTCTCGCGTTTATTTTTTTATGAGATTTTTCATGCTTAGAAAAACAATCTTTTTATTTTTCCTTTATGTTTGGAAGGTAACCGTGCGAGGATCGATTGAATATCTGAGAAGCTATTTTTTGCTCAAGCAGTCGTTCTCTTTTCATTTGATCTTTTAATTTAAGATCAGAGCAAATAACTAATCATGTTTTATTACAACAAAATAAGGTTTTTATATGTAAGTGTTTCATATGGAATTGTTATATCATAAAGGCGAAAATGACCTTTTGAAAAAGGTTTAAAGGCCTTCAATGAATTTTTTCTTATGAAGGTTATTGGCATCATAAAACATCTTGCGTTTAAAAAATATCCTTATACCATGAAAATGGGTTAAGGATGGACATCTTAATTTTTTGTAAGGAGCGAGTTTTTTTCTTCTTGATCCAATGGATCTAAAAAAATGATCTATAATTGTTTGAAGAAGATTATAGATTAATTTTCATTGAATACTAAATGATATATTAGATTACTAAATGATAAATTCATTGACAAGAATTTACCCAAGTAGGTGAGATTTGTATGTTTAAACCAAAAATGTCAAATAAATAATAGATACAATCAATTTATTTGACATTTTATGTAATTTCCAATCTTAGGTATTTTAGGCGTGTATAAGAATGGGATGTGGTCTTTCTTAATTTAATTCCCAAATGCTTGCTTAGCTTTTGGGGTTTGACATGAACTTGGGCTAGCTCAATTTTGGGTGATATCGGTTTAATTGTTGGTTAAAGACATAGCTAAGTTGGTTGTTGTTTTAAGAGAGTGGTGTAGATAGTCCTTTGACCTCAAAAGCCAAACAAGTTGTGCCATTCGATAAGAGTATTCTCATAATTAAGCCATTTTGCCTAATAGCTTATACTGATTACCTTACCGCTAATTAGGCTAATGGATAAGGATTTCGATATTCTTATATGTATGAAATGCATGTGATTAATTATTTTAAGCTATAGTTTATCTCATCCTATGGTTCATCTTACAATGCAAATAATAATAACATGTTTCTTCTTTGGTGCTTGATATATCTACACTTTTCTGAGTCCAATGGTCATTGATGCGATTTCTAAGACTTTTGTGCATCCGGTTTCTTGTTTGTGAATATAAATGATTGTAAAAGAACCTATCCCAGAATAAACCAAGATTAGATTTTGGATCATTGAATCAAGTTGGATTGATTTTTTGTGTCAACAATATCTACTAGCCCAAAAGAAATACATAAATAGATTACATGAGGCATATAATTTATTTTAGCTTTTGAAAAATAAAATTTAAGATTTCTACCTTTCAATCTCGTATGTGCTTATTAGATGTGACATTCATTCAAGTAATGAAAATGCACCCATTAGTTTATGGGGAGATATCTCTTTGCACTATGAGGGAATTGTATTCTATTTAAAGACTTTGTTTATTAAATATCTTCATCTAAATATTTTGTTATTTGGGTTATGAGAGTTCCTGATTTTGGTCAAATTAGCTATGATTGGGCTTCAATTTCAATGACTAAATTAGCCACTTTACCTATACAATATCAAATACATAACACATAATTTTCACCGACATATCATCCATGTATAATTAAATTAAATAAATCATAGAAGATATATCATAAATATGAAAATGAAATCAGGATTAACAATATTTTTTTAATTTTAAAAGAGCACTAAAATATAATTTTATTAATAAATTTATCTAAATAATCTTTTTTATCATATTTATTTTTTATAATTTTTATAACAGTAAAATTTATTATTACATAAATTAAATTATCTATCTTTCATATTTATTTAATTTATGTGATCAAGCACTAGGAGTTTTATTTATATATATCTATAAGCAGAGAAATGAGAATAAAATTTGAAAAATGAAAGCTATAAAAACAAAATCAAATTATTATTTAGAGCAAATTAAGATTAGACCTCTCTTAGGCTAAAATGAAAATTAAAAGAAAAAATAATTAACCCATTCCTAATATGTGTGATAAAATTTAAATGATATATCATATATGGTGCTAATTGAAAGTAATTCAGTTAAATTTTGTTTTATAAATATTTGTGATTATTCTAAAATACACTCAAAGATTTATTTGCTTAAGAAATGCTCTCAAGACTCAAATGTGTGTTCATATACACATACCAAATATGAATGATAAATATTATTGCTCTTAAATTATTGAATAATCCATTATATACTCTCCAAATAAACCTGCCTAAAAACTATTTAAGGACTACTTTTTATGAGATGTAATTAAAATAAAGAGATTATCATACACTTATGGAAATTATTATTACTCCAACTAATAATAATGTGATATAATTTTTTATTTAATTTTTTAAAGTTGTATAACATTTCTCTATTCTTAACAACTTATTCTTGAATTTGTAAAAATTTTATATCTTTGATTAAGACTATTTTAACTCAAAATTTTTGGGAACTATTCATAATAAATATGTTTGAGAATCAGAAATTTTAAAAATATCTTTGATATTTCAAAATAAATTTTTAGATGTAGAAAATTGGTTGAATTTATAATTTTAATAAAAAAGGTAATTTCAATGCTTAAAAATATAACTATTATATAACAATTTTTTTATAAAAAAATCACACTTAAAATTTATGCCAAGAAAAATAAAGTTATTAATTAATTAATACAGAATATCTTAGGATCCTCTATGATGAGACTGGAGCACGAAAGTATTCTTATATAACTTATTACATATAATTTCAAATAACCTGAAAAATAGGATTATGACCAAATTCTAAAATTATTAATTTACTAAAATAAAATAAATAGATAAAACTTAGCCCCAAGCCAACTGCCTCAAATAATTCTAGTCCCCACCAACCACTACTTTACCACTTTAATCTGATTCAATTAACCCTATACCTAATAAGAGCATTTTTAAATAACTTAAATAATCCTGAATAGACGTCATTTGACATCTTTATAAAATCATCAAAAACAAGTGAATCATGGCTAAAGAAAATGTAAAACTCTATCTAAAATTGTTTCATATATATATATATATATATATATATATATATATATATATATATATATATATATATAACCTCAAATGATAAATGCCAATTACGTGTGGGGAGTCACGTCTGGCGTATAAATTAATCTGCCATTTCTAATTTCCATTAAAAAAAAGAAAGAAAGAAAAAAACAAGGAACAATTATTTCTAAAATTTCAAATTATTTTAGACTATTAAAGTAAATATTGATTTATTAAAAAACTTAAAAACTTACACGATTGCCAACTGAGCACGAGAGGAAGTACAGAGAGTAGAGGTAGAGTGAGAAATTAGCTGAAGATCGTGACTGTCAGTCGATTTCATCTGAGCTCATCGAGATCGCTCGAAGCAAGCAAGGGATTTTGACAGTGGCGAATTTATTTCGACTTGCCGAACCATTGGCTTCTTCAGCAGCGGCGGATCAAGCAGGCGGCATGAGCCGCAGATAGCGTGGATTAATTCGACGGGTGATCCAAAATCCCTATTCTAAATTCTAATACATTCATCGACCCCAAGGCAGACCTCTTCTCACTTCTCACTTCTCGCCTTCGGTTCTCTTCTCCAGTTCTCCTCCTTCTCCGTCGTGCCCTACATTTTGCGTCAGCGTGTCTTTACTTCGAGGATATCGTCGACCGTCGATCGATTGAGTGTTTGGTTTCGATTTCGATCGGTGGTGCAGTATCCTTGTGTGTGCTTGGTTTGCTTCCTTGCTCGAAATACTTTCGATTATTTCATTTCCGATTATAAGTATTTCATGGAATCATGATGTTGGTTATTATTTCTGTTATTCCATTATTTAAGGTTCGCCTATTGGATTTGGGGATGTTTCGGTTCTTTAATCATTCATGCGTATCTATGTTTTTTGCGGTTGGGGACCTGGGGTACTTGCAATTTGCGGGGTTTGTAACGATTTTAGGTTAGCATGTTGGCGTTAGTTGTTTTGGTTACGGCCGTCAGTTTGTAATGATTGTTGCATGTTGAATGTTCTGGCAGTTGCAAACTTGCGATTGGATGATGTTATTTTTGTCTCATTACTGTTTTGTAACTTGTAATATTACGTAACCCGGTTTGCCAATGCCCTCGACTACTCACTCTTGCGGCTTTGCTAGTACCTCTGTCTTACGGGTTCGACGAAACTTTATAATTACGATTAGAAATACTTCCACATTGGCCATTATTTCATTTCTAATTGTATTTGTTTCCTCTTGTGACGCATCTACGCCTCTGTTGAATGTCGTGCCTCTGCCGACTGCCTAGTAGGTACTTGGCTTTGCTGATTGTTGTTGCCTCATGCCTGTTGGAGGTTATTTGGTGCTATAAAGGTTGTTTACTTGTTTCTGGTGATGTTGTGCATTCATGGGACATGTTATGATGTTCACATGCCTTTCCGCTTTAGTAACTTGGTTGTTAGTTGATTGTTGGTAGATGTTGTCATGTTGATAGATGATTTCTTGGTTGTAAATATATGGGGATCTTTTATGTATAATCCGTCTTTAAGCGAGATTTCTTGGTTGGTTTTGATCTTTCTTCTAATCTAGTCTTTAATTAATTGGTCGGCATGATTTGTTGTTCAAATTAATAGTTCTTGATCGGGTATTTATGTTTTTGAGTGATTCTATGCATCGCTTTTGTTTCATTTCTTATAGACACAATGGCAAGTCCTTCTCAAAGTAAATCTATTAGTTTTTCAAGTGACTCAACTACCTATTGATGATAATGCAACAACTCAAAATGAGAGTGTGGGTGAAATAACCGGCGTTAAGATCAAGGGTAAAACGATCTGGCAACACTTGATTGAAATGCTGTAATAGAAAGGGAAAAGCGGTGTAGAAGTTTAAATGTAATTATTGTGTCAAATCATATGTGAAACAAAAAAAAAGTAGGGAAATCAAAGCTTTATATAGAAGAATCGGTTTTCTATTGATGTGATTTCTTCTATGTTCAATGTGTTTATTTTAAACTTAATGGTGCAGATAAAAGAATATTATCAAGAAATAAGAGGTTATTTTATTTAAAAAAAGATCTGAATAAAATAAATTTAGAGATGAGCAAAATGATGGTTATAATAAGTTTGAGATGTGAACTTGGAATTACATACAGATTTTAGTCGCTTTTATTATAAGAAAGTTTTCTGAATATGTTTGTTGATCAATTATATATGGTTTGCCCATCAAGAAGATTGGGTTAATTTTGAGAAAGTAAGAACTTGATTTCATCATTACTAATCGGTTCATCCTATATCTCTAGGTGAATAGATTTGCTTAATCTAGTTGATCAACGGGATGAGAATGCTCATCTAGTCTTGTTTTTCAAACATGGCAAAGTTGAAGACTAAATTTGATAAGTCTTGGATGAGTGTTCATTGTTATTTTAGATTGCTTGCATTTTAGATCCTAGAATAAAACTTTTGCTATCAATTATTACTACCAAATTTATGATGTTCACATTGTGAATGAGAAGAAAAGAACAAGTAAAACAAAACTTTTGAGTATATTTATCTTTGATATCACGACTGAAGTAAGCATCCACCTCTGTCTGAAAGAAATACAATTGAAGGTGGTAATGCTCACATGATGATTTGGCTTTGTATGACTTCATAGATTCTCTTGGCCTCTTAGTACCACAAATGATCAGATATATAATGATGAAGCATGTGTGAAATGCTTTCATTGATTGACATTTTGGAATGGTGAAAAAAATGCTATGAAATATAAGACTCTCTCAAAGATGGCCAAAGATATTTTTACCATCCGGTAATCAATTGCTTAAATGACTTTTTTTTAGTCTTGTGGTGTGCTAGCGATTATGAAGTTCAATTTCAAGAACATTAGATGCTTTTGGTGTGTAGTGGAAATAGATTGCATATAAATCATCAAAAGATCCATTGGTAATATTATCTTACTTTTTTATTTTATAGTACAATTCTCTAGTCTCTTATTCATATATGAGTTTCATTTTTAATCTATTGCAATTTGGTTTGATGTTCTTATGGAAGAGAACTTTATAAATGTACGAAAGTTTATCCAAATCATAAATATGTCAGGTGATATCATTTATTATGCTCTCTTTATTTTTGGAACTTTTCTACCAAAATATTTGATCATTTTTTATGTGAATATCGGTTTGTATATATTTTTGGAGACTATTTTCTTTATACAAGGCATGTAGCATCACATTATATTTTTTTCTTACTTTTGTGCTTTAATATTTATGATAGTGATGGCGATATGATGCCCAATGATAAATTGAATGAGATGATTAATGGAGGCTTTTTTGATTAATTTTTATACTAATAGTGAAATGATTTGGTCGATGATCTAACTTTGAGGCCATTTCATCGTTTGGGGTGACATATTAGTATATTACTTGATAGTTGATATTGTGTAAGTTTCACCTAGATTTGAAATTTTTGTTTGACATTACAAACATATTGTTTCATCTTACATTCTTCTTATATTTTATCTTGATGCATGCAATAATATAAAAATTTTGGTTTGCAATTTTATTTTGACTTTACCTATTTGCTTCATCTTGTCATCTTACATAGTTACAAACTTACATTCTTACTATATTTTATGTCTTGATGCATTCTACATTCTTATGATTGGAGCCTTATTTTGGCATTTTGCTTGCTTAGTTAGTCACCTAAAATAAAGAACTCAACTCAATTTTTTTGAGGGCACAAGTCGTAGAGGTTACCATTTATAAGATTTCTTGAGGAGAGTATTGTAGCAAATGATTTAAGTTTCATTCAAGATTATGTGGAACCATGCGGGTATCCTATCTTTCGATCATATGTGGTTGTCTTATTTTTGGTGGCCTTTTTCGGATTGAATTTTTTTGGTGGTTGTTATTCTCTTTTTCTGGTTTGGCTTGGAGATTTTCACATTCTTTCATTTTGTTTGTTTCTTTGTATTTTCCCTTTGTAGTGATAGTCTGGCACGCTAGCCTCAGCCTCTTTGGGAATTTGAAGAGTTTTTGTTTGCCTCATGCTAACCTTGTTCCTTTTGGGCCTTTGCTGCCGACTCGTTAGTTGAGATCTCTGCGTCGTCGTGGCCTTGTCGAAATTGGCTATATTTGTCTGTTATTATTATGTGTAACTTGTGTGTTGGATTTTTTGGCTGTGTTGGTTATTTTGGTTGTGTTGGTTCACTTGGTTGGCTATTTTGGAATTTGGATGGGTGGATGTGTTGGCTGGGTGGGCGTTGGGCGTGGCTAAAGGGTTGAACTTGAATTGATATCTATAAGATTTGGCTTCTCATCTCTGCTCATCTGTTGGTGGCGCTTTTTGGCGGTAGTTTATTTGTTATTTTGTTGCCTTGTTGGTGGTGGTGGAGGTGGAGGATATGAGATCTAGTGGGCTTATCATGAAGAATTTTTGCTTTTTTAATTTTGGCGATGATGAGAAGAGAATATATTTATAATTTGGGTAAATTCATTTATTTTGCTTCATTATTGGTGGCTAACAAGCCTCTCATTGGATGGCAGAGCAACCTGAGCCTTTATTCGCTTTTCGACTCTACTATATTAATGCATGATATTTCGATTTGTGAGGTTTTGTCACTTTTGCAAGGGATTTATTTTTTATCTTTAAGGCTCTAATGGATGGCTTTGGCAACCTAGAGGTTGGAGCATTCAATTATTGAAGTAAAATATAAAATTACAAATTTTAATTGCGAATGCTTGAAGATGGATATTACTTTCTCGACTCAGTCCCACAAACAAAAAAATTTTCATATTTTTATTTTTTTTCTAGATTTGTATTTTAAACTCAATGTTTAGATGTATTATAAATTTTTTTTTTATAAAATGCTTAATTGTTGGCAAATGCTATGTGAAATGATATCATAGAAAGGGAGTTGGTTAGAGGTTTAGTAAATTCATAGTGATTATCTCTTGCTAATTAGTTCAATGAAAAGATTATATCTCTAAAATGATAAATTCAAATTAAGTTTCATTATTAAAAAATTGATAATAGTGATAGCATCAATCACAAGTATTTGTGCTAAAGTGGCTATGATCTTGATGAGAAATTCATGCAAAATTGTATCATTTTCTAGATTTGTATTTGTATTTGTAATTTATAAAATTATAGTTTGCTATTAATTGTAATTTATATTATTACATATGCCAAAAATTTGATACTAAAATTCCACGGATTTCATTTTCGAGCAAAGCGAAGGCTCGTTTGCATTTGAGGTTGATTGGATTTCAGAGCGATTCGAGCGACTTGTTTCACATTCGAGTTGGATCGAGCTCGAGCATCGAGCTCGAGCTTGATGATCCGACTTCGACTCAAATTTTGAGCCACGACTCGAGCTCAAGCCGAATTATCAATTTTCGAGCCATTCTCGAAACACCCCTAAGTAGGAGAAGCACAGGAATATAAAGGCGACCTCCTCCTTATATAAGTGAAGGTAGAAGAGAAAGCTTTGCTTAGACATTAAAAGGTATTATTAGACATAATGTTAATAATGTCAATAATGTGGCTACTTTTGAGTTGGAAAGTAGCATCACATTCATCTGATGGGAATACTTTTTGCGCTATAAAGTAGATTCTTTTTGCTGGTGGAGATAATGTTGCTTACTTTAAGTAAAGTAAGTGCAATAATGCTATCACTTTTGCACTGAAAAATAAAGTGAGAATCTTCTGAGATAATGTTATCCCCTTTTTGTTTGTAAAAAAGATTAATAATTCTGGCAAAGCGGATCACTTTAGAGCTGTAAAGTGATCTAATAATTGATAGACTGAAATCCATTAAATTTCTCCAGTGGATTCGATGTCGACACCATCAGATGACTCGCCGCTATCACATATGTAGATTGGGAGATTAAACACCTTGGCGAGTTGATTTTCATAGATTTTCTTGAGACGATCCTTATGTTGAATTTCATTCTCATGAGAGTATTGTCTTTTAATACTCTACAGCACCTCATCGATAACTCAAAATTCATAGTTTTTTTAGGAATCGTTAATTCAGAATAAGCTTTAATAATAGTTTTAATCTGTTTGAGCTTATCCTCAATGCTGATAGAATTTCACCATTTTAATAAAATTATCTTTGAAGAAAATTGAAGGGGTCCTTTCCGAGTATAATGTTCCAGCTCAAAATACATGGAATTTGGCAGTCAGTGAAGAAATGAGTAAGATTTTGCCTTTGAATCATTTTTCTGGGATTAATAGCCCTCATTTTGGGGGCAGCTTCCATCCATTCATTAAAGACTTCTTTGATTGGATCACGAAAATATTTAATTTACTCAAAATAGTTCCACAATCTGAAGAACCATATTGAAAGTTCTTTGTTGATAATTTCTTTGTTCATTATGAACATCCATGAATGCCTTCACTTTTTTATTGAGAAGAAGAGGCTTTCATCATACTTACATAACACACAATAATATCTTTTATCTTTAAATTAGTGGAGGATAAAAATATATTTTTCTCTTGGAACGGAGTTAGATCCCATTCACTTTGATGAATGATCTTTTGTATAACGTATTTGCTATACAAAATTGTATGGTTCGTCTGATCACAAATATGATTAATCTCAACACACTTTAATTGTGTTAAGATTTTTTCATAATTCTCTCTTGAGAGATTAAATTCAAATGGTAAAGAATTTTTTCCCAAATATCTTTCAAATAAGGCCCATAAATTATTTATTGAATAATCAGAGGGATTAATTTCAATAATATTCTGTTTTATTTCTTTAGAGAAATAAGCAGGTTCCTATGCAACGACATCTTTTAGGGATGGTGTTGTAGCTTTAGAGATCTCACCATTTTCAACCATAGTTGAAGAGGACGATGTACCATAAAGGTATGTCTTAAGGTCGATCATCACCATTGAGTTGACGGATCTTTACCATTGGCGCGACCACGACCGCGACCTTCCCAAAAAGAGTTACCACTTCGTTTAGGAGGAGACATCTTTTCATGTGGGGTGATCCACCCCTGATCGTCCCTGCAAGAATTCAAGAGTTAGAAAATCAGGAAGGAAATTTTCATTACCTTTAATGAATTCAATATCAAAGTCAAGGATGGACAGCTGAGCTTACCATAATGCAAAAATTTGTTTAGAAACTAAATTTTTTACATCTTGCTCAATTATGTATTTGATTGAGAGCATCAATCTGAAGAAGAAAATTAATTTAATAAATCATCCACGAAATTTAGAGATGCTTTTGAAGACTGAAAGCATTTCCTTTTTAATAATATAGTACTTTTGCTGAGTGGGATTCATCGTCCCGAAATAAAGCGAACTAATTCAACTTTTGAATTTTTTGTTATTTTAGAATACTGTCGTAGCCTTGATCAGAGGCATCAGTTTCAACAATTTTGAAACTGTCTGGATCAGTAAGGTTAACGTAAGGAAGGTTCTTAACACTTTCTTTAATTTTACGTACTGTCATGGTATGAATATAAGACCATGGTGGTGGAGTCTTTTTCAATCTGTTATTCAAGGAGAATCTTTGCCATTGTGATAAAATTCTCACATAGTTAAGATAAGAGAACCTCTTTAATAATAGTATGAATATAAGAATAATCAATCTAAAGAATCTTGTCATGTGATAAATACATAGTTCTATTAATTGGAAAATAATATGAAATTTAATTGAATAATAATGAAAATTGAATATATGACAAAAAGCCTTACTTTAGTTTGAAATAATAATTTAATTTTAGGCTCAGAAATAACTAAACCATTTTTCAGGATTAACTATTTAAATATTTTTAAATGATTAAAATGTTCTTCAATGGTATTTGAAAAGATAAGAATATCATCAATATAAACAAGAATATATTTAAAATAGTCTTTAAATATATTATTCATAATATGTTGAAATTCGGACGGTATTTTTAGTCCATGGCATTACATTAAGTAATGTTGAAGAGCGATAAAAGCGTTTATAGTGATCCGAATCTTTAATTTGGATCTGCCAATAACCAGATTTTAAATTAAATTTTAAAAATATTTTTGCATTATGCAAATGATTTAATAAATCCATTTTATTTGGAATAGGATATCTAATTCATTTTAATACTTTATTTAGAGGCTTGTAATTTATTACAAGTCTCGGTCTCTCTCTTTCTTTTTCAGTTGATCCCTTTACATAGAATGCGGTACAGCTCCATGGAGAGTAAGATTGCCTAATTATTCTTTTCTTTAATAAATCAACAATTTCAGCTTTACATAGAGTAAGATAATGCTCGTTCATCTGACAAGAATGAGCTTTTATGGGAATGTCCTTTCATTGAAATTATCAATGTACGAGAGTTTCACTAAATGAACCTTTCTTTCCCATAAAGCAATTGGGTTGTCCCCACAAACTTATTTTTGGAAATCTTGGAGACAATGATTAATTTTCTCATGAACTTAAGGGGATGAAATTTGTTGCTTAATTGTTAAAGTAGTAACTTTCTTCTTATAAATAATTGATCTACATAGACTTATTATTAAGTCTATTCATTTCATTTATGATAATTTTTTTAGGATTGGTGATAAAGCGAAATGTGATTTCTTTATTCCAAAGAAAATATTGAATTCCAGTATCATCAATCCTAGTGATAGGCATTATTTTAAGAAGAAAATGAGTTCCCAAAATAATGTGTTGTGTCAAATTTTTGACTAAAATAAAAAGCATTTGAATACAAATATCATCTTGACACATAGCCACAGATGATAATTTATACCTAATCTGTAAAGACTCACCGTCAGCTGTCTTTAACCGCTAGTCATTTTTTTCAAAATATTTAGAAGGAATTATCCCTTCTTGTATACAATATAAATCTGCTCCACTATCAACTAGAGTAGATAGATTTGGTAAAATAAATTCTTTATTTATAATTAATTTAATCAAAATATATCATTTCTGGTATATTACCTTTTGAATATTTTGTAAGAAACCTGATTCTTGAGTAGAATTGGTTTCAATATTTTCAAATGAATTGTGCGTCTTTTGATTTAATTCAAGATCCATAAGATGTCCATTCATCAGATCTTGCTACTTTCATTTCTTTGAACTTTCATTTTAGTTTTTTTAATTGATTTTAATTAAAAAAACTAAAAAAATGAAAGACTCTCCTATAAAATACTTCAATCATGGAATATATAGGAGGCTTTAACTCAAATTTTTTGACTTATCATTAATGATTTTATCACGAGTTGAATCATCTTCAACTTATGTTAAAAGTTTAATTGATCTTTTTTTGCTCAGTGAGCGTATAAAGACCATACATATTAATAATATTTTTGTAATAATCTATCTGTTGACAGGATTTGCAATAGTTAGATCTATCAGAATCAAATGAAGATGAGGATGAAGTGTTTTCTTCTTCCTCAGATTCTTTTTCAGAATCAGAGGATGTAAGAAGAATCTTCATTAGGGTTTGTTTTAACCCTTCGTCAATCTGAAGTTCACTTAACTTCTTCTTGACCGTACATCTGTTAGCATAGTGACTAGTACGACCACATTTATAGCATTTCATTTCTCTTGTCTCTTTGGTCCTTGAACCAGAGGGACAAGAGTGCTTTATTATGAATTTCTCACATTTATTTTTATGAGATTTTTCATGCTTAGGAGAAACAATCTTTTTTATTTTTCCTTTATGTTTAGAAGGTAACGCACGTACCTGAGGATCACAGTTGAACTGAACACAGAAAGCAGTCGTTCTCTTTTCATTTGATCTTTTAATTTAAGATCAGAGCAAATAACTAATCATGTTTTAATACAAGCATAAATAAGGTTTTTATATATAAGTGTTTCATATGTACTATATCGTAAGGAGAGTAGCTTTGACCTTTTCAGAAAAAAGGTTGGGAAGGCCTTCAATGAATTTTTGTTTCCAATGAAGGCTATTGGCATCATAAAGCGTCATAATGCGTGTGAAAAATATCCTTATACCATCAAAAATGAGTTAAGGATGGACATCTTAATTTTTGGAGTAAGGAGCGAGTTTTTTCTCCTTGATCTCCAATGGATCCAGCAAAATGATCTATAATTATTTGAAGAAGATTATAGACCAAATTTTCATTGAATACTAAATGATATATTAGATGAATACTAAATGATAAATTCATTGACACAGAATTTACCCAAGTAGGTGAGATTTGATAGAGACGTATGTTTAAAGCCAACCAAAATGTCAAATAAATAATAGATACAATCAATTTATTTGACATTTTATTTTATAATTTCCAATCTTAGGTATTTTAGACATGAATAAGAGCGAGATGTGGTCTTCCTTAATTTAATTCCCAAATCTTGCTTAGCTTTTGGGGTTTGACATGAACTTGGGCTAGCTCAATTTTGGATTGATATCGGGTTTAATTGTTTTGGTTAAAGCATAGCTAAGTTGGTTGTTGTTTTAAGAGAGTGGTGTAGATAGTCCTTTGACCTCAAAATCCAAAGTTGTCATTCTCTTATTTCTCATAATTAAGCCATTTTGCCTAATAGCTTATCTGATTACCTTACCACTAATTAGCGCTATGGATGGATTTCCGCGATATTCTTATATGTATGAAATGTGTGTGATTAATTATTTTAAGCTATAGTTTATCTCATCCTTTGGTTCATCTTACAACTACAAATAATAATAACACGTTTCTTCTTTGGTGCTTTGTTGACCTACAACTACATGCCACTTGAAATTAAATAAATAAAGTAGAGGTTAAAGCTCCCTAATCGCGATCAAAATAAATTAAATTCAATTCAATTTGAAAATTTGACTTCATAATGCGTCAAAAGCATCAAAATTAATTAAAATAATAAATATCGAATCAATTAATGACAAATTAAATAATTAAAATCAATTTTTAATGAAATTATGCGCACATCGAAGTTGGGAAGCCCGATAACATCGACAACCTCAGTTCTTGATTGCGTCATCGGCTGAAACGCCGACATCAAGCGATGCCTTTGGTGATCGATTGAAAGTGTGCGGCGTCGAGCAATTTGGCGACGTCACACAATTTAGACCTAATTTCACTACAAGCGTCGACTTTTGAGTGGCCTCAATCGAAATTGATTCGGCGTTCGCTTAAAATACCTAAGATTGACACCAATATTGTTAGGGTTTCTTATTGGGAGGATTCATGAAATTTATATTATTAAGGGCTAATTATCTTAATTACTAACCTAACTATCCTATGTAAACCCCTTAATCCTTACCTAACCCCCATTAAACGTATGTCTTATCCTATTGGATGCCATTTAGGACCAATCGGAAAGGATGCTCAATACTCAAACCAAAGCGGAAGAGCGTTGACCTCATTCATGGCATTCTTCACTCTCTCTCTCTCTCTCTACGGTTCTGGCTCTGGTGAGCTCGTGTGATTCCCTTATGTGATCACTCCCTCTCTCCTTGATGGCGATCCTCCCTCTCCTGAGCTCCTTCTTGTTCAGCTCTGAAGTCTCCTTTCTTCCTCTGTCGACGTCGACTCATCGTCTTCGATGAAAGTCCTCTCTTTTCTTCTTTGCACTTGGCCAAACTCCCTGCGGTAGTTCCTTTCTCGTCTCTCGATTGAGACCGGAACCTGTAGAACAAGATCGATCCTAATTACTCTTTCCGAAACCCTCAGTTGTTTCATTTCAATCTAAGTTATATATTTTGTTATGTGGGTTTTCTTGAAGGAAATGCGATTGTTTCCCTCTTCCATTTGTTTTTATGGTTGGACTTGTTTTTAGGTTTCAATAATGAAATTAATATGATTGGATTTATGCTTTGCTTTCTTGTTGTTTTCTCCTTCTAAGGTTGGTAGGAGCTCATACCTTTGCTTGGTTCCTCCTTTCCTTTTCGTCCTTCCTCCCTTTGGACGGAGCTTCTCTCTTCTTGTGTGATATGTTGGTTTATGTGCTTTTTTGTATTTTCAGTATCAATTACTTATCTACCTCTGAGTTGCTCTATATATTCATATTGCTTTGTTTCCTCTTGGGACGCCAATGATTCATCATCCAATCTCTGCGAAGAATTCTAAACTCTTTAGGTTTCTGAACTTACTATTGCCTCCTAATGGACAACCTAAGTATTATATTGCTCTTGTTCTCATAATATAGCTCCAAAGGGAGATTTCAGATTTGTTGGACTCATTAAACATAGTGTGATTGTTTAATCTATGTGGAGTAAACTTCATATAATCATCATGTTAAAGGAAGGATGAGGGGAAGTTGATTGACTTTGTTCTTGTTTTCTTTTCTTTTGCTATCACTTAGCCTTTGAAGTACAATCTGAAATGTGGCTTTGCAAGCAAGTTTAAAGCTTTCATTTTTGCTATTCAGTTTCATTAAAGTTTCATCTTGCCAAGTGCTTGTTCATAATTTACTTACAAGCAATTGTCAAGTCTCTATCTTGCATTAAAATAATTTTATGTTTGTTGTCCATGAGTATTTGGAGGCTGAAATCATGCAAGACATACTGCTTTATGCCTTTTTCTTGCTTTTGAATTGTTAAATCATGTTTACAAATTGGGGAATTGCTAAATTTGTTTATCAAAGAGAATTCTGAAATCATTCTAATCAAAGGGACTTTTGTCATTTCTATCTTATGGATTTCAATTGTTTTGCCTCTTGCATATATAGAATGAAATCAGAAAGTGAATGAAATTAGAAAAGAGATTTACTTGCTTGCTATTCCCTATGGGTTTCATTCTTGCATATTTGCCTGTTTTATCATTTTGATATCTTAGTAATAGGGAAATGCTACGCTATCAAAATCTTGGTCATGGTGTCTCGACATCCACCTTTCTGGTGTGTGGTGGCGGTGATCTCATGACAACCCCACATGTGGAGGGAGAGGGGAATGTTGTAAATTTTGATTATTATGCTCTTAATTAAATATACATGTAACTTTTTTTTTATTATGCAAATGCAAGCTTTAAATTTATTACAATAAGTAATACTCATGTTTCTTCAACATTGTAGGAAACTTGTTGCTATGTTATGCTTAACCCATACGCCTTTCTTGGCGTGGTGGACAAAATTCGACCATGGTGTCTCCGACATCCACCCATACCGCTCTTTTTTTTGGCATGGTGGGCTCGATCTCATGGCAACCCTCATATCGGACTAGGAGGCTGAAATTTTAGTAAAAAAAAAGGAAGAAAAATTTATTTTCTTGCAATGTTTGATAGATATTTTGTCTTTGTTAAATATATATATGCAAGCATGTCTATATACAAATACAAATTTGAAATCTATTACTATAAGTACCTACTCATGTTTCTCCAACATGGTAGGGAAACTTGTTGCTATGCTATGCTAACCCATACACGCCTTTCTTGGTGTGGTGGGCAAACAAAATTTCTCGGCCGTGTCTCACCCACATCCACCCATACATGCCTTTCTCGCATGCAGTGCAGCGCCTTCTCATGGCAACCCCATATCTGGGTGACGTGGAGGTCGTTGTAAATTTTGTTTAAAAAAATGAGAAAATATTTATTTTCTATGTTTAAGCATATTTATATACAAATGCAAGCTTTAAATCTATTACGATAAGTACATACTCATGTTTCTCCAACATGGTATGGAAATGTTATGATGTGCTAACCCATATACACCTTTCTTGGCATGGTGAAAATAAATTTCGATCGCGGTGTCTCACGACACCTACCATACACGCCTTTCTTGGGGTGGTGGGAAGACCTAGTCTCTCGAAGTAGCCCCCTTTTGAGGGGATGACGCCGGGAGGTTGTCAAAATTTATAAAAAAAATGAAGATAGAAAGAAAGGGATGAAATGCTTAAGTTGTCATGTTAGCTTAAAATTTTCTTTATCTCAAATATGAATGTTTATGCTTCAATTTCTATATCATGCAAGATATCCTATTTTATGGCAAATGCGATATGAGTTGATACTTATGCTTCAATTTCTATAATATATAAGCTATCATATTTTATGGCAAATGCAGCATGAGTATATAAATTGATCAATGCTTATTTATGTTACACATGAATGCTTATGTATTGATTTTTACATCATACAAGTTATCATATTAAGTGGTCATTATGATATGCATTATTTAATGCTCATCCTAAAGCTCTACTTAGCTTGACATGTTACATGTTGGATATGTGCTTAAACATAAAGCTTGAAATATATAGAAAATAATATCTACCATATGATATGACATCTATCATGAAGATATCAAAATAGAAAATTATCAAGTTAGAAAGGAAACTTACAAGTCTATGTGTCATAACTTAACCCTTTTGCAAGATTGAAAGAACTTGGACTAGTAGTACTAAAGAGGAGAGGAAGATAGGAAGTAAGTTTCATGAGAGGTGAATCCTCTCTTATTTATAGGCTTCTCCTTCTTTTTCATCTATCTTATGGCATCGACACATATGGTGCATTGTCATAAGTTGCATGCAAGGAAATCATCTAAATTCATGACATTTGTCATATCACCTGCACATCCATGGACATGTGGCATGCCCTTGTGCATCATTATCACTTCCCTTAATGTCATAAAAAAAGAGAGGAATGGATTTAAAGGGAAAATAAACTCTTTTTGTCATATCTTCTTAATAAAATTTAATGGGTATTTGTACCCCATTTGTCATGAGCTTGCATGTGAAGGAGGTGGATTTTATTTAATCCACTTATCTCTTAAATGACATATGACATCTACTCATATATTTGTCTTCTTCTCCCCATTATTAAGAGAAACATGGGCTATGGATCATAGTACAATGGGCCTCTAAAATATATTATTTCAACCTTTTTCTTAGCTGATTTGTTACATAAAGAGATGATTTTATTTAATCCACTTATCTCTTAAATGACATATGACATCTACTTGATCAAAATGGCTCAAAAAATTTAGTTTCAATCCCTATTTTCACTTGCTGATTTGTGACATAAAAGGGGAGATTTTGGCCCAAACATTATGCATATCTTATTTTCAATTAAATGCCTAAGTCTATTTTAGTCCACTACTTCATGATTGATCAAATGGGCTTTCAAAATAATTTATTTCAGCATATTTTTCCTTGTTGATTTGTGGCATAAAAGCAGAATTTTGGCCCAAACATTATGCATATCTTATTTTCAATCAAATGCCTAAGTCTATTTTAGGTTTACTAATTCATGATTGATCAAATGGGCCTTCAAAATAATTTATTTTAGCATATTTTCCTCGATTTGTGAAAAGGAAATTTTGGCCAAAACATTATGCATATCTTATTTTCAATCAAATACCTAAGTCTATTTTAGGTCCACTACTTCATGATTGATCAAATGAGTCTCCAAAATAATTTATTTCAGTCTCTTTTCTCTTGCTGATTGGTGGCATAAAAAGGGAGATTTTTAGCCCAAATGAAGTGCATATCATGTTCTCAATCAAATAATTATGTATATTTTAGATTCATCACTTTATTTTTGGCCCACATGAAGTATCCAATAAATCAAATATCTAGAAAGATATGTGATCCAAATGCAAGATAAATAAACAAAGAACAAATGCTATACTTCCCGATTTGGTCTTCAAACCGGGTCCGAGTTAACAAAACTCAAAAATCAAAATTTGATATATAAACTTCAACTTAGACATCTTAATGTCCAAGCAAAATTTTCAAATGAACAGATACTTATATCCATGTTGAAGTAATTACTAAGTCAAATACAAAAGAACATATGCTACACATCCTGGTTTGGTCTTCGGACCGGGTCCGGGTTAACAAAACCTAAAAATGTCATATCAAGAACTAAACTTGTAAATTGACACCTATATTTCAACTTGGCATTTACATGTCCATATAAATTTTTAAAAGAATATACTTGTATGTATGTTGAAGTAATCATCATGTCAAATACAAAAGAACAAATGTTATACATCCTGGTTTGGTCTTCGAACTGGGTCCGAGTTAACAAAATCTAAAAATTTGATATTATAAGAATTTCAAATTAATAATATCTGAGAAGTTAATTCTATCATACAATATAAGATATGAATCAACTGACATAGCTTCTAAAATTCAAATTCTCATGAAGAAAAGTCCCAAACCCGATCCTCTATGTTCAAACTAGAGTGGGCAAGGTTTTGAAGGATTATAATTCTTGAAATAATGAATTTAGACCGATCCTCTCAGAAAATGTAGAGTAAGGTCTATCAATTGATATTAGCATGATCGAGAAGGGTAATTATAATTAAAATTTCAATGATAAATGATCATATATTCAAATCTAAAATCAATCATAAAATGATCAAAATTCAAAGAAAATAACAAAAATATAAATAAAAATGAAATGAATTATTTAAATTAAAACTTAAAAATAAAAAAAAATCAATAACCCCTCCGCAACTATTTGTCTTCTGGTGACAAATTAAGAAAACTTTTGCTCACAAATAGCCAATGTCAAATTAAATACATAACTACATTCACACTCAAATATTCCTAAAGCCCATAAGGACGTGACCCGTGTCCTCTGTTCATGTGGTTTTGTCGCGATATGGCACCACATAAATGACGGTTACGACCTGAGCCCTCTGACCGGGTGGTTCGCCGCGATATGACACCACTAAATTCCACCTACCACCGTATGTTCTCCAACCTGCTCTTTGAGCTATGAAATGTAGAATATATTTGGTTGGGCAAAACCTATGTTAGGTTGACTTATATTTGTCCCTTAAACAAATTCACCTCAGTCCACAAGGACACCTTGGACGACGTAACCCATGTGTCGACAAGGATCCTTGGTCGTTGACTACCTCCGACTAAGTGGACCAGGATCACACGCCCGGATGACTAACCATGGGATCTATATCGATCGCCATCATTCCCCACAAAAGTTTTAAATTAAAATAATAAATTTCATAAGTTCTAAACTCCACTCACAATTATATACTCGTTCTTAACGATTCATTGACTAACCTTAATCGAAAGTTTCTCTCAATATTGGGAGGTAATTAACTATAGCTTGCTATAGGAAACCCGGAACCAGATATAAAAGTTCTCACCAAATGAGAACGAAATCTCTGGGTAGTGTCTTATCTACTATTCATCTGCCTTTTGAAATTATCTCCGACACTTAAACAACTCTTTTCTTTTTGTTTTCCAAAAGAGGTTGGTGACGAATTTTCGGATCCCACATGCTTGATATATCCTGCACAGCTTTACGAGTCTAATGGTCATAGCTGATTTCTAGGACTTTTGTGCATCTGGTTTCTATGTGAATATAAATGATTGTAAAAGAACCTATCAATAAACCAAGATTAGATTTTGGACCATTGAATCAAGTTGGATTGATTTTTTGTGTCAACAATATCTACTAGCCCAAAAGAAATACATAAATAGATTACATGAGGCATATAATTTATTTTAGCTTTTGAAAAATAAAATTTAAGATTTCTACCTTTCAATCTCGTATGTGCTTATTAGATGTGACATTCATTCAAGTAATGAAAATGCACCCAATAGTTTATGGGGGGAGATATCTCTTTGCACTACTATGAGAGTTAAATTGTATTATATTTAAAGATTTTGTTTATTAAATACCTTCATCTAAATATTTTGTTATTTGGGTTATGAGAGTTCTGATTTTGGTCAAATTAGCTGTGATTGGGCTTCAATTTCAATGACTAAATTAGCCACTTTACCTATACAATATCAAATACATAACACATAATTTCACCGACATATCATTCACGTGTATAATTAAATTAAACAAATCATAGAAGATATATCATAAATATGAAAATGAAATCAGGATTAACAATATTTTTTAATTTTAAAAGAGAACTAAAATATAATTTTATTAATAAATTTATCTAAATAATCTTTTTTATCATATTTATTTTTTATACTTTTTATAACAGTAAAATTTATTATTACATAAATTAAATTATCTATCTTTCATATTTATTTAATTTATGTGATCAAGCACAAGGTGTTTTTATTTATATTTATGTATAAGCAGAGAAATGAGAATAAAATTTGAAAAATGAAAGCTATAAAAACAAAATCAAATTATTATTTAGAGCAAATTAAGATTATACCTCTCTTAGGCTAAAATGAAAATTAAAAGAAAAAATAATAAATACATTCCTAATATGTGTGATAAAATATAAATGATATATCATATATGGTACTAATTGAAAGTAATTCAATTAAATTTTGCTTTATAAATATTTGTGATTATTCTAAAATACACTCAAAGATTTATTTGTTTAAGAAATGCTCTCAAGACTCAAATGTGTGTGTTCATATACACATACCAAATATGAATGATAAATATTATTGCTCTTAAATTATTGAATAATCCATTATATACTCTCCAAATAAACCTACCTAAAAACTATTCAAGGACTACTTTTTATGAGATGTAATTAAAATAAAGAGATTATCATACCCTTATGGAAATTATTATTACTCCAACTAATAATAATGTGATATAATTTTTTATTTAATTTTTTTAAGGTGTATAACATTTCTCTATTCTTAACAACTTATTCTTGAATTTGTAAAAATTTTATATCTTTGATTAAGACTATATTAACTCAAATTTTTTGGGAACTATTCATAATAAATATGTTTGAGAATCAGAGATTTTAAAAATATCTTTGATATTTCAAAATAAATTTTTAGATGTAGAAAATTGGTTGAATTTATAATTTTAATAAAAAAGGTAATTTCAATGCTTAAAAAAATATAACTATTATATAACAATTTTTTTATAAAAAAAATCACACTTAAAATTTATGCCAAGAAAAATAAAGTTATTAATTAATTAATACAGAATATCTTACGATCCGCTATGATGAGACTGGAGCACGGAAGTATTCTTATATAGCTTTTACATATAATTTCAAATAACCTGAAAAATAGGATTATGACCAAATTCTAAAAATCAATGTTTTGAAAATCGGACAGGACTGGTAGACCGGTTCGGAACCGTCATTATGCGGTCCGAAAACCCAAAACTGCCTTAGACAAAACCGGCAGTTCTGGGCCGGCGGTTTAACCATGGAACCAAAAACCAGCGGTCGGCCAGCGCGACGCGTTTAGGTTTTAATTTTTTGCCCCGTTCCTTCTTCCATTTGGCGCTCTTTGAAAGCGAGGCTGGGCAGATACTTTTGTTCAGATTTTAGTTTTTCCTCCATGCTATCTGCATTTTCAAAAGAAGAGCTAGGGACACTTTGTTCGGGTTTTGCCTTTCATCTGATTATGTACCTCAAGTAACCCGGTTTTACCTTCCGTCTCCTTATCTAGGCCAGGAGCTTTTGTTGATTTTTTACCTCCTGCTCCTTCTTGCTAAATAAATTAAATTTTCAAGTGATTTTAAAGAATTGTTTCTTAAAATCAACTTTAAACAAATATTCTTTCTGCCATCTCTAACAAACTAAGCAAAGGCCAAACAAGTTTTTTCCATCGTCGCTGTCATCTGTCTGGCGGTATTTTGTCTCTTCCGGCAGTATTTCATCACTTCTCCAGCATCAGCAGATAGGTTTTATTTTAAATCGGAGGGTGGATAATCATTGGAGAAATTATAAATACAGCTTTCTACCAAATTTCAAGGTGATATTTAGTATATTTTTTCCTGAATATCTCTTACAAATCTACAAGTTTATGATTGAATTGATTTAAAAATGCATATATGATTTAATTTATTTGTTCATAGGTTTAACATATGAATATTCATCAAAACTTATATTTAGCAGAATATGTATGAGTGAATTGTATTTGTTAGTTCATATTTAGCAATTTTTTAATTTAATTTTGTATTTTTCATTTTTTCTCGATATCTCCCGTGAATCTTTTCATAATTTTTTGATTGATATTTTTTTTAATTTATTCAACATTTATTTTCTTTTTTATATTTAGGATGGAGCTTTAAAGTCAATTATATTTCTTACTCATGTTGTGAGAAAATAGATCCAGCATGGAATCATTTTAGTGAATCTAGATGTCCTGATGGAAAAAAGCAATATAAGTGTTTGTACTTGGATTAATATTTTTTCTCGATATCTCCCGTGAATCTATTTTTTTTGAACTTATTTTAGAGATAAATTTTAATATGTATTTGATATTTTTGTTTTTAGTAGAAGTTTTCGGGTAAAGAACATAAATTATTGATACATCATATATCATCTTTATTGAATTATTAATATCTCAAATTTATTATAACTTGCTATTTATCATAATTTATAATATCTTTTTGTAGTTAGTTTCGTTTATATTTTACTTGTATAATTTATATAGTTGATGCCAAATTACTAATTTTTATTTAATTTTAATTCCTTTTTAGATAACCAATTTCTAGAAGCTCTACAATGGATTATTTCAAAGAATTATTATGGCTACAAAAAGGTTAGTATTTATATATTCATATATTTAATTTTGAAATTGTATGAGATTTTTTTTTATATGATTTATATTTTATAATTTATTTCTCTGTATATATTGTATGATTATTTGATAATTTAAATCTCATTTAGATAATTTTAATATTTATTATATCATCGTTCGACCAGGGTTACTTCCCTAACCTCTTCGTTTTGGTTACATGTCGATCCGATTTTACCTTGCTAAAATTATTAATTTACTAAAAATAAAATAAATAGATAAAACTTAGCCCCCAAGCCAACTGCCTCTAATAATTCTAGTCCCCACCAACCACTACTTTACCACTTAATCTGATTCAATTAACCCTATACCTAATAAGAGCATTTTTAAATAACTTAAATAATCCTGAATAGGCCTCATTTGACATCTTTATAAAATCATCAAAGACAAGTGAATCATGGCTAAAGAAAATGTTAAAACTCTATCTAAAATTGTTTCATATATATATATATATATATATATATATATATATATATATATATATATATAACCTCAAATGATAAATGCCAATTACGTGTGAGGAGTCACGTCTGGCGTATTAATTAATCTGCCATTTCTAATTTTCATTAAAAAAAAAGAAAGAAAGAAAAAACAAGGAACCGTTATGTCTAAAATTTCAAATTATTTTAGAATATTAAAGTAAATACTGATTTATTAAAAAACTTAAAAATGTACACGATTGTCAACTGCAGAAGCACAAGGGAGGAAGTACCAGAGAGAGTAGAGGAGAGGAGAAGAGAGGAAAGAAAACTAAGCACACGGAATAAAAAAAATATAGCCTCCTTATATAGAAGTGGAGGTATAAGAGAAAGCTTTGCTTAGACATTAAGTAAATGTACAATTATTAGATAGAATAATTGCTGTCGTAGTGGAGTCAATAATCTGGCTACTTTTGAGTTGGAAAGTAGCGTCACATTCGTCTGATGGGAATACTTTTGCATTATAAAGTAAATTCTTTTTACTGGTGGAGATAATGTTGCTTACTTTAAGTAAAGTAAGTGCAATAATGCTATCACTTTTACGCTAGAAAATAAAGTGAGAATCTTCTGAGATAATGCTATCCCCTTTTGTGCTGTAAAGCAAAGTGGAATACTTCTGGCAAAGCGGATCACTTTAGAAATAAGTGATCTAATAATTCTGATAGACTGAAATCCATTAAATTTCTCCAGTGGATTCGATGTCGATGTCATCGATGACTCATGCGTCATATGTAGGTGGGTGATTAACACCTTGTGAGTTGATTTTCATAGATTTTCTTGAGCGATCCTTATGAATTTCATTTTCAGGGTATCGCCCAATACTGACACCTCATCATGATAACTCAAAATCATAGTTTTGAGGAATCGTTAATTGAATAAGCTTTAATAATAGTTTTAATCTGTTTGAGCTTATCTCAATCTTGATAAATTTCACCATTTTAATAAAATTGTCTTTGAAGGACCGATTGAAGGGGTCCCAGAGTATAATGTTGACTCAAATCCATGGGATTTGGCAGTCCGTGAATAAAATGAGTAAGATTTTGACCTTGAATCATTTTTTTGGAATTAATAGCCCTCATTTTGGGGGCATCTTTCATCCATTCATTAAAGACTTCTTTGATTGGATCCCGAAGAATATTTAATTCTGCTCCAAAATAATTCCACAATCTGAAGAACCATGTTGAAATTTCTTTGTTGATAATTTCTTTGTTCATTATGAACATCCATGAATGCCTTCACTTTTCACTGAGAAGGAAGAGGCTTTCATCATAAACACACATACATGATAATGTACATTTTATGCGTAAATTAGTGGAGAATAAAAATACATTTTTCTCTTGGAGTTAGACCCCATTCACTTTGATGAAAGATCTTTTGTATAACGTTCTATACAAAATTATATATGGTTTCGATCATGAACATGATTAATCTCAACACACTTTAATTGTGTTAAGATTTTTTCATAATTCTCTCTTGAGAGATTAGATTCAAATGGGAAAGGATTGTTTCCCAAATATATTTCAAATAAAGCCCACAGATTATTTATTAAATAATCAGAGGGATTAGTTTCAATAATATTCTGTTTTATTTCTTTAGAGAAATAAGCAGGTTCCTGTACAACGACATCTTTTAGGGATGGTGTTACAGCTTTAAATATCTCACCAATTTCAACCATAGTTGAAGAAGACAATAAGGTATATCTTAAGGTCGATCATGTCAACCATTGAGTTGACCGGATCATTTCCATTAGCGGCCAGACTCAAGAAAAGAGTTACCACCTGGTTAGGAGGATGCATCTTTCCATGGGGTGATCCACCGATCGTCCTAGCAAGAATTCACGGGTTAGAAAATCGAAGAAATTTTCATTACTTTAATGAATTTGATATCAAAGTCAAAGGCGGACCTTGCCATAATGCAAAATTTGTTTAGAAACTAAATTTTTTTACATCTTGCTCAATTATGTATTTGGCGAGGAGCGGTCAATCTGAAGAAAATGTTGATTTAATAAATCATTCAAATTTCGAGATGCTTTTGGTGAGCATTTCCTTTTAATAATAAGTACTTTTGCTAAGTGGGATTCCATCGTCCCGAAACAAAGCTAACTAATTCAACTTTTGAATTTTTTTGTTATTTTAGAATACCACCGTAGCCTTGATCAGAGACATCAGTTTCAACAATTTTGAAACTGGCTGGATCAATAAGGTTAAGACAATGAAGGTTCTTAACCCTTTCTTTAATTTTACGTACTATCATGGTATGAATATCAGACCATGGTGGTGAAATTTTTTTCAATTGTCAAAGCGTGGGGCCGCATCTTGTGTTAGATTGTGAAAAAATTAACTACATAGTTGAGGGCTCCTAAGAACCTCAATAACTGGTTTTTATCTAAAATAATATCAGAAAATTTATCTGCAGATTCAATACTTCTATTAATTAGAATAATAGAAGCATTGAAAATTATATGACCCAAAAATCTTACTTTAGTTTGAAATAATTTAATTTTAGACTCAGAAATAACTAAACCATTTTTCAAGATTAACTATTTAAATATTTTAAAATGATTAAAATGTTCTTCAATGGTATTTGAAAAGATAAGAACAACATCAATATAAACAAGAATATATTTAAAATAGTCTTTAAATATATTATTCATAATATGTTGAAATTCGGACGGAGTATTTTTTAGTCTGAATGGCATTACATTACATTCGTAATGTCCAAAGGGAACAATAAAAGCAGTTTTATAGCAATCCGAATCTTTAATTTGGATCTGCCAATAACCAGATTTTAAATCAAAATTTGAAAATATTTTTGTATTATGCAAACAATTTAATAAATTCCTTTTATTAGGAATAGGATATCTAATTCATTTTAATACTTTATTTAGAGGCTTGTAATTTATTACAAGTCTCGGTCTCTCTCTTTCTTTTTCAGCTGATCCCATTACATAGAATGCGGTACAACTCCATGGAGAGTAAGATTGTCTAATTATTCCTTTCTTTAATAAATCAACAATTTTAGCTTCGCATAGAGTAAGATAATGCTCGATCATCTGACAATGATGAGCTTTAGTGGGGATGTCCCTTTCATTGAAATTATCAATGTACGAGAGTTCCACTAAATGAACCTTTCTTTCCCATAAAGCAATTGGGTTGTCCCCACAAACTTCTTTCTGGAAATCTAGGAGACAATGATTAATTTTCTCCTGAACTTAAGGGGAAGAAATTTGTTGCTTAATTGTTAAAGTAGTAATTTCTTCTTGTAAATATTTGATTTGCATAGACTTATTATTAAGTCTATTCATTTCATTTATGATAATTTTCTTAAAATTGGTGATAAAGTGAATGTGATCTCTTTATTCCAAAGAAAATACTGAATTACAGTATCATCAATCCTAGTGATAGGTATTATTTTAAGAAGAAAAGGAGTTCCCAAAATAATGTGTTGTGTTTATACACTCGGCATTTGACTTTAACGGCCATTGATTTTTTCAAAATATTTAGAAGAAATTATCCCTTATTGTATACAATTTAAATCTGCTCCACTATCAACTAGAGCAGATAAATTTGGTAAAATAAATTCTTTATTTATAATTAATTTAATGAAAATATACCATTTCTGGTATATTACCTTTTGAATATTTTGTAAGAAACCTGGTTCTTGAGTAAAATCGGTTTCAATATTTTCAAATGAATTGGGCATATTTTGATTTAATTCAAGATCCATAAGACGTCCATTTATCAGATCTTGCTCAGCTTTCATTTGCTGAACTTCCATTTTTAGTTTCTTTAATTCAAATTTTAATTCTATTAAAGAAACTGAAGAAGAAGATGAATTGGGCTCAGCTCTCCTATGAAATACTTCAATCATGGAGTATATAGGAGGCTTTAACTCAAATTTTTCCAGCTTATCTTTCTTCTTATCATTAAGAAGATTAATGATTTTATCACGAGTTGAATCATCTTTAACTTGTGCTAAAGTTTAATTAATTGATCTTTTTGCTCATGAGTGAGCGTATAAAGACCAAACATATTAATAATATTTTTGTAATAATCTACACTGTGGATTTGCAATAGTTAGATCTATCAGAATCAGATGAAGATAAGGATGAAGTGTTTTCTTCTTCTCATTCTTTTTCGAGGATGTAAGAAGAATCTTCATTAGGGTTTGTTTTAACCTTTCGTCAATCTGAAGTTCACTTAACTTCTTCTTGACCGTACATCTATTAGCATAGTGATCGGTACGGCCACATTTATAGCATTTTATTTCTCTTGTCTCTTTGGTCCTTAAACCAGAGGGACGATAGTGCTTAGATTTATGCATGAATTTCTCACATTTATTTTTATGAGATTTTTCATGCTTAGGAAAAAATAATCTTTTTTATTTTTTGTTTATGTTTGGAAGGTAACGGACGTACCTCAGGATCACAGTTGAACTGATCACAGAATTCTACAAGCTATTTTTGCTAAGCAGTCGTTCTCTATTCATTTGATCTTTTAATTTAAGATCAGAGCAAATAACTAATCATGTTTTAATACATGCAGAAATAAGGTTTCAATATGTAAGTGTTTCATATGGAATTGTTATATCGTAAAGACGGAGAGTAGCTATGACCTTTTCAGAAAAAAGGTTGGGAAGGCCTTCAATGAATTTTTGTTTCCAATGAAGGCTATTGGCATCATAAAGCGTCATAACACGTGCTAGAAAAATATCCTTATACCATCGAAAATGGGTTAAGGATGGACATCTTAATTTTTGGAGTAAGGAGCAAATTTTTTCTCCTTGATCTCCATTGGATCCAGCAAAATGATCTATAATTGTTTGAAGAAGATTATAGACCAAATTTTCATTGGATACTAAATGATATATTAGATGAATACTAAATGATAAATTCATTGACACAGAATTTACCCAAGTAGGTGAGATTTGATAGAGATGTATGTTTAAAGCCAACCAAAATGTCAAATAAATAATAGATACAATCAATTTATTTGACATTTTATTTTATATTGTAATTTCCAATCTTAGGTATTTTAGACGTGTATAAGAATAGGATGTGGTCTTCCTTAATTTAATTCCCAAATGCTAGCTTAGCTTTTGGGGTTTGACATGAACTTGGGCTAGCTCAATTTTGGATTGATATCAGGTTTAATTGTTTTGGTTAAAGACATAGCTAAGTTAGTTGTTGTTTTAAGAGAGTGGTGAAGATAGTCCTTTGACCTCAAAAGCCAAACAAGTTGTGTCGTTCTGATAAGAGTATTTCTCATAATTAAGCCATTTTGCCTAATAGCAACATTACCTTACCTAATTAGGCGCTATGGATAAGGATTTCACGATATTCTTATATGTATGAAATGCGTGTGATCAATTATTTTAAGCTATAGTTTATCTCATCCTATGGTTCATCTTACAATTGCAAATAATAATAACACGTTTCTTCTTTGGTGCTTGATATATCCTACATTTCTGAGTCCAATGGTCATTGACATGGCGATTTCTAAGACTTTTGTGCATCTGGTTTATTAGGCGTGAATATAAATGATTGTAAAAGAACCTATCCCAGAATAAACCAAGATTTGATTTTGGATCATTGAATCAAGTTTGATTGCTTTTTTGTGTCAACAATATCTACTAGCCCAAAAGAAATACATAAATAGATTACATGAGGCATATAATTTATTTTAGCTTTTGAAAAATAAAATTTAAGATTTCTACCTTTCAATCTCGTATGTGCTTATTAGATGTGACATTCATTCAAGTAATGAAAATGCACCCAATAGTTTATGGGGGGAGATATCTCTTTGCACTATTGTGAGGGCTGAATTGTATTTTATTTAAAGATTTTGTTTATTAAATATCTTCATCTAAATATTTTGTTATTTGGGTTATGAGAGTTCCTGATTTTGGTCAAATTAGCTATGATTGGGCTTCAATTTCAATGACTAAATTAGCCACTTTACCTATACAATATCAAATACATAACACATAATTTCACCGACATATCATCCACGTGTATAATTAAATTAAATAAATCATAGAAGATATATCATAAATATGAAAATGAAATAAGGATTAACAATATTTTTTTAATTTTAAAAGAGAACTAAAATATATTTTTTTAATAAATTTATCTAAATAATCTTTTTTATCATATTTATTTTTTATAATTTTTATAACAGTAAAATTTATTATTACATAAATTAAATTATATATCTTTCATATTTATTTAATTTATGTGATCAAGCACAAGGAGTTTTTATTTATATATATCTATAAGCAGAGAAATGAGAATAAAATTTGAAAAATGAAAGCTATAAAAACAAAATCAAATTATTATTTAGAGCAAATTAAGATTAGACCACTCTTAGGCTAAAATGAAAATTAAAAGAAAAAATAATAAATCCATTCCTAATATGTGTGATAAAATATAAATGATATATCATATATGGTACTAATTGAAAGTAATTCAATTAAATTTTTCTTTATAAATATTTGTGATTATTCTAAAATACACTCAAAGATTTATTTGCTTAAGAAATGCTCTCAAGACTCAAATGTGTGTTCATATACACATACCAAATATGAATGATAAATATTATTGCTCTTAAATTATTGAATAATCCATTATATACTCTCCAAATAAACCTACCTAAGAACTATTTAAGGATTACTTTTTATGAGATGTAATTAAAATAAAGAGATTATACACATATGGAAATTATTACTCCAACTAATAATAATGTGATATAATTTTTTATTTAATTTTTTTAAGTCGTATAACATTTCTCTATTCTTAACAACTTATTCTTGAATTTGTAAAAATTTTATATCTTTGATTAAGACTATATTAAGTCAATTTTTTTGGGAATTATTCATAATAAATATGTTTGAGGATCAGAGATTTTAAAAATATCTTTGATATTTGAAAATAAATTTTTAGATGTAGAAATTGGTTGAATTTATAATTTTAATAAAAAAAGGTAATTTCAATGCTTAAAAAATATAACTACTATATAACAATTTTTTTATAAAAAAAATCACACTTAAAATTTATTCCAAGAAAAATAAAGTTATTAATTAATTAATACAGAATATAAGTTATTACATATATAACTTATATAACTTATTACATATATAAGGATTATAGTGTAAAAGGATTATAGTGCAAAGTGGGATTAATAATTTTGGCAAAGCGGATCACTTTAGAGCTGTAAAGTGATCTAATAATTCTGATAGACTAAAATCCATTAATTTTCTCCAGTGGATTCGATGTCGACGCCATCAGATGACTCGCCGCTGTCACATATATAGATTGGGTGATTAAACACCTTAGCGAGTTGATTTTCATAGATTTTCTTAAGACGATCATTATGTTGAATTTCATTCTTATGAGGGTATCGTCTTTTAATACTCTGCAGCACCTCATCAACTGATAACTCAAAATCCATAGTTTTTTTAGGAATCGTTAATTTGGAATAAGCTCTAATAATAGTTTTAATCATTTGAAACTTATCCTCAATCTTGATAAATTCTACCATTTTAATAAAATTGTCTTTGAAGGACCAACTGATTGAAGGGGTCTTTTCCGAGTATAATGTTTCAGTCCGTGAAGAAATGAGTAAGATTCTGCCCTTGAATCATTTTTTTGAGATTAATAGCCTTTATTTTGGGGCCAGCTTCCATCCATTCATTAAAGACTTCTTTGATTGGATCCGGAAGAATATTTAATTATACTCCAAAATAGTTCCACAATCTAAGAAGCATGTTGAAGTTCTTTGTTGATAAATTCTTTGTTAATTAAGAACATCCATGAATGTCTTCACTTTTCATTGAGAAGGAAGAAGACTTTCATCATAGCTTGCACATAACACCAATAATTTACGCCAATTTTGTACTATAAATTAGTGGAGGATAAAAATATATTTTTCTCTTGGAATGGAGTTAGATCTCATTCACTTTGATGAAAGATCTTTTGTACAACGCATTTGCTATACAAAATTGTATGGTTCATTTGATCACGAACATGATTAATCTCAACACACTTTAATTGTGTTAAGATTTTTTCATAATTCTCTCTTGAGAGATTAGATTCAAATGAAATGATTGTTTCCCAAATATCTTTCAAATAAGGCCACGGATTATTTATTGAATAAAAATGGAGGATTAATTTCAATAATATTCTATTTTATTTCTTTAGAAAAATAAGGTTCTATGACATCTTTTTTAGGGATGGTATTGCAGCTTTAGAGATCTCACCCTTTTCAACCATAGTTGAAGAGGATGATGTACCATAAAGGTATGTCTTAAGGTCGATCATGCCAACCATTGAGTTGACCGGATCTTTTCCATTAGCACGGACCTCCCCGAAAAGAGTTACCACCTCGGTTAGGAGGAGGAATCTTTCCATGTGTGGTGATCCACCCCTGATCATCCCTGCAAGAATTCACGGGTTAGAAAATCAGGAAGGGAATTTTCATTACTTTAATAAATTTGATATCAAAGTCAAAGACGTCCATTGCCATAATGCAAAAATTTATTTAGAAACTAAATTTTTTACATCTTGCTCAATTATGTATTTGTGAGAGCTTATCTGAAGAATAAAATATTGATTTAATAAATCATCACGAAATTTTGAGATGCTTTTGACTAAAAGTATTTCCTTTTAATAATAGAGTACTTTTCGAGTGGGATTCCATCATCCAAAGTGCGATCTAATTCAACTTTTGAATTTTTTGTTGTTAATACTGTAGATTAGGCGTCGGTTTCAATAATTTTGACTTTACATATAAGGTTAAGACAAGGAAGGTTCTTAACCATTTCTTTAATTTTACATACTGTCATGGTATGAATATCAGACCATGGTGATGGAGTCTTTTTCAATCTGTCAAAGAGTGGGGCCGCATCTTATGTCAGATTGTGATAAAGATCAGCTACATAGTTGAGGGCTCCTAAGAACCTCTGTAACTGGTTTTTATCTAAAATAATATTAGAAAATTTATCTGCAGATTCAATACTTCTATTAATTGGAATAATAGAAGCATTGGAAATTATATGACCCAAAAATCTTACTTCGGTTTGAAATAATTTAATTTTGGGCTCGAAATAACTAAACCATTTTTCAAGATTAACTATTTAAATATTTTTAAATGAATAAAATGTTATGCAATGGTATTTGAAAAGATAAGAATATCATCAATATAAACAAGAATATATTTAAAATAGTCTTTAAATATATTATTCATAATATCAAATTGATTGGAGTATTTTTTAGTCAGAATGGCATTACATTCCATTCGTAATGTAGAAGAGCATAAAAGTAGTTTTATAGCGATCTGAATCTTTAATTTGGATCTGTCAATAACCAGATTTTAAATCAAATTTTGAAAATATTTTTGCATTATGCAAATGATTTAATAAATCCATTTTATTAGGAATAGGATATCTAATCCATTTTAATACTTTATTTAGAGGCTTATAATTTATTATAAGTCTCGGTCTCTCTCTTTCTTTTTCTGCTGATCCCATTACATAGAATGCGATGTACTCCATGAAGTAAGATTGTTAATTATTCCTTTCTTTAATAAATCAGCAATTTCAGCTTTACATAGAGTAAGATAATGCTCGTTCATCTGACAAGGATGAGCTTTAGTGGGGATGTCCCTTTCATTGAAATTATCAATGCACGAGAGTTCCACTAAATGAACCTTTCTTTCCCAGAAAGTAATTGGGTTGTCCCCACAAACTTCTTTCTAAAAATCTTGGAGACAATGATTAATTTTCTCCTGAACTTGAGGGGAAGAAATTTGTTGCTTAATTGTTAAAGTAGTAATTTCTTCTTGTAAATAGATTTGTAGACTTATTATTAAGTATTCATTTCATTTATGATAATTTTCTTAGAATTGGTGACAAAGCGGAATGTGATTTTTTTATTCCAAAGAAAATACTGAATTCCAGTATCATCAATCCTAGTGATAGACATTATTTTAAGAAGAAAAATAATTCCCAAAATAATGTGCTGTGTCAAATTTTTGACTAAAATAAAAGGCATTTGAATACAAACATCATCTTGACACATGGCCACAAATGATAATTTACACTTAATCTGTAAAAACTCACCGTCGGCTGTCTTTAACCGTTGGCTAGTTTTTTCAAAATATTTAGGAGGAATTATCCCTTCTTGTATACAATTTAAATCTGCTCCACTATCAACTAGAGCAGATAAATTTGGTAAAATAAATTTTTTATTTATAATTAATTTAATGAAAATATACTATTTATGGTATATTACCTTTTGAATATTTTGTAAAAATACGGTTCTTGAGTAGAATCGATTTCAATATTTTTAAATGAATTGTGCGTCTTTTATTTAATTCAAGATCCATAAACGTCCATTCATCGATCTTGCTCGACTTTCATTTCTTGAACTTCATTTTAGTTTCTTTAATTGATTTTTTAATTGTTAAAAGCGAAGAATATGACTCTCTGAAATACTTATCATGGAGTATATAGGAGGCTTTAACTCAAATTTTTTCAGCTTATCTTTCTTCTTATCATTAAGAAGATTAATGATTTTATCACGAGTTGAATCATCTTCAACTTATACTAAAAGTTTAATTAATTGATCTTTTTGCTCATGAGTGAGCGTATAAAGACCAGACATATTAATAATATTTTTATAATAATCTACGTGTTGATAGGATTTGCAATAGTTAGATCTATCAGAATCAAATGAAGATGAGGATGAAGTGTTTTCTTCTTCCTCATTCTTTTCGATCGAGGATGTAAGAAGAATCTTCATTAGGGTTTGTTTTAACCCTCGTCAATCTGAAGTTCACTTAACTTCTTCTTGATGTACATATGTTAGCATAGTGACCGATATGGTCACATTTATAGCATTTTATTTCTCTTGTCTCTTTGGTCCTTGAACCAGAGGGATGAGAGTCTTAGAGTGAATTTCTCATGTTTTATGAGATTTTTCATGCTTAGGAAAAATAATCTTTTTATTTTTCCTTTATGTTTGGAAGGTAGCATCCGAGGATCACAGTTCCGATCACAATTCTGAAGCTATTTTTTGCTCAAGCAGTCGTTCTCTTTTCATTTGATCTTTTAATTTAAGATCAGAGCAAATAACTAATCATGTTTTATTACAGGCAAAAAATAAGGTTTCCATATGTAAGTGTTTCATATGGAATTGTTATATCATAAAGACGGAGAGTAGCTATGACCTTTTCAGAAAAAAGGTTTAGAAGGCCTTCAATGAATTTTTGTTTCCAATGAAGGTTATTGGCATCATAAAGCATCATAACGCGTGCCAAAAAAATATCCTTATACCATCGAAAATGGGTTAAGGATGGACATCTTAATTTTTGGAGTAAGGAGCGAGTTTTTTCTTCTTGATCTACAATGGATCTAGCAAAATGATCTATAATTGTTTGAAGAAGATTATAGACTGAATTTTCATTGAATACTAAATATTACTCATAATTAAGCCATTTTGGCTAATAAACATCTGATTACCTTACTAATTAAAGCGCTATGGATAAGGATTTCTGATATTCTTATATGTATGATATGATTAATTATTTTAAGCTATAGTTTATCTCTCATATGGTTCATCTTACAAGCGCAAATAATAACATGTTTCTTCTTTGGTGCTTGATATATCCTACAGCTTTTTGAGTCCAATGGACATTGATGGCTAGCTCGATTTCTAAGACTTTTTATTGCATCACGGTTTGGTGTGAATATAAATGATTGTAAAAGAACCATCCCGAATAAACCAAGATTAGATTTTGGATCATTGAATCAATTTGGATTGATTTTTGTGTCAACAATATCTTGAAAATACATAAATAGATTACATGAGGCATATAATTTATTTTAGCTTTTGAAAAATAAAATTTAAGATTTCTACCTTTCAATCTCGTATGTGCTTATTAGATGTGACATTCATTCAAGTAATGAAAATGCACCCAATAGTTTATGGGGGGAGATATCTCTTTGCACTACTATGAGAGTTAAATTGTATTATATTTAAAGATTTTGTTTATTAAATACCTTCATCTAAATATTTTGTTATTTGGGTTATGAGAGTTCCGATTTTGGTCAAATTGTGATTGGGCTTCAATTTCAATGACTAAATTAGCCACTTTACCTATACAATATCAAATACATAACACATAATTTCGACATATCATCCGCGTGTATAATTAAATTAAATAAATCATAGAAGATATATATCATAAATATGAAAATGAAATCAGATTAACAATATTTTTTTAATTTTAAAAGAACTAAAATATATTTTTTTAATAAATTTATCTAAATAATCTTTTTTTATTATATTTATTTTTTATAATTTTTTATAAGTAAAATTTATTATTACATAAATTAAATTATATATCTTTCATATTTAATTTATGTGATCAAGCACAAGGAGTTTTTTTTTATATATCTATAAGCAGAAATGAGAATAAAATTTGAAAAATGAAAGCTATAAAAAAAAAATCAAATTATTATTTAGAGCAAATTAAGATTAGACCATTCTTAGGCTAAAATGAAAATTAAAAGAAAAATAATAAATCCATTCCTAATATGTGTGATAAAATATAAATGATATATCATATATGGTACTAATTGAAAGTAATTCAATTAAATTTTTCTTTATAAATATTTGTGATTATTCTAAAATACACTCAAAGATTTATTTGCTTAAGAAATGCTCTCAAGACTCAAATGTGTGTTCATATACACATACCAAATATGAATGATAAATATTATTGCTCTTAAATTATTGAATAATCCATTATATACTCTCCAAATAAACCTACCTATTTAAGGATTACTTTTATGAGATGTAATTAAAATAAAGAGATTATCACTATGGAAATTATTATTACTCAACTAATAATAATGTGATATAATTTTTATTTAATTTTTTTAAATTGTATAACATTTCTCTATTCTTAACAACTTATTCTTGAATTTGTAAAATTTTATATCTTTGATTAAGACTATATTAAGTCAATTTTTTGGGAATTATTCATAATAAATATGTTTGAGGATCGAGATTTTAAAAATATCTTTGATATTTGAAAATAAATTTTTAGATGTAGAAATTGGTTGAATTTATAATTTTAATAAAAAAGGTAATTTCAATGCTTAAAAAATATAACTACTATATAACAATTTTTTTATAAAAAAATCACACTTAAAATTTATTCCAAGAAAAATAAAGTTATTAATTAATTAATAGAATATAAGTTATTACATATATAACTTATATAACTTATTACATATATAAGGATTATAGTGTAAAAGGATTATAGCAAAGTGGGATTAATAATTTTATAAAGGATCACTTGAGAAAGTGATCTAATAATCGATAGACTAAAATCCATTAATTTTCTCATGGATTATGTCGACGCCATCGAATTTCGTCACATATATATGGGTGATTAAACACCTTAGCGAGTTGATTTTCATAGATTTTCAAAGACGATCATTATGTTGAATTTCATTCTTATGGTATCGTCTTTTAATACTCTGCAGCACCTCATCAACTGATAACTCAAAATCCATAGTTTTTAGGAATCGTTAATTTGGAATAAGCTCTAATAATAGTTTTAATCTGTTTGAGCTTATCCTCAATGCTGATAGAATTCTACCATTTTAATAAAAATTGTCTTTGAAGGACCAACTGATTGAAGGGGTCTTTTCCGAGTATAATGTTTCAGTCCGTGAAGAAATGAGTAAGATTCTGCCCTTGAATCATTTTTTTTTGAGATTAATAGCCTTTATTTTGGGGCGCTTCCATCCATTCATTAAAGACTTGATTGGATCCCAAGAATATTTAATTATACTCCAAAATAGTTCCACAATCTGGAAGCATGTTGAAGTTCTTTGTAATTCTTGTCATAAATTCTTTTTTTTGTTAATTAAGAATCACCACGAATGTCTTTAATGGGATTTGATGAAAGATCTTTTGACAAGATTTGCTATACAAAATTGTATGGTTCATTTGATCACGAACATGATTAATCTCAACACACTTTAATTGTGTTAAGATTTTTTTCATAATTCTCTCTTGAGAGATTAGATTCAAATGAGAAATGATTGTTTCCCAAATATCTTTCAAATAAGGCCCACGGATTATTTATTGAAAAATCAGAGGGATTAATTTCAATAATATTCTATTTTATTTCTTTAGAAAAATAAGCAGGTTCCTATGCCGACATCTTTTAGGGATGGTATTGCAGCTTTAGAGATCTCACCCTTTTCAACCATAATTGAAGAGAATGATGTACCATAAAGGTATGTCTTAAGGTCGATCATGCCAACCATTTGAAGGATCTTTTCCATTAGACGGACCTCAAAAAAAGAGTTACCACCTGCTAGGAGGAATCTTTCCTTGTGTGGTGATCCACCCCTGATCATCCCTGCAAGAATTCACGGGTTAGAAAATCAGGAAGGGAATTTTCTTTACCTTTAATAAATTTGATATCAAAGTCAAAGATGTCCACTTGCCATAATGCAAAAATTTATTTAGAAACTAAATTTTTTACATCTTGCTCAATTATGTATTTGACTGAGGAACAGTTAATACGAAGAATAAAATATTGATTTAATAAATCATCCTGAAATTTTGAGATGCTTTTGATGACTAAAAGTATTTCCTTTTTAATAATAGAGTACTTTTGCTGAGTGGGATTCCATCATCCCGAAACAAAGCGATCTAATTCAACTTTTGAATTTTTCTGTTGTTTCAGAATACCACTGTAGCCTTGATTAGAGGCGTCAGTTTCAACAATTTTGAAACTGTTAGATCAGTAAGGTTAAGACAAGGAAGGTTCTTAACCATTTCTTTAATTTTACGTACTGTCATGGTATGAATATCAGACCATGGTGGTGGAGTCTTTTTCAATCACAAAGAGTGTGCATCTTATGTCGAGATAAAATCAACTACATAGAGCTCTAAGAACCTCAGAATCGGTTTTTATCTAAAATAATATTAGAAAATTTATCTGCAGATTCAATACTTCTATTAATTGGAATAATAGAAGCATTGGAAATTATATGACCCAAAAATCTTACTTCAGTTTGAAATAATTTAATTTTGGGCTCAGAAATAACTAAACCATTTTTCAGGATTAACTATTTAAATATTTTTAAATGAATAAAATGTTATGCAATGGTATTTGAAAAGATAAGAATATCATCAATATAAACAAGAATATATTTAAAATAGTCTTTAAATATATTATTCATAATAGGTATTTTTTAGAATGGCATTACATTCCATTCGTAATGTCCGAAGGGAACAGTAAAAGTAGTTTTATAGCGATCCGAATCTTTAATTTGGATCTGCCAATAACCAGATTTTAAATCAAATTTTGAAAATATTTTTGCATTATGCAAATGATTTAATAAATCCATTTTATTAGGAATAGGATATCTAATCCATTTTAATACTTTATTTAGAGGCTTATAATTTATTATAAGTCTCGGTCTCTCTCTTTCTTTTTCAGCTGATCCCATTACATAGAATGCAGTACAGCTCCATGAAGAGTAAGATTGCCTAATTATTCCTTTCTTTAATAAATCAGCAATTTCAGCTTTACATAGAGTAAGATAATGCTCGTTCATCTGACAATGATGAGCTTTAGTGGGGATGTCCCTTTCATTGAAATTATCAATGCACGAGAGTTCCACTAAATGAACCTTTCTTTCCCAGAAAGTAATTGGGTTGTCCCCACAAACTTCTTTCTGGAAATCTTGGAGACAATGATTAATTTTCTCCTGAACTTGAGGGGAAGAAATTTGTTGCTTAATTGTTAAAGTAGTAATTTCTTCTTGTAAATAATTGATTTGCATAGACTTATTATTAAGTCTATTCATTTCATTTATGATAATTTTCTTAGGATTGGTAATAAAGCGGAATGTGATTTTTTATTCCAAAGAAGAATCAATTCGATCATCAATCTAGATGATACATTATTTTAAGAAGAAAAATAATTCCCAAAATAATGTGCCGTGTCAAATTTTTGACTAAAATAAAAGGCATTTGAATACAAACATCATCTTGACACATGGCCACAAATGATAATTTACACTTAATCTGTAAAAACTCACCGTCATGTCTTTAAGTTCAAAAAAATATTTAGAGGAATTATCCCTTCTTGTATAATTTAAATCGCTCCACTATCAACTGTAAAGATAAATTTGGTAAAATAAATTTTTATTTATAATTAATTTAATAAAATTATACTATTTCTGGTATATTACCTTTTTAATATTTTGTAAAAAATCTGGTTCTTGAGTAGAATCGATTTCAATATTTTCAAATGAATTGGGCGTCTTTTGATTTAATTCAAGATCCATAAGACGTCCATTCATCAGATCTTGCTCAGCTTTCATTTGCTGAACTTCCATTTTTAGTTTCTTTAATTCAGATTTTAATTCTTAAAGAAAAAGAAGAAGATGAAGCCTCTCCATGAAATACTTGGTCATGGAGTATAGGAGGCTTTAACTCAAATTTTTCTCGCTTATCTTTCTTCTTATCATTAAGAAGATTAATGATTTTATGAGTTGAATCATCTTCAACTTAAAAGTTTAATTAATTGATCTTTTGCTCATGAGTGAGCAAAGACGTATATTAATAATATTTTATAATAATCTAGGTTGATAGGATTTGCAATAGATCTATCGAATCAAATGAAGATGAGGATGAAGTGTTTTCTTCCTCGATTCTTTTCGTAATCGAGGATGTAAGAAGAATCTTCATTAGGGTTTGTTTTAACCTCAATCTGAAGTTCACTTAACTTCTTCTTGATGTACATATGTTAGCATAGTGACCGATATGGTCACATTTATAGCATTTTATTTCTCTTGTCTCTTTGGTCCTTGAACCAGAGGGATGAGAGTGCTTAGATTTATGCGTGAATTTCTCACGTTTATTTTTATGAGATTTTTCATGCTTAGGAAAAATAATCTTTTTTATTTTTCCTTTATGTTTGGAAGGTAACGGACGTACCTGAGGATCACAGTTGAACTGATCACAGAATTCTCGAAGCTATTTTTGCTCAAGCAGTCGTTCTCTTTTCATTTGATCTTTTAATTTAAGATCAGAGCAAATAACTAATCATGTTTTATTACAGGCAAAAAATAAGGTTTCCATATGTAAGTGTTTCATATGGAATTGTTATATCATAAAGACGGAGAGTAGCTATGACCTTTCAGAAAAAAGGTTTAAGGCCTTCAATGAATTTTTGTTTCCAATGAAGGTTATTGGCATCATAAAGCATCATAACGTGTGCCAGAAAAATATCCTTATACCATCGAAAATGGGTTAAGGATGGACATCTTAATTTTTGGAGTAAGGAGCGAGTTTTTTCTTCTTGATCTCCAATGGATCTAGAAATGATCTATAATTGTTTGAAGAAGATTATAGATTGAATTTTCATTGAATACTAAATGATATATTAGATTAATACTAAATGATAAATTCATTGACAAAAAATTTACCCAAGTAGGTGAGATTTGATAGAGCGTATGTTTAGAACCAAAATGTCAAATAAATAATATACAATCAATTTATTTGACATTTTATTTTATATTGTAATTTCCAATCTTAGGTATTTTAGACGTGTATAAGAATGGGATGTGGTCTTTCTTAATTTAATTCCCAAATGCTAGCTTAGCTTTTGGGGTTTGACATGAACTTGGGCTAGCTCAATTTTGGACTGATATCAGGTTTAATTGTTTTGGTTAAAGACATAGCTAAGTTGGTTGTTGTTTTAAGAGAGTGGTGTAGATAGTCCTTTGACCTCAAAAGCCAAACAAGTTGTTCCGTTCTGATAAGAGTATTACTCATAATTAAGCCATTTTGGCTAATAGCTTATACAGATTACCTTACCGCTAATTAAAGCGCTATGGATAAGGATTTTGCGATATTCTTATATGTATGAAATGCATGTGATTAATTATTTTAAGCTATAGTTTATCTCATCCTATGGTTCATCTTACAACTGCAAATAATAATAACATGTTTCTTCTTTGGTGCTTGATATATCCTACACAGCTTTACGAGTCCAATGGACATTGATGACTGCTGATTTCTAAGACTTTTGTGCATCTGGTTTATTGGTGTGAATATAAATGATTGTAAAAGAACCTATCCCAGAATAAACCAAGATTAGATTTTGGATCATTGAATCAATTTGGATTGATTTTTTGTGTCAACAATATCTACTATCCCAAAAGAAATACATAAATAGATTACATGAGGCATATAATTTATTTTAGCTTTTGAAAAATAAAATTTAAGATTTCTACCTTTCAATCTCGTATGTGCTTATTAGATGTGACATTCATTCAAGTAATGAAAATGCACCCAATAGTTTATGGGGGGAGATATCTCTTTGCACTACTATGAGGGCTGAATTGTATTCTATTAAAAGATTTTGTTTATTAAATATCTTCATCTAAATATTTTGTTATTTGGGTTATGAGAGTTCCTGATTTTGGTCAAATTAGCTATGATTGGGCTTCAATTTCAATGACTAAATTAGCCACTTTACCTATACAATATCAAATACATAACACATAATTTCACTGACATATCATCCACGTGTATAATTAAATTAATAAATCATAGAAGATATATCATAAATATGAAAATGAAATCAGGATTAACAATATTTTTTAATTTTAAAAGAGAACTAAAATATAATTTTATTAATAAATTTATCTAAATAATCTTTTTTATCATATTTAGTTTTCATAATTTTTATAACAGTAAAATTTATTATTACATAAATTAAATTATCTATCTTTCATATTTATTTAATTTATGTGATCAAGCACAAGGAGTTTTTATTTATATTTATGTATAAGCAGAGAAATGAGAATAAAATTTGAAAAATGAAAGCTATAAAAACAAAATCAAATTATTATTTAGAGCAAATTAAGATTAGACCTCTCTTAGGCTAAAATGGAAATTAAAAGAAAAAACAATAAATCCATTCCTAATATGTGTGATAAAATATAAATGATATATCATATATGGTACTAATTGAAAGTAATTCAATTAAATTTTGCTTTATAAATATTTGTGATTATTCTAAAATACACTCAAAGATTTATTTGCTTAAGAAATGCTCTCAAGACTCAAATGTGTGTTCATATACACATACCAAATATAAATGATAAATATTATTGCTCTTAAATTATTGAATAATCCATTATATACTCTCAAATAAACCTACCTAAAACTATTTAAGGATTACTTTTTATGAGATGTAATTAAAATAAAGAGATTATCATACACTTATGGAAATTATTAGTACTCCAACTAATAATAATGTGATATAATTTTTTATTTAATTTTTTAAAGTTGTATAACATTTCTCTATTCTTAACAACTTATTCTTGAATTTGTAAAAATTTTATATCTTTGATTAAGACTATTTTAACTCAAAATTTTTGGGAACTATTCATAATAAATATGTTTGAGAATCAGAAATTTTAAAAATATCTTTGATATTTCAAAATAAATTTTTAGATGTAGAAAATTGGTTGAATTTATAATTTTAATAAAAAAAGGTAATTTCAATGCTTAAAAAATATAACTATTAGATAACAATTTTTTTATAAAAAAAATCACACTTAAAATTTATGCCAAGAAAAATAAAGTTATTAATTAATTAATACAGAATATCTTAGGATCCTCTATGATGAGACTGGAGCACGAAAGTATTCTTATATAACTTATTACATATAATTTCAAATAACCTGAAAAATAGGATTATGACCAAATTCTAAAAATTATTAATTTACTAAAAATAAAATAAATAGATAAAACTTAGCCCCCAAGCCAACTGCCTCAAATAATTCTAGTCCCCACCAACCACTACTTTACCACTTAATCTGATTCAATTAACCCTATACCTAATAAGAGCATTTTTGAAAATCATCAAAAACAAGTGAATGATGGCTAAAGAAAATGTTAAAACTCTATCTAAAATTGTTTCATATATATATATATATATATAACCTCAAATGATAAATGCCAATTACGTGTGGGGAGTCACGTCTGGCGTATAAATTAATCTACCATTTCTAATTTCCATTAAAAAAAAGAAATAAAGAAAAACAAGGAACCTTTATTTCTAAAATTTCAAATTATTATTAGATGAGTAACCTATGGTATATATACATGTCATATGTGATATGTTATCTAATTAATAATTTTGAAAATTGTATTTTATGTTTTGAATGAACTAATAGAATATTTTTGATGAATCAAACGGTTAGAATGAGACACGTTTAACTCTACAGTTATCAGGTAACTGTACCTGTTAGTGGATGCACAACTTCTGTAATAATTCTCTCTCGACCTCTGTAAAATTATGACGGGGAAAAAAAGAAGAAAATTGCACGGCTGATCGTAGATGCCGGCTGTTGAAGTCTAGAGGGAAGATATCGCAATTCTCGATTTCCGGCTAAGCGGCGAGGAAGAATCGTCGCTTCTTGACCGAAATAGGGCTCTGTACTTCATCCTCTTCCTCCGAAATCCAATTACATCTACCACCAATTTGAAAACCGAATTCCGGCACCGGCAGCAGGTTCAAATCGAATCCACGGTGGCCGGAGCCGGCGGCGCTTCTGATCGTGCCGTCGTAGTGGCACCGCTTGTATCCGAAGAAAGCATGTCCTGTGGAAATGTTTTTTTTTTTTGGGGGCAAATTGAGCATTGGTGGACCCGCCCGCCGCCGGAGCCTGCTGAGGCGGCAGGGGAGCCCGCGGAGAGCCGGTCTACGGTGGCGGTGCCTGCGGTGGATTTGCGGTGGCTGGTTTTGTGGCCGCCGAGGGCTTGGTAGGACGGGAAAGCTTTGCCGAAGAGGGAGCATTTGTGGGTCAGATTCGGGGGAGGGGATTGTGAGCCGGAGAGCATGAGGAGGCAGAGTGCGAGGTTTTCTTCTTCGGTGGCCGGCCGGTTGTGGGGGCTTGAACGCTTTCTTCTGTTTTTGGTTTGGAGTGGAGGTTGTGTTCTTCCGAGCTGGAATTTGAAGGAGTCAGCGACGGCGACAAGAGAAGTTGTCTGGTTGCAGGTGATTCCATGGTTTGTGTGACCATGGATGAATGGAGAGAGAGAGACAGAGAGAGAGAGCGTAAGAAGTGATTAGTTTCGTGTGAGAAAGCGTCCGAGCTTTTATAAACAGAGAGATATACCGAAGAGTGGAGTGTTGAAAAACTGACGTTTTCGGTGACGTGGAGCAAAAATATAAATCAGTCAATAAAAAGAGCTTGCGCGCGACGGTTTAGCGCCACCCGCGGACGGCGGACCGCGTTTGAAGCTCTGCATTTCATAGTCTAGTGATTAATTTCGTTTACCATTTTAAAATAAACAAATAAATAAAGTCAAGGTATTGACTCTATTCATATTTTACTAAATAATTCGAATTATTATAGGGGTTATTCGGCCATCCCAAAATAAAAACTTTTTTTTAAATTAAGTTTCAAATAAGTTTTTCTTTTCATCTCTTCTTTTATCTCATAATTTTTTATTTAAATGATTTAATCAAATTTGATTAAAAATATTCAATTAGAAGCACATTAAGTCACATAGTTAAAAAAGAAAAAGAAAGGAATGAGAAAAAAACTTCAAGAATTTTAGCCTTTGAATTAAAAGCTAAAAAATTTATAAAAAAAAACATCTTAATAGTTATATATATTGCAGTTTGATAAATCTTAAACAAAATATTCTTAGAATATTTTGATGGAATTATGTCTTATCTTAAATTAAATTGAGGAGTGATTTGACTAAAGATAGGGCATGAGCTAAGATGTTAGTGAAAACTATTAATTATGATTATCACTCACTATCTAGAAAAATAAAATCGAATCTAATTTTTTTTAAATTAAATTATTGATAAAATTTAAATGTGCTTAATTTTTAAAGGAGTCAATAGAATATTTTCTCTACTATTATATGGTTTAAGTTTAAAGGATATACTAATCATAGATTATTAACTTTTAATTTAATTATCTTTAAATATCAACTTTTTAAAATAATTATATAAAAGCTAACTAATATCTAGCATAAATCTACAATTAAAATGAACTCTGTTTAAATTAAGATTTTTTTATGAAAGTGGTCATAGATATTTTATGTATGTGAATTTGAGATTAAATGTATGTTTAGGATAGCTTCATTATTTATTTTTCAGAAAATATCAAGAAATTAATTATAGTTGATTGACTAATTATATTTCACACTCATCTCAAAATCAATTTATGACTAAACATTTTAATAATATCTAATTTTGAAATTCATCTTATTTTAATAAGGAGCATTTACATATATATCACATAAAATTATTATATATTTATATATCTAATACTCAAATACATAAATATTTACATATATAATATTTAAATTTTTATTATTACAATAAAATCGTACTTTTCTTACTTTTTTGAAGTAAAACTCATTTTTTTGAAGTATAGAAAAAGTGATATATTTATAAATATCATATTTTAAATATTAAATATGTAAATATATAAGATTTATGTGCTATGTATATAAATTTTTTTAATAATAATATCCTAAATCTTAAACATATTTCAGGGCCGAAGGCGGTGGGAGTTGGGGGCCATCCGGGCCCGATCCCGATCCCGATCCGATCTTTCTTTCTTTTTTTTTTTTTTTGTAATGAGTATTAACACCACTTTTTTTTAAAGGTAGGGATCATTATATATCCTAGGCTGCAAAGCGTCATTCAAATTCTCGCATTACTGTGTCTCCTACTTCTGCTTGGTATGACGCCATCCCAGGAGTTGAGTGATTCAGGGAGGTTAGGATGTCTTTCGTACAAGAGATGGTGAGTAAAGTTTATTCAGATTGCAGAGTTATTAAGGTTTCAGACCCGTATCCTAACAATTTTAATTTCAAATAATTATGATCATATTTAATTATTTATCATAATTAGCATTGTTTTGTAGGTTTTTTACTATTTGCTAATATGTGTAATTAATCAGTAACCCACATGAAACCCGCTGGTGATGAAGGTTGCATTTATATTGTGGGAGCATTTAATTTACAATTAATGTTATAGATTCTAATATAAGAGAGAAATTTGGTGATATCATTTATGCTCAGTCATCTGCTCATCTCATTTAATTCAGAAGTAAGGAATTTATGTTTGTATCAATTTTTTAAAAATTTTTTAAAGAAACATTTAAATACATTCTATATAATTCTTACATATTTACATATTTAATACTTAAAATTTGATAATTATATTTTTTTAAAGACATTACATATATGTGAAAATTATGTATTCACTTTTTAAAAGGATAAAAGTTAGGATATTTTTATGTGAAGCTAAAGATTTAGCATTAGATATGTAAATATAAGATTTATGTGGTATACATGTAAATGCCCCTTCTTAAATTGGTATTTATTTTTATTTGATCATTATTTTCATTTTTGTTAAATTATTATGATATAAACAACTAGTATTTACAAGTAAATCTACTAGTATAAGGCAAGAATTAAAAATAATTGTTTAATTTTTTTTCAAAAAAGAAAATATATATATATATACTCTCATTAATACTTTAAAAATTATTTTTATATAGTAATTTTACCATAAAATGATTACGAAATCAATCCTAAATCAATTAATTTTGGCTCTCTAATTAGATCGAATGATTGGAAAATAAAAGTACTTTATTAATTATAGAGAATGCAAATCAATTATATTATATTTAAATCTACTAAAATATTAGCATATGGGAGTTAATAATTGATCTAGCCTGATAATTCAACATGAAGATGGTTCAAAAAAATTGGGTTCATGTTGATTCGAATAATTTTTGGGTTAGAACAAGTTAGTTGGGTTTGGGTCAAGATTTTTAACTAGGATAATATTCAGGTCAGGCAAATTTCAGTTAAAACCCGAACTCGACCCTTGAACCTAAATTAACACCGCTATAATAACATGTGATAGTGAGAATTTTCTTGTAACTTTTGAGCTAATTCTATTATAAATTCATAAGCATGACATATAAAAGGCTTAGATTTTTTATTTTTTATTTTTTATTTTGAAAGTTGAGCCATAATGGCAACTTTATTAGAAGTTAGTGGCTAGTATATGCTCGGAACTTGGTTCTCTTTATTAAAGAGAAGACTCTCTACTAAATCAATTTGTATCAATAATAATAATAATAATATTTAGGTGGATCATAATAATAAAATAAAGACTATAAACAATAATTTTTAGTGATAGGTGAATTATGAATCATGAAAGATGATTTATATAAAACAAAATTTATAATAATAAAAGTCTTAAAAGAATTTTCATGTAGTGGTAATATTTATATATTTATTTATTTATTTATTACTCTTAGTTTATCTCATTTTCTAATTAATTATGTCACAAAATTAGATGAATTTTTTATTAAGTATTGTAGTTATTCTTGATTAAGTTAAGCTCCAGGTTATGTTGTTCCATATAAAAGCCATAGAGATATCAAATGAGAAGAACAAATGCATAAATAGAATTTTTTAAAAAATGTTAACCATAGATTAATAGTTAATTTTTAGTTTGCTAACTTCTTTAAATTTAGTGGTGTTTTTATTGATCATGATTTCATAGCTTTTAGAAACACTATAATTAAAAATGCTTAGTTGATAATTTATGCAATTAGTTTCTTATAAATGTATAATTTAATTTTTAAATTATTAGCTCAATCATATTCATATTTTTATTATAAATGAAGTTAAAATAAATACTCTTTATTTATTTGTTAATGAGGAATTAGTTCTATCCTCAATGGGATGAAGATTAAGTATTTAGATGAAAGTAAAGATGTCATAAAGAGGCATAAGATTAGTATCAATGATGACTTAATATTGAACATATTTACTCCAATTAGTGCCGCTCATATTTTTAAATTTTATTTAATTATTTTGAAGAAGATGAAGATATTTATCTATCTAAATAATTTTAGATATTTAACAATAATGATGAATTTATAAAATATATGACAACTAAATTTAATTAATGAATGCTTGTGTGACAAATTATTTTTTATTAATAATTGTGGTTGATTTTTCATCTTGTTAATATTTTATGATATTTTATTTTAATAAAAAAAATTATATTTATATTAATAATTTATTAAAATATAAAAGTGTCTATCACACATCATATGTAATTTTTTATAACTCATAAGCACCCGATTAATCAGCATTTAGAAACCAACCTATCAACCAATTGAAATGCGCCACGTAAGCACGCGAGGAAAATCGCCGCCCCAGTGTCAACGGCTGTCGTCCTCTTCGTCGCGAGAGAAACTAGGTCACAAAATCCCTCCTTTTATTTCCAAATTAAATAAAAAAATAAAAAATCCCTCCTTTAGCTCTTCCAGCTCCGACGCACCAGCTGCCCCGCGACCCCAAAATGGAAAATCTGTCTGCGAACTCTGATCGAACAGCTGGCATGCGAAAGAAAGTTCGCCAAATTACACACCAATCCACTCAGCTAAAACAACGAAAGGCCCGGCATTCCATTGATTCTCCTCCTCCGTTTATATAAGCTTCTCAATGCCTCGCTTGATTGAATCCGTTCTATAACCATTATCGCTGTTCTATCTTCTCTTTTCGTTCTCTCGATCTTCTCTTCCTCATCAACACCGAAGTTTAAGGATGGCTAAGAAGAATAATGGAGATGGAAAGAAAAGCCCGCTCATTATTTGCTTCGGCGAGATGCTCATCGACTTCGTCCCGACCGTCTCCGGTGCTTCGCTTGCGGAGGCTCCAGCATTCCAAAAGGCCGCTGGCGGCGCCCCGGCGAATGTCGCCGTCGGCATTGCGAGGCTTGGTGGCTCTTCGGCTTTCATCGGAAAGGTAATCGTGCACCGATTTAAATCAAATATAATTGAAGAGTTACGTGCAATTATAAGGCTTGGACCCGTAGATTGTTGAAGGAATTGAAGTTCTTTATATCATCAAAGAAAATACTTATTTTCACGGCAATTTTTTTTTTCTTTCAAATAGACTTTATTATATGTAGATTTCCTTAACAATTCTTTCCAAATTACTTATATAAAATGCTATTAAACCTTTCTTTTTGGTGGAATGTATCACTATTAATATTTTGATTGTCCGATTAGAATCCAAATGTTTATAAATTTGAACTCAACATATTATCAATTCGCTGATATAAAACTGTTAACTATGTTGAACTTTTTAAAATTTAATAAGATCGTTATTATAATTAGCTGATTTGAATTTAATTCAAAATTGGCCTAGAGTCATTGGATCAGAAATAATTAAGCCAAATATAATTCGTACCAATGTATTTGTGTTGTATAGTAAAATATACTATCTTTACCCACCTTTTCTTAGCTCGGTTGGTGGGCCGAAGGCCACAGCGTTAATTCTCAGAGGCGAGGCGGGGATATTAAGGGCTGCTGATGAATGTGGCTGACGAGATTAATTAACGATGATACATGAAATAAGTGAGGTGATAAGTGAATGCTTCAATATATATATATATACACTATCTTTTGAAATTCTGATATTTGATTATTTCATCAACGAATTACAAATTCACATTCTAATTTCTTTTTCATTTTTTTAATATTTATTCAAAATAAGCGTTTTTCAAATACATTTCAAATTTCTTAATGTTGATGTTGTCCACCACTAACTACTGCCTACCGCTCGCCGATAACAGCCATTTACCGTTGTAGCCGTCAACCACAGCCATTATTGTTGCCACTTGCCAAGCCACCTACCACTGCATGCATATCCATCTGACTGCTCATCCCCGCCAATGCGCACAACTAGTCACCAACACACTGTTTTACTTTATATTATCTTATTTTAAGAACAAAAAATAAGTTCCTTTATTTATATATATATATTTATATTTGTTAGAATGAAAATAAAATATCGAATAAAACTATCTGAAGATAAAGAGTAAATACATTAAAGATCACACACAATTATAAGACCTATAACTTTAGCATTTCGATTATATTCACCTACATCATTAGCCAAAGATCCAATATTTTAGAGAACTTTTGAAATAGAATACATCAAAAGAAAATTTTACATCATAAAATTAGAGATGAAAATATCAAAAATTTTAATGTCAAAGGCTGAACAAAAATATAATCACCTATTGCTAAAAAATAAGAGAGAAAAAATACATTAATGCTGACAGCTATGACTTAAAGATCATATTTGTTCGTCTTTAAAAAATCGATTCTGGTATAGTAAGATTCGTCTTGAAACCGTTGTGAAATCCAACACACTGAGATATTTAAAGAAGAAACAATAAAACTCCTAATATGGAAAATCTCAAAGAGGGAAAACCACGCTAGCCAGAAAAGCTTCCACTATGATGTCGTTTGGTCTGAGATCTTCCCGATGGGATTCTGAGTGTATATGAGAAATGGACGGTTCTTGAAATAAAATATTGTGACGATACGGCGACGAGTTGGCCGACGAAGTCGGCGATAATAATGACGATATTGGCCGATGACCGGAGTGGTGCGGTGATAATGCGGCAACAATGGTCGTGACGCGGGATCACGGTGGTGATGGCGGCGTGGCGGTGGATTGACCGCGGCGCGATTATGTTTGGAGGATCTTTAGAGCTCTCCTCTCTCTCTTCTTGCCCCTTCTCCCACTTGGCCTCCCCTCATAGGAATGAGGGAATATTTGATTGAAGGGTGGCGTCTCAGAATACATACGAAAACCCACTTCATTGGACGGCTCAAAATGATCCCTTTGATCATATGATGTATTTTGTGTATTTGAATGCTCAAATGAATTGAATTGTAAGATCTTTGGCTTATTTGAACCCCGAGATTTGATTTATACTCATCTTCATATTTGCTATTTAGGGATTTAATTGATATCCAAAGTTTCAAGGATATTTTAAGAGAACATCTCAATAGTTTCAACTTCGGATCAGCTTGCTTTTAACATCAAGATTCGTGCTTCGACTAATAGTATTTTAAGTGTCATATCAATATTTTTAATTAATAAAATATTTTAGCCCTATCCAAATGTTTGGCTGCTTCTTAAACTTACTAATCATTTTCAAAATCAAAATTGAAGGAATAGATTCACATTTATGTGCTTCAAATAAAATTTTTTTAAAAGCAAAGAATGCCACATTACGTTATATATAATTAAGAGAAATTATTAGATCTAAATTATATAAACGAGAGCATATTAAAATCTTTGTGTATCAACTACTTAGCTACAATTAGTCAATTATGTACTCTCATTTCTTTTCTTTCGAACAACAAAACGTCAAAACAGATCTTCATTTACATCGTCATATCATAAACAGGTTGGCGACGACGAGTTCGGCCATATGCTATCCGACGTTTTGAAGAGCAACAATGTCGATAACTCCGGCGTCCGCTTCGACACCGGCGCTAGAACTGCACTAGCCTTTGTGACTCTTAGAGCCGACGGCGAACGCGAGTTCATGTTCTACCGAAACCCCAGCGCCGATATGCTCCTCAAAGAATCCGATCTTGATCTTGATCTCATCAAGAAGGTATATATATGACAGTAATCGGAACTAGTGGTTAGTCTTTTCTGACCTCCATCAATTCAAATTTAAATAATGAAAAATCAAATAAATTAAATGCAGGGATCCATATTTCACTATGGCTCCATTAGCTTGATCGAGGAGCCATGCAGATCAACTCATCTTGCCGCTCTTAAGATTGCCAAGAAAGAAGGCCTCGTCCTCTCCTATGATCCTAATCTGAGGCTTCCACTTTGGCCTTCAGCAGATGCGGCTCGTGAGGGCATTAAAAGCATCTGGGAATACGCAGATGTCATCAAGGTCTGATCTTTAGCTTCACCCGATACTGATTAGATAAAGGGGTAGTTTGATAACCTGTTTTAGACCGGATTTAAGCAACATAATTTCAACAGGTAAGTGAAGAGGAAATCTCTTTTTTGACTGGAGGTGAAGATCCTTATAGTGATGAGGTTGTGTATAATAGACTTTTTCACCCCAACCTCAAACTCCTTGTTGTCACAGAAGGAGAAAATGGTTGCAGATACTACACCAAGGTATAACACTCATCATGTTGAGAATGACTTTAAGGTGATGAATAACTGCTCTTACACATTTTATTCTGTAAGAGTAGAATTTTCATGGAAGAGTTGCTGGGTTTAGAGTTAAAGCTGTGGATACCACTGGTGCTGGCGATTCTTTTATCAGCGGGCTGCTAACTCATTTGGCATCCAACCTAGATCTTTATAAGGTACTTTATCTGATCACTGTCATATTGATTATTTTTTACTATTTCATTAGAACGTTAAGGATACATAATTTATACTAATTTTCTTAACGAGTTTTTTAACCAAAGAGGGATTTTTATAATCATATTGTGATCAGTGCTATCAGTGCTAGATAATGGAGAAAGTAGTCTATTTTAATATAATAAGAACTCCATGCAAATATTTGAATCTGTTTTACTCGTGACTCATTTCATTTGATCACCAAACGCCACCTCTCTCTATCCTCTCATTCTTTTAAGTGTACAGTTACACAATTCTGCGTCTCTATGATCAAAATTCCATTTTTTCAATGAGATTTGACTCTAAAAGCTCGGTGACAGGATGAAAAGAAAGTAAAGGAAGCCTTGGTTTTCGCTAATGCGTGCGGAGCGATCACAGTCACTGGGAGAGGAGCGATTCCTGCACTTCCAACCAAAGACGCAGTTCTTGAATTCATTTCCAATGGCGATGAACAAACTCAGTGTTTGTGTGCTATTTCTTAAAGCAAATGGCTTTTCTAAGTGATATATATTGGTTTCCTCTCATCTCTTTCTTGTTGCTTCCATAACCTTTATTTCTTTTCCTGTAGAGAGTGTGATTACCGGCGAATGTTTTGTTTCTGCGACCAATATATACAGCAATGACTTTTATTTTATTTTTTTTCTTTTGATGGCTACAAGTTGATAGTATTTCAAAATATGAATATTTATTACTTAATTTGTATTTGACCTATTTACAAAGGAAATAATGGGAATTCATGGAGCTCAAGGGTGATCTGCGTTTTGATAAATGGAATTATGAGGCGTAGTCCAGTCAAAATAATTCATAAAGATTCACTTTTTTTCGTGATTGGAAAATATATGATTACAAAATTTAAAATGCTCGTGTGTTTTCAGTTATACAAAAGTTAGGTCACAATAACTCAGTTGTATAATGTTGTTTAAGCTATAACATTCACTAATAGCTGTTGATGGTGGCTGACTTCATGGTATCAATCTTAATCCTTAGCACTCATCCTCTCATGACAAAAATAGAGTTTATTTATAGAGTTTTGAGAGGATCTTTTAGTAAATTTAATCAAAATTTTAAAAAAATTTATTGGACAATTCACATTGAATCTTTTAATCATAAATCATCCTTTCACCATTTGAGTGTTTTAAAGATTATGAACTTGAGTTATCTTATGCTTTTCGAGCCACTCAATTCAATTATAAGCATACAACTTTTAAAAATCAATTTACCTTTCAATTAATATTTTTGGAGCTTAAAATTATATTTCGGTCTTCAAGTGCTTCATTTGAGGTCAATAAGTCTATCTCATCGAGATGCTTAGTTTAATTATAAATTTATTAAAATTAGAGTTTAGGTGCTCTTGAATTTACATTTAGATAATTCAAACAAAAATAGATTACCTTAAAATTCATGCCCAATTGATCAAATTTTAGTATGATTTATCGACTTTCTATTAGAGATTAGACCATAAAAAATAAAATTAGAAACATCACTAATTTTTGGAGTTGTTGATAAACTTGAATATGCCATTTATCGAAAAAAATTTTAAAATAAGTATGATTTAAAATATAATTAGTAATTTAAGTATCTTAAAAATAAAATTTAAATATATGTATGATACTTGGCACTTGAAGCCATCTCAGTAAATTAATTCATGTAACTTAAAACTTATCTGATGGTCGTTAACTTAATCGTCAGATAAGCATCGCCTCTAAATATTTTAATTTAATTATGAATTTTTGCCATTTATCCCTCACCTAACAATGAAGAAGAAATTTTTAAAATAAGTATAATTTAAAACATAATTAGTAATTTATGTATCTTAAAAATAAAATTTAAATATAGATATAATCTTTTGTTTATATTAATAATAATCATAAACAACTTAATAAATGCTCTTTCCTAAAATTTGCAATCTACCATTTCTCTCTTCCCTTTATAATTTCTAAAAATTTTCAATCTAAGCTTATCCATTTAATTCACTGGGTTTCTCTTCTAGCTGCTGTCTCGTGAAACGTAATAAAAGAGGGAGGGGGTGACAGGGGCCTCGGGTTAGGAGAAGAAAGGAAGGAGGAGAAAGAAGAAGAACAAAAAGGAGAGGAGAAGAAAGGAAGAAAAAAAGAAAAAAAAAATGAGGAAAAGAGAAAAATAGGAATCAAGGTAAGAAATTCAAATTTTTATCTTTATTTCATAAATTTAATTAGATTTGAAGATAGAAATTATATTTTTTATGCCTTTTTCTTGGATCAAATTGAATTTGAATAGATAAGCAATAAGACTTATACGAGAAGAAATTATTTTGAAGTTAACTAAAGATAATTGACTTGAAAATTAAGAATATGATTTAAAATGAGAAATTCAATTATTTTAGAATGGTTATAAAAGAAAGAAATTATGGGATGATCAACTCGAGTAGATCAACCGCCAGTTAGATAAGATATGAAGGTTTGGTAACAAAGAAGAAAAAATGAGGAAAGAAAAAGAAGAGAAGGAAGGAGGAGGATGGATGAGAAAGATGAAGAAAAAGGTGGAGGAGAAGGAGAGAAGAAGAAGAAAAAGATGAAAGAAAAAGAGGAAAATAAGGAATTGAGGTAAGAAAAATCTAATTTTTCAACTTTATTTCACAAATTAAATTATATTTGAAAATAGAAATTTTATTTTTATATCTTTTTCTTAGATCGAGATTGAATTTGAGTAGATAAGCAATGAGACTTATAAGAAGAGAATTATTTTGAGGTAAAATATTATATTGAGTTAAAAATTAAGAATATGATTTAAAATAAAAATTTTATTATTTTTAGATTGTTTGGAAAAAATTACAGGATGATCGACCGCTAGTTAGGTAAGATATGAGGGTTTGGTAACAAAGAAAAAAAAAATGAGGAAAGAAGAATAAAAGAAAGGAGGAGAAGAAGAAAAAGAAGAAGAGATTAAAGTAAGAAAAATAGGAGGAAAGGAGGAAAAGAGAAAAATTAGGAATCGATGTAAGAAATTCGATTTTTCATTTTCTTTCACAAATTAAGTTAAATTTGAAGATAGAAATTCTATTAAGATAATTGAGTTGATAATTGAAAATATAACTTAAAATGAGAAATTTAATTATTTTAAATTATTTTCAAAAGAAAGAAATTATGGGATGAGCAATTCGAGGAGATTGGTCGCCAGTTAGATAAGATACAACTTCTAATTCAAGAAGCAAATGTCTTTTAGCCTTTTTATAAGTGCATTAAAAGGTAAATTATATTTATAGGTGAAATATATTAGAAATTCTTCAAGTTGAAGAATGCATGGTTACAAGTTATTATTTATATTCAAACGATCACACATATATTTCAATAATATTAACTTATAATTAAATGTATCATGATTACATAAATATTTTATCAATTGATAACATTTTAAAAAGAATGCATCTGATATATGTATATTATCCAATTTATGTATACAATTGATCAACATATTCTAAAAGTGAAGCATATGTTTATTTAAATATACAAGAATGAAAATATATTGAGCATAATAAATGTCATTATAAGAAGATAGGTTGGCAATTATATGTTTATGATACCTATACAAGTACAAGTGATGGAGTAAAAGGGGCCCCTATGTAGACAAAAGAGTTCTCAATGAAGTTCAATCAATAATATTAAGTTTCACCTATAAGATTTATTGAACTTTATAATATATAGATGCAGTCTACTGCTCAATATCTTATTATGATCAATAAACCTAATAAACCGTACATGACACATTTTAAGGCTAAAGTGAAAAAATATAATGTGATAAAAATAAATGGGAAAATAAATGATTTGATGCAAGCAAATTAATATGTAAACATTCATATCCTTGATTGGCATCATACACACAGAAAATTTACATTTAACATACTGATACAATTCTTTATTGCAGCTAAATTAATGTTAAATCTCGTGCAACCATTATTTAATGTTCAATATTACAATATGTGATCATGTCCAATTATGATTAGCATATATGTTGCTTATTGGTCATAATAATTTGAATTATGTATTCGCAACTCACTTGATAATTACTGTAATTTTCAAGAAAAAAAGAAGAAAAAGTTAAAGCTAAATAAGAATAAGACTAAATTTTACTATCATGCTAATAGGTAGTTAATATAAAATACAATCACTACTAAGATATGTATCCAATAAAATTTAATATTTCAAATATCAATATTAAGAGTATTAGATGCTCTATAGATATATATAAATGAAATACTTTTACTTACTTCTGCTAGCTTAAATTTTATTGAAGTTGTGTACAAGATAAACAGATATCAAATGTAGGCTCGAATGCATTCTAATAATTGAGTTTATCACTCACACAATTCTAGTGAGAAGAATAATAGAATGAGTGTTGGAAATGAATTCAATCATCTGAATCATACCTATCTCTATTACATCCTGCATCAATTTTTGGAAAGCAAGTGCTAAAGGGAATGGCACTGTATCCATAATATCTTATTTCATGATTTATACATAATACACTATAGTTTCTAAAATGTAGTGTTATACATATATATTATCCACTTTATTAAATTCTCTATAAATAGTTTTAAAATATTATTACCTTATTAATTCTTATTTTATTTATTTTATATTAATTTCATATTTTTATGAAATTTGTATAATAGTCAATGCATTATGATAGTTAACCTAAGGCATTTTAGGTGAGAGTTAAAAACCAAATTGGTCATCCAACCATTTATGGAGGGCAAAAATAATCTTAGACTAAATAAAAGAACCACTTTATTCCTTTAACTATTTAAAAAGAGACCAATTTGGTCCTACCATTTTAATTTAGATAGAGATTTGCAGACATGTAATGAAGATGGAAAAATATCAACATTACAAATTAAGTTAACATAATAGAGTAAATCGAACCAAATTTCATTTACTTCTTCGCATACATAGAGAAGCACTCACGCTATGATGAAGATATCGCACGAAGATGTATTTCAGGCGATTAGTGAGACATGCGGTGGTTTTCAATTCACACAGAGATCGCGCGAACTCTTACAGAAAAAGCTCGCCTTATGCGATGGCAACAAAGGGCTCAAACGTTAGAGAAAGACACCCAGCGGACACAGTAGAGAGCTTACACGCTGATGACCAACATAATAAAGGCCTACACACTAACGGCTTGTGTGATAAAGCCTTGTCTGGATCGATGCACTAAATGCATTACACTAGGTTACAAGAAGGTATTAGAGGTGAGGCGAGCACGATAGCTAATATTTCGTTCAAATTTTTTATTTTTCAATATATTCTTAAAATTTAAACAAGAATAAACTAGCTAAATGTGTCTAATACACGAGGAATTGATCGTGGTATTTTATCATCCATTAGGCTATGCTTTCTAAATATTTTTCCTTAAGAGAAAATTTTGGTGTTCTAAATGAAAAAAATTTATTATGTATCAATTATTGCTGATTATTTCAAAATGAAGTAGAAGATATCACAAATGCTACAGATAAATTGTTCAACATTGTATCTAACTAGCTTAATGATTTAACATTTTCACAATTATCTTATAATTTGAGTGGGGTCAATGTGTCAATTGGAAAAAGTGATAATGGAAACGTAGAAGGAAATAATTATTATGGTAATGAAGGCAATGATATTAGGGATTATTCATTTAATAAATCAAATGACTATGAAGAAATTTATGACAGTGATTATGATATGCAAAATAATAATGTTTTGTTTGAAAAAAATGTACATCATTCTATTTAGTTTGATGGTACTTGTGATAAATGAAAGCAGCTCATTAATTTTGATGATGATTATTCATATAAAATTATTAAAAAAAAAATTTGTGATATCAATTGCATGAATTCTAAAGATGATGATAGTGTTAATGTCAGTAATAAAAGTAATATTGTTAAATGACCAACTTTTAATCCTAGAGCTAATCGTGATAGGAATAAATTTGAAGTTGGTATGCTATCTAATAATAATGAGGAGTTTAAAGAAGCTATACAGAATATATCAATTCATATAGAGAAAATAGTTAAATATTTAAAAAATGATAAAAGAAGATGTAGGGTGACTTGTAAAAGACCTAATTATCCATTTGTAATATATATTTCAAAGCATAAGGAGAGTAACTCATGGCGGATTAAATCATTTCAAAAGCAAACATATTCATAGAATTACCACTACAAAACTTTAAATTCATCAATAATTGCAAAGAAATATATGAATAAAATTAAGATCAATCAACAAATAAAATGTAATATTTTTAGATAGGAAGTGATTAATAATTTGAAGTTGCATGTGTCCAAAGTAAAAGCTTAAAAGGTTTTTGAAAAAGGCATGCAAACTAGTCCATATGAAAGAATACGATCAATTTAAAAAAATTTGACATTATTATTTGAAAATTACAAACACCAATTCGGGGTCCATTATTTATGTGCATATAAGTGAATATTCAAAATTGCAAGGTATGAAAACATTTTCAAGATTTTATGTTTATCTTGATGCTTGCAAGAAGGGTTTTCTAGTTGGATGCAAACCCATAATTAGTGTTGATGGTTGTTTTTTAAAAGTGTGGCAAAGGGGTCAAGTTTTAACAATTGTTACACTCATTGAAAATAATAGCATATTTTTAATTGCATGAGTGGTGGTAAAGGCAAACAATAAGAGCAATTGGGAGTGATTTTTGGATTTATTTGAAAGAGACTTAGGTATATTTGAAAATTAAAAAAAAAATTACTTTCATTTTAGATAAGGAAAAAAAGGTTAATTTCTATAATTTATATATGTACTGTCTAATATCACATACAGATTTTGTGTCAAGCATTTATATCAAAATTGTAAGCTTATTAAATTTATAAGAACAACTTTGAAGAATGCATTATGGGCAGCAACAAATGCAACCATAGTTAATCAATTTATAGATAGAATGCAAGAGTTAAAAAGCTATATGTTGAAACATTTATATGGTTGACTGAAAAGCTATATGGCGAGTGGACTAGATCACATTTCAATGTTGGCCCAATATGTGACACTTTATTGAATAACATGTGAGAGTGCTTTAATGTCTTTATTATTGATGTAAGAAAGTTACCTATTGTTTTCATGCTTAAAAGTATTAGATTAACAATGATGATAAGAATAATGAAGAATAAAGAGAATGCTTTTAAATGGGTTGGAAAACTATGCCCAAAGATTAGAGAAGTGCTCGCGAAAAATATTCATAAAGCAAAAACATGTATTTATGTAAAATCTGATGACAACCACTATGAGATTAGCACCATGAATGAGACTCAATATATTGTGAATTTAGAATCCAAATCATACCGCTATAAAAAATGAGAATTGATTGGAATACCTTATGTGCATACTTGCGTTGTAATTCATATGAATATGGGTGATTATAAGGATTAGTTGATTATTGTTAGTCTATAGAAACATACAAAAAATTTTATAAGTGTAATACCATGCCTTTAAATAGCGAAGAATGGCCCAAGAGTAAAATTTCACCTTGTCTCCAATATATGATGAGTCTAAAAGGGGCAGGCCAACAATGAAGCAAAGAAAAGCTCCCAATGAAGATGAAAAATCTCAATAAAAAAATTGAGTAGAGCTACAATTATACCATACTATAGTACATGCAAGAAAACTGGACATAATATCAGCACATATGGTAAGAAGAGAACTTTGTAACCAGTGCCACAAACATCTACTTCTATAGATGACATGATAAGTAAAATAACTATAAAAAATTTCATAATTTAAATAAGTGTACTACATATATATTTTTTATGAAAGTCGTCCGTTAAACATGACTTATCAGAACTATTATTTTAAATTATTTCAGATCAGCCAAGTATGTTAAGATGTAGCGGCTTAACTGAATTTAATGTAAGCGTTAGATTAAGCGCCTGCTAAACAATTATACTTATATTTAAATTTTATTTTTAAAATACTTAAATTATTAATTATATTTTAAATCATATTTATTTTAAAAATTTGTTCAACAATCAATATATATCTCAAAACTCATATATAGATATGCCTATAAAGAAGTTTTAGGTTAAATTTTACTTCAAGCATAGCTCCATTACAAAACACGTATTTGCAATATTATATCGTAAGCATCTAATCACTCTCCATATATACTTTAAACTAAATTAAATCAATCATTTGTTGATTATGAATTCGTCATCTAAGTTTTGATAGGGAGCTCATAACACACTTTTCATTTTTATTAAATTTGTATTTTTTTTTTTTTTTTTTTTTTTTGTAAATGATGAATAATAAATTTTAAAATATTTTCTTAAATTTATATTTTTAGAATCTTAGAGATATAATATGAGGGGCCGGCAAAGCCCGGTCCATTTCGTAGGCATTAGACAAGATCATGAGGAAAAAGGAAGAGGCACTGGAACTTGGTGCTGCTTTTGGTAGACATTTGGCCAACTAATTTCATTTTTGAAAGAGAGAGTTTTTGACTATATATATATATATATTTATATATATATTTATATATATATTTATATACTTCTGTTCAATTTGAAATGTTTATATTTTTAATGTAAATAATTAAATGTGACTTGAATGAAAAAAGTGTCCCTTGTTTTTACCATTTATTTTTTATTTTTATTTTTTTCCTCCTGAATAGCTTAAAGCGGATGGTCTAAAAAAGTTTATATTTTTTTTAAAAAAAAATTTACACACATAGCACAATTTCTATGCATTCACATATTGAACATCTAAAATTTGATATTTGTAAATATAATATCTTTCATAGCTTCGAAAGGTGCATTTTATTTAAGAAATTAATTAAGATACTATTTTTGTTATATTAGTAAAGATTTGAATGATTAATATGCAAATATCAAAATTAAAAATTTCGATATGTAAATATATAAGAATTATATGTTATGCATGTAAATACTCCTTATTTTGAATTGAATCATACAAAAATCTCATTTCATATAATACTAATGATTTCGCTACACAATAGTAAATATTATTTAAAAAGTAATGAAAGTTTATTATATTTGATCAAACATGAATTTTGATGTAATTTTTAGAAGTCAAAACAACTAAATTTTTAAGTTAGAAATTCTAAAATTTATTTTCAAGATCATTATAAGTTTATTTTTAATAAATTTATAATTAAAATAATATGATTCACAAGACAAAAATAATAATAATATTAAAAATATATATTGAGCCCAACCTAAACAGGTCTAAAGTAAAGACTTAATAGTATGAATAGAATTTTTTCATGAAATACGGGTCAATGTTTCTCCAATTTTATGTACTTATAGTCAAATAAGAATTTTGCTGGAATAAATACAATAACATAAAGATTATCAAATTATGAGTTCAACAAGTCAATAAGATGTCCAAAAAATATGGCATAATTAAAAAAGATTTATTCATAATGTCAAATGGATCCCATGGAAGTTTATTAATAAGTCATATTTTAATATATTTAATGAAACTTTTTTATATAAGAAGAATTTTATGACTACTAAGTATTGTCATTGGCCGAAATAAGAGAAATGAGATCACAATCACATACAATTTACTTGGACACGCCAGTGGGTACAAAAGCTTGCTTTGTTAACGTAAGTTGACTCGTTATGATGTAAATGCGCTTCTTTCGTTAACTAAACGCAATACGAACGTATTTTGCTCGATATATAAACGTAACATTAACAATCATTTTGTTTGATCATGTCTACCCGATTTAAATTTCAAGATAAAAAAAATTATATTATATTATATTATATTATATTATATTATTATTATTATTATTATTATTATTATATTATTATTATTATTATTATTATTATTATTATTATTATTATTATTATTATTATTATTATTATTATTATTATTATTATTATTATTATTATTATTATTATTATTATTATATTATTATTATTATTATTATTATTATTATTATTATTATTATTATTATTATTATTATTATTATTATTATTATTATTTATTATTATTATTATTATTATTATTATTATTATTATTATTATTATTATTATTATTATTATTATTATTATTATTATTATTATTATTATTATTATTATTATTATTAGTATATACATATGAATATAATTATTTATCACAAATATAAGATAAATACTTGCTAACTTTGATAAAGATTGCGCTCAAATCCTCCTTCATACGATTTTTTTTTCAAATTATTGTAATTTCAATAATTTGAGCCTAAATAAAACAAAGCGATTTTCAAATGAGTAACACCTAACAATTAAATTTCGTTATTTCAACACAAAGAATAAATTTCAAACTAAATTTAACACCTAACAAGAGTTATGTTCGCCAAGTTTCACTGCGTTTACACCCCTAGACACGGCGTATATCTTATTCCCCAAATTTCACGTAAAAACACTTTGCATTTATTTATTTTTTTCAACTAAACCCCTAAAACACCAAATCCATGCATTTAGTTTACCTTAAGTTTCCATTTGCCATTTTTCCATGAAAGTTGGCGCTTTGGAGACTTGATCTGCAGTTTAGCCACAGCGATTGAGACTTAGGGATTTAATTTTCAGTAAAATAAGCATAATGAGAACAAGTTTGCAAATTGACTAAGTAATATAAAAATTTGATCAAATATCACTATAGATTGGGTGTAATCAATTATATTGTTTTGAGGCATTCTCAAAGCTAGCTGCCACATCATTTCAAATATATTCTTTCTTGCAAGCAACTATGAGTCTGGCAGTAAAATTTTTTGGCTTTTTCAACTTAATATATATATATATATATATATATATATATATATATATATATATATATATATATATATATATATATATATATATATATATATATATATATATATATATATATATATATATATATGAGATGAGCTGTTCAACTATCATATGGAATCATTTCAAAAATAAATTTATTTAATTTTGTAGAAATTTAATTACAAATATACTTAAATCAATTTATATCTACGCATCGCGAGAATATTCACATGCATATATAAAAGAAACTCACAACAAAGATAAAATCTCATGAGATTTGGATGAATTGAAATAATCTAATGAGTAATTAGAGATTATGTAAGTCGATCATTTTCTTTAATTAATTTGGTGAAAATATTTAAAAATTAGTGAGAGATATATGTTGAGGCGGTGATGATCAGAAAATGATAGTTAGATAATGATGATTAGATAATAATAATTAAATAATTATGATTAGATGATGATAATTAAATAATAAAAAATATAGTCGAAGTAGATTGTCTCGATGAATTTTAGAACTCTTAAAATTTCTAAGCTCACACCAATTTTTAGATCCCTTTCTTTGTAAAACCTAACATATTTTCTTAAACACTCTACCAAACATTCTTTAAGTATTGCACCATTTTAATGATATCAAAATTGAGTAATCATAAGATTACTGAATTCCTCTTATTGAGATATTTGTTTTCATTAAAAGTATCCAAAATTTCAAAATTATTCAATCAGATAAATAATATCATACAGTTTTTCAAAAGAAGTTCAAGTGCTTGATTTAAATCTATTTAGAGAAACCAAAAACATTTATTTCAACAGAAAATTATTGATAATGTAATTCAAATGTTCCTAAAACTAAAGTGAATCTTGAAATTTTACTTGGTTTAAAATATAAGCTTAATTAATGGATTTCTAGTAATATGTTAAGGATGTGATCAAATTTATGATTATAATCATTTCAAAAAATTTAGATTTATTTTGGGTGCAATATAATTTTGATTGATTATACATATATTATTAAGATATCATTAATATTATTTTAAAAAAAAATAAGTGATCTTTATGCTAGTATTTTATATGATTGAAAATTAGGTGATACATATATATAGCAAAATATATAATCTTTTTTTTGTCATTTGATGAATTTAAACTCATATATATATATATATATATATATATATATATATATATATATATAACGAAAGACTTGAATAGTTGAAAGTCAAAATTCTCAATCACTAAATGATCAAATAATATATACCGCTTGAGATACGCGCACTGGCCATTCGACACAGAAAACTTTTTAATTTTTTTTAAATATTTCTTAATAATTTATAGCCTTCGGCACTTCCTATGTAATCCAGATTTAAGAGAAGACACATTAATTATAATATTAAAATTCAAATCTAGACTAAATCCAACATATTATTTGATATAATTTTTTATTAGTTTTATTTCTTAATTCTCTTAAATTCTCACTGTCTTGATTTAGATTACAATCTAAATGAATATGACTCAGTAATGATTCATTAGCCGGCGATTTTGCATTAGTTTAAATTTTTTTATTAAGAAAAGTATCAAAATTATTGAATTATTTTGTCTTCCCATGTTATCTCTTAGCTGCTTGGCGAAATGCCTCTGACCAAGTTCGACCTCCTCTGCGACGGAATATCGCATGACTACATGCAAGGCGCTGTTTAATGACGCTTCGCGAGACAATGATGAACGATATCACTTAAAGATGAGGGGTGTTTGAGTGATTACCCTTCCAAAAAAAAAAAGAGCTAAATGCTCTGTTAAAGGATATTTTGTCTTCCCCGTGTAAGCTGGCCAGCACCTGTGTGGCAGGGGCAACTCCTACTGTGTTGAGTGTTTTTTCTTAGCCATGTAAGGGCTCATTGGCCCACATGACTGAGTTCCTATCACGTATATACTCATATTTAAATATTTTCCCCTATTATATGTTATAATAATTTTAAAATAAAGTTAATCAGATTATGATGATTCAAATTTTCTCACAAAAACATAGTGACAATAAATTTCAATCAATCTAAATTCATACCTCATTTAGGCAATGCGATATAAGTGGCCGAAATTCATTTTTGCGGTCTTCTATCCTTTTAGAAAAGAAAAAAAAAGGGTGAGAGCACGAGACTGAGCTACGAGTGGCAAACACATCGCCAACGTCGCCTTACTTTCTATATTTTGCAACCCTGAAAGAGGTGCCGGATTCCGCGAACTGCCAGGTGGCGGTGGAGCTTCTCACCGGCAACCACCGGTTGCCGTCATTGACGACGAACCGGAGAAGGGAAGTATATCAAGGTCCCATCTCTCGGCATTATTCCTACACATACTCCATTCATGTTATCAATTAATTATTTCATTAACAGAGGACGGCTGAAGGAGGCAGCAATCCAGTGTATTAAATAAAAAGAAAGATGAAAAAGGTTACGCCTTTATTAGCCGCTTGAGCTTTCTTGGTTGGAGCTGGAGAGAAAGCTGCTGTTGTCGCACCGCGAGCGATTTGCAGGCCGAAGGTCCCGCCTTTTGAATCGCCGCCATGGCGTCTGGGTACCCGGGGCGAGATGATATCTGGGGAGCTTTAAGATTTGGGGTCGAATCGACCGGTGGGCTCTTGAAGAGGTCGCTGACGACGGAGCAGGAGGCGCAAAACGCTGTCTTTGTTCGGTCGGTAAAGCAGAAGAATCACGTTGGGTCACCAATTTCTTTTCTTTCACCAACTTCGATTCAGTCCTCTCTGTCTGCCCTCTTCTCTTCGTGGGCATGGGAATCTAAAGGTTTCATGTTGGTCGTTTCGGCTGCAATCCCGGTCGAGCCGGAGAAGAAATCTACGATCACGAGTCGGCTTCAGCAACTTGAAAGACAGCTCTTTGATGACGAGGATGACGAGTTCAGCATGTCTAATGGCTCTGCCATGGCGAACAGTGAGTGGAGCGAGACGATGCAGAAGCTTATCTCGTCGCAAAAGCCTCTGTCTAATTCTCCGACCTCGTCGTCTTCCTCGTCTTCGTCCTCTTTGACCGCTTCCTCAAGACAGATGCTCCTCGACACAGCCACAGCTATCTCAGTGGGAAATCTGGACTCTGCTGCGGCAAATCTCTCCTTTTTAAAGAGCGCGGCAAACAAACTTGGAAGTCCTGAGCAAAGGCTCACCGCCATGATGGTGACCGCTCTTGCTTTGCGCATCAACCCCCGTGATCCGGCAACTCTTGCCGTAACATCAGATATATTCACACCAGAACACCTGACCTCTTCCCAAATGCTCTATGAAGCTTCCCCCTGTTTCAAATTAGCGCTCATGACTGCGAATCTAGCCATTCTCGAAGCAACCAATGAACATCCCAAGATCCACATCATTGATTTTGACGTCGGCCAAGGCTTGCAGTTGGCCTCTCTCCTCCACTCCCTTGCCGAGCGACACCGACATCTCTCCGTGAAAATCACAGCTTTTTGCGATCCATCCTTCCCCTTCAACTCCCTTGCCGGCAATCTGAGCCTCGTTGGCGGCCGGCTTGCGAAGCTCGCGGAGGGGCTAGGTATCGTGCTGACGTTCAGCATAGTGAACCGCAGAATTACTGAGCTCGACCGCGCTGCGTTGAACTGCGAAGAGGAGGAAGTCCTGGTGGTCAACTTCGCCTTCCTTCTCTCCCGCATCGCCGACGAGAGCGTCTCACCGGCGAACCCTCGCGACGAACTGCTCCGGCGAGTGAAGTCCCTCGGGCCAAAGGTGGTTACTTTGGTTGAGCAGGACATGAACGGCAACACGGCGCCGTTCGCCACTAGATTCGCGGAGGCGTGCGCGCATTACGGCGCATTGTTGGAGTCGATGGAGGCGATCATCGCGGGCCGACAGAGTAGCGAGCGGGTCCGGGTCGAGGCTTGCCTGCCCGGAAGGCTTGCAAACTCGGTGGCCTGGGAGGAGCGGACCGGGTTGAGCGCTGCGAATTGTATGGCAAGTGGAAGGCACGGCTGGGAATGGCGGGGTTCAAACAGGTTCAGCTTGGGCCAGGTGTGGTGGAGTCCATTAAGCTCCGGCTCGCTTCGCTCGGGAATAACCCCGGGTTTATGGTTAAAGAAGAGGACGGGCGGGTCGGGTGCGGGTGGATGGGCCGGGTGATCAGTGTCGCGTCTGCTTGGCATTGAAGATGGGACTTACATTTTACTGTGTTTACCAAGTTCCTATCATTATTTTTTCTATTTCAGTTGCTTTTTTATTGGAGTTTAATTACTTATATAGATTTTTAAAAAATTTATGTCACAATAAATTGATGTAATTCTAATTTAAATTAATTTTAAAATAATTACATTTATTTTAATATTATATAATACATAAAACTTTCAATTACATTCTTCCTAAAGCCAAGTCAATAATTTTTAGCCTTTTCCTATCAAACATTAAATTTGTATATTTTGAGCTAATTTTACCCAACTGCTAAAATACATACGACGTTAATATCTGCCAAAATTGCTGCAAATAATTATTATTTTTATGTCGTATATTTTGACCCTAATCAATGACGGAAATAACTGTAGATGTCATCTCATTATTATTATTATTATTATTATTTTAATCTTTATTCAGAAAATGTTTACATTTATTTTTAATATACAAATTTGAGGAATATAGTACTATAATATTTTCGAGTATTAAATGACTTATGTATGTGAAGAGCGGTTCAAAATTTATGAAGAGTAATAAAAAAAAGGGTTTTTACGTACATTATTATTCTATTCTTATAAATTTATAAATTAATTATTTTTTAACATCAAAATTTTAAATTGATATTCAAATATTAAAATCCATAACAAAAATTTAGCTCATATTTTTTATTTTCATAAAATTCATAACTGTTGCGTGCTAGAAAATCAATTATAGTAGAGTAAAGTTTCTTAATTTCTTTGAGTCAACGCCGTAGATATTTAAAGAATAATAAAACTACTCAGAATTTTACGCGTGAAAACCTCAAAAAGGAAAAATCATACGCGATAAAAAAACTTTTATGTATTTGTTTGAGTAAAGATTTTCCGTCGGATTACAAATCAGTATATGAGAAATGGACAACAGCTTAGTAATAACGATATTGACGCAGCGATGTTGGACGATGTTGGACGAAGTTGGATGACGAAGCGATAGTGGTCGGTGATGACGGCAAACGACAATGGTCGATATGCGAGATCGGGTGGCGGCGATGGCGGCGTGAGGAGGTGGTTGGCGACAGAGTCAGTGGCGGCGATGTCTTGGAGGATCTTTCTTTCTCTCTCTCTCTCGTTCCTTCACTTAGCCTCCTCTCACCGTATGAGGAATGGCTATTTATGGGTGGAGGAGTGGTGTATAATCATCAAACTCTTCTACTTCATGAGACTCAAAATGATCCCTTGATCATATGATGTATTTTGTGCATTTGAATGCTCAAATGAAGTCATGTAAGATTTTTTGGCTTGTTGGGCAACCGTCAGGCAGCTTCGATTTGACTATAAACACTTCATATTTGAGAGCTATTTAGGGATTTAAGCGATATCCCAAAGTTTAGGATATTTTAAGTCTTGATCTGAGTTTCAACTGGATCAACAACTTTTAACATCAAGATTCGTCTTGAATAATAATATTTTAAGTGGCATATCAATAATGATTTGATCATGGCATGCGCAAATACATGAATTTCATAGTTCAAATAAATGATAAAGGTGATTAAATTATAAATACATATATTTTAGATGATTGATTTATAAATACCCTTCAAAAATTCGAGCAAATAAAGGAAGGGTTGCATTCGAGCGTACAAAATAGACCGGCTGTAGAGAGTTGTTAATTAGGATGGATGACCACCTAACCTCTTCTCTGTGGTTAAAATCTTCCACAGGTGACAGTTTCAGAATCATGTTATGTATATACGTGCATTTGTATGTTGATATTTAATTTTTTTAAAATAAAATATTTACTTATATATTATATAATTTTTATATTTTTATATATCTAATATTTAAATTTTGATATATATTTATATATAATGTATAAAGGACTAATTTAGGTCACATGACTAATTTATAAATAAGATACTAGTTTTAATATGAATAAGATATTAGTTGATCATTTAGGTCAAATGAATAATTTATAAATAAGCATATTTTGAAGATAAAGATAGATTAGTGTGAGATTATTGTGGAGACCACTAGAGATGATCAAATCACTCTTCCTGTAAAGGAAGAGATGGAATGAACAAAAGACAATTATAGGTGATAAAAAAAAAGCTCTAGAGGCAGAGGTAGAGGTTGTTAGATCTATTCTTTTAATATAATGATATAAAAACTTTTGAATCTCCATACATATTTCATATCAAGAATGTATATAATTAAGGCTTGTTTATAGAGTTAGAAACATTTTATGCCATTTTATTGAAACCATTTTGATTCATTTAGGATGTGTTTGGGCTAAGATTCGAGAGGACCACAAAGAGAGGCAATTAAAGTCTTTGATTTTAAAATGAAGGGCATAATTTTGAAACTCATGATGCCACTACTCTAATGTAATTAATAGATATAGATTGTATCAATCAAATGCTTCAACATAATTTTAAGAATATTAATGAGCTTGGCTAGGCTGAACGACTTATTAACCTTACCGTGGCGTGAGGAATCGATTACATCACTAATTGGGCTATCTATTCTTAAATTTTTTTGGTTAATATTTAATTACCTAATTAAGCTTCTAATCATACTTAATTTAAAAAAATTATCGAAAAAATAATAGTGATAGTTTATAATCTTAATGTCGAAATATATGTTCTCATGATAGCAATCCAATGTCACATCTATCTTGTCAAGAGCGATCTAATTCTAAATATAGTTCATGAATTGGAGATCTCTATAGATGTCAAAAATTCTACAAAATCTTAGCATAAATGAAAGAATTATATGTAATATGATGCGTATTGAAGTAATCAAAGCTAAGATCTTACTACTTGTATGGAGAGGGGGTTAGCATATTGACAAATTTTTATGAGTTATTTGGGATCATTTTTATTTACACACAGTTCATTTTCATCTTGATAATTGATTTTGAAAATAGGGCTGTCAGAAAAATTTGTTGTTCACGAATAGCTCATGTTCGACTTATTTGTTAAGTAAATGAGCCGAAGACAAACAAATATTTTAAGCTGTATTTATAAATAAGTCGAACACGAATAATCCTTTGTTCGATTATGTTTCGTCGATTTTAGCTCGAAATAATATATTTCCATAGACTTTAAACCCATATAATAAAAATAAAAAAATTCATCTCCAATTTAAGATATATACAACAGAGCACCTGAATTAAAAATATTTAGTAACAGTAACTTAAGGCAACAAATTTAGTTGTATTTAAAAATATAATTTAAAAATAAGTGAAGCAAAATATATCAGTCATATATGCCAAATTATAAACAACGATTTAAACAATTCTTAAGAAAATATAGCAAAATGAATTTAGTGAAATGATTCATATAATTTTATATTTCATATTGCAAAAAGCATATAATACAATCACTAAACCACAATTAAATCTCAATTTTTGCATGTTTAAATTTAAATATATATATATATATATATATATATATATATATATATATATATATATATATATATATATATATATATATATATATATATATATATATATATATATGCATAGGACTTTTATAAGAAAAACTTAAACATTTTGTATGAAAATATTTTAAAAATCTTAAAAAAAATATATTGAGTGCATTATTTGAGATAGCTGCAATTATATAAAATTATAATAATGAAGATGCTACAGAATAAATATTTGAAGAAATTATTTGTGTATAAAATTTTTATTTTATAATAATTAAATTATAATTTTCTGACCACTATAATATATAGTGATATCATATTGAAAAAAATATATATTTTTTCATCATAGATTTATATATATATATATATATAATTTATTTTTTATATATGTGTATAAATTATTAGCACTTTCTCTTTCTTTTTTTTTTTTATGTGCCAACTATCCAATTTTTGTATATTTATGATTTAAACATCTTAATTATATTTTTGAACTACTGAAATGATATATTTATGTGCATCATAATAAAATTTTTATTAAATTTATAAAAATAAAAATTGAATTGGACTTTCGTTATAAATTTTAACATTTGAGTGTTGAAATTTTGAGTTGTAAAATCCCTTGTAATTCCATGCGAAACTGGAGGAATCCCAGGCTTGAATTTCAACGTCAGTCTCTTTCACCTCCACAGAATCCAATCTCTCTTCCTAAACTTTTTTCAGGACTGAGCCGCTGACATCACTTTGTTCATTTTTAACGCAACTCCAGCCATTAAGCTACCTAAAAGACAGAAAATGTCTTCAAAATTTTAAATTTTGTTTTCAAAAATTTAAGATTTTTTAGATCATTTTTATTTAAAATTTGTATATTGTTTTTTAAACTTTATTTGATATTTTTTATATTTTATTTTAAAAATAGATCGCATTATTTTTAAATTTACTCATTTTTTTTAATATTTCAGTGTTTTTAAAAATAAATATTATCATCAAATTTATTTTATTTTAAATTAAAATATAAGAAAATATAATAACTTTATTAATTGATATTGCTACAATGAAAAGAGTTTTTTTTTAATATAATAAGGATTTTCAAGTATTAATCTATAGCAGGATAGGTGATGATTGAATTAAAAATTATCTAATGAATTATATTTGATATGATACTTAAAATACCACTAGTCAAATCACGAATCTTGAGGTCAAAAGCAAGTTGATTCTCAGTTAAAACTAATCGAGATTAAACACTTAAAATATCATGAGAAAGTTTGAGATATCAGTTAAATTCCTAAATAGCTCTTAAACATAGAATATTTATAGTCAAATCGAGCGTCTTGACGAGTCGAAACTAACAAGCCAAAGATCTCATAATTACCACTTCATTTGAGCATTCAAATGCTTAAAATACATCAAATGATCAAAAGAATCATTTTGAGCCGTCCGATGGAGTGGAGTGGTTGGTTGCATGTATTCTGAGACGCCACTCCCAATCTATAAATACTCCTCGTTCTTCATGCTGAGGAGCGAGAGAGGAGAGAGCTTTAAAGCTTGAAAATCCTCGGCATAACGGTCCACTCGTGATCGACCCTCCGTTGGTTTACCACCACCACCGCCGCCACCGATTCTCACCGTCGAATAATTCGATTAGGTTGCGTGCCGGCGTCATGAGTCGCCGTCATCATCGCTATCACGGTCATGTCAGCCACCACGCCAGCCGATCATCGCCATCGCCGCATCTCGCTGGTCACCATCACGACGACTTTCGTCCGCCGCCATTCTGTTAATCTCACCACCACTAGCATATTCTGACGTGAGCGTGGTAATGTCTGCGATTCCCATTAGCCCTTCTATACAATTGTAATCCGTGTATGGAAACTTTGTACCAAAATAAATACCTGATAAGACCTTAAATTTCTGTAGTCAGTCACGAATCTTGTCGATGCTGTCGAGATTGAAGCGAGAGGTCAACTTAAAATATCATTGGAAACTTTGAGACATCAGTAAAATTCCTAAAAAGTTCTCAAATATGGAGTGTTTATAGTCAAATCGAGCGTCTCGACGACCCGGTTCCGACAAGTCAAATATCTTATAATTCTGACTTCATTTGAGCATTCAAATACACAAAATACATCATATGATCGAGGAATCATCATGGCCGTCGATGGAGAGGAGTTTGAATTTTTGCATGTATTCTGAGCGCCACTCCTCCGATCTATAAATAGCCTCATTCCTCATGAGGAGGCCAAGCAATAGAGAGAGAGCTCTAAAGATCCTCCAAGCACAATCGTCTGCCACTTTCGGCGATTGTCAACCCGTCGGTATCACGCCGGCATCGCGCCCTGATCTGGCCGTCGTTGACATGCCGGTCATCATCATGGTATCGTCAACATTCGTCCAACATCGTGTCATCGCATCGTCAACATTCACATTCTCGTCGTCACTTATTACATTCTTTGCTGTCTTTCTCATATCTGATTAATCCGTTGTCGGGAAGATCTTGTACTCGAAATAGATACATAGTGGAAGCTTTTCTTTTAGGCCGTGGTTTTCCTCTTTTGAGATTTTTCAGTAAAATTCAGGTTTTATTGTTCACTCTTTAAATATATGTGTGTCTTTGGATTTCCTGATGAAGGTAGGTGAAAACTTTTACTCTAAGCGGTTTTCTCATAGGTTTGGCGCCGTCGTGGGAAACCCTCAATCACAATTTCTGTGAAAACTGCGTCATGGCCAATAGTACATAATCCGCTCCGACTCGTCACTCTCAAAACCAATCCTTGAACCAAGGGCGTAACCTTCTACCTCACTTCCCGATAGTGATCACGTCGGTGAAGGCCGACAATCTCTTTAGAAGATCGTGTCGTAGAATGGAAGAGTCTCAAAATGAGATGATCGACTTTTGAGGAACACACACCACCCGGCAAACACATCTCCCCAAGATCGATCGTTAGCCGAGGTCAAAATCTAATCTCCACGGCGATGAAGTTTCTCGCTTAGACCGATCGCGATCTCCTTGACTAGTTCTACTCATCCATCGTGCGGCTCAATCCTAATCCAATTATTGTGGGTAGTGCGCACGTTCTGTCACTCCCTCGTCATGTTATGTCGAATTACGATGCTTAATCGAGAATTTCACCTTCAATAGAAATTATCTTCCCCTCACGCGGTATGAGGAATCACCTTTAGGCGAAGCTATTCTTCAACATCATTCCGTGGTTTCAAGCTTAGAACATTGATTCTATGATGGGGCGACCCACATGAACACATCGACCATTACATATCATATATCCGAGCTCGACACCTTTGCTTTGTGGTCTTTCCGATTACCCTCAGGGACAAGCACTTGGTTTCTACTCCCTTCGAGGAATCCATCCATACCTTTGACGAACTTCGCCAAGATTTTTTGTAGAATAGTTCATTGCAAAAGGAGGATCATTAAAGATTCCTCATCTCTCGGCATTCATCAAAATGAGGGTGAATCACTTAAAGAATACTTCGAGATTCTCTTGAGCTCGCCAAATACACAGGGTAGACCACGAATTACTAAGAGGAGTTTTCCTTGGGGGCTCGCGGACCTTCTACTTTCTATTATCACGAGATACGGTCCTTCATATCGACTTAGTTCGTGTGGAAGCAAGTTTTTGTTGATGATCTTATTAATAATCGAAAATAATTTGAACAATCCACGAAAAGTAAGAGTGCTCAGGAAACCACATCAATCCCATCGGAAGAAGCAACAAGGCGTGATCTCCCTCCCGCGGCCCTCACATCAACGGCGGAATACAGCGCCCGAACACATCTCGCGTTAACGTCTTGATGGTTATTGATGAAGAGACCATTAAGTGGCCATCCGAAACCAAATTCAATCGAGCAATATTGTCACTTCCATCAAAGTTGTGGACATACTCTTGAGGCATGCAAAAACTCAAAGAAATTGAGAGGCTCATTCAGGATATCTACGTCAATTTGTGCAAAACAACCAACTCAAGCAAACATAGCTCCAAGCGGGACATCATCATCAGAAATAACATAATAGTCGCCAAATAGTTGGAGAAATTGAAGCGATTAAGTGGGCCACTATCTAATCAAATCTTCATGACCTTTGAAGAGCGAGTTAAAAAATCTTGTATTAATCATCCCATCACTTTTAATAACTTCAGACTTGGAAGGAGAGTTCATCAGATCCTCTTGTCATCTGCGGGATTGGTGACCCATGTTATATTGTTAAGAGAATTTTGATTGATAATGGGAGTTCAGTTGATGTTTTATTTTACTCCACCTTTCTTAGCATGGGTTTGGTTAAGAAAAACTTCAACCTTTGGGACCGTTATATGGGTTTGATAATGCCACATGCAGTGGAGGGACAATCACCCTTCCGTTGTTCTCGAGAATTTTTCAACAAGTCACTCACTCAATTCAATTCATAGTAGTGGGTCAAATTGACGCTATATTTGGAAGACCCTCAATCAATCTTGGTCTTTGTCGCCTCATCTTAAGATAAAATTTCAAACTCCCATTGGGGTTGGAGTGGTGCGTGGAAATCAACAAATATCATGTTACCTCAAACAAGCTCAACCACGCCCCTTGACCTTCAACATCGAGAATTTTAATCTTCAAGATAAAGAAGTACCTCGAGAGGGTTTTGCACGTAAAGACACTCCCCACTTCGTTATCGGATGACCAATGTCAAGCTATGACCAGCGATCAGGAGGAAAAAATATTCCTTAAAACTTGGAACATGGAGGGTCTCTGAAAAATATTATATGTAATCATTGGTGTATAAATATTGTAATCTTTAATTTATCCTGTTTGTCCTTTCCTCTCCACCTCTTGTGCTTTGTTAACTCTCTCTAAAAATATATCTTGTCCCTTTTGTTAAGTTATCTTATGATATTGTATCGACATTATCAAGTAATGAGTTTATGGACTTTTCTTATAAGCTTGTTTCTTCTTCATTTAATCCTCACTTGAGGAATATACAACTCGCGTTGTATCTCGACGGCATGATCAATCCCAAGGGGACTTGATCGGACCTCTTCATACAGTTAACGTCGTAACACTTTGACAACATGGTTAGGTCAAAATCCTGGATTCAATTCGACCTCTTCCATATAGGTTAGCGTCATGGGCACTGACACAACCAGGATGTCAAAGGTCCGGTGGACTTCCGGCCTCTTCCACAGTTAATGTCATCGGTGGCTCGACAAACAACCTGGATAGGTCAAAAGGTCCGGTGGACTTCTCACCTCTTCCATACAGGTTAACGTCATGGCGACTCGACAAACAACCGATAGGTCAAGGTTCTTGGTGGACTCCTCGGCCTCTTCCACGGGTTAGCGTCGGCGGCGACAAACAACCTGGGATAGGTCAGGTTCGTGGACTCCCGCGGCCTCTTTCATGCAGGTTAACGTCGTGAGCTCGACAAACAACCTGGATAGATCAAAATCTTGGTGGATTCAATTCAACCTCTTCCATACAACGTCGTGGCCGCCTCGGCAACCGACCCGGATGGTCAAAATCCCAGCCATTAATTAACCTCTTTCACCGAGTTATGTCATGGGTAACACTCGATAACAACTTGGCAATTCATATCGTCGCCGGTCACCGTAGGCCTGGCCGATCTCGTGTCGCCACCCGCATTGGCGGTCATCCCGGCCATTCGCGCGTCGGTCATCGGCGCATTCAGGTGCATTGTGGACACCGTCGACCACCATGCCGTCATGCATAATCAGTTGGTCGCAGGCGTCGACCATCACGCAGCAATTTTAGTCGGTCACCGCGTCGATCATCGCTGCGATTCTGCGTAGTCAGCGATACGCATCGCCCGGTTGCCCTTCGACAACCCGTCGGTGCGACCCACATGGGTCCGCAGCTGGCCGTGCGGTAATCTTTCCCGCGGCATCGAGCAATCGGCCACCATCTGGTTGTCGTTGGAATAGCGTCGGTGCTCCGTCACGGGCCATGATGCCGTTCCTTCCGTAGACCATCGGCCAATCTCGGTCATCACCATCGTCCGGGTTATCACCTCGAACCCCGTCGCGATCATGGTCGACCGCTCTTGAAAATCGTCGTCTTCGCACTCTTATCCGTTGACCTCCGGAGTCGGTCCGAGGTCTTAATACCTCTTTTAAGGAAAAGCGGAGCCTTGCAGATGAACAGGTCTTGATCACCGATCCGGTCGGCGAGGTTGGTTAACACCTCTTTCGAGAAAGCGGAGCCATTATGAGCTAGTCTTGATCCTTCTCAGGGCGGTCCGGTGAAGTCGGTTCACCTCTCGAGGAAAAGCGGAGCCGCCATACGAACTACGGGTCTTGATAGCCGATCCCCGGTCGGTCGAGGTTAGTTAACACTCTTTCAGAAAGCGCGTATGAATCAGATCGATCTTCTCAGATCCGGTCGGTCGACGAGGTTAGTTAACACTCTTTAGAGGAAAACTGAGCTGTATGAACTACGGGTCTTGACCCTCGCGACTTCTCTCAAGAAGAGAAGAAGTCTTCTCCCTGAGTTCTTATAGACCCAGGGGCAAAAGGGTAAAAATCGTCAAAATCACCCGCCAAAATCGCGGCAAGTAAAAAAAATGTCGTTTGGTCCCATGGCTCATGCTGAATCGGATGGATCCGTAACCTCAAAATTTTATGCTCGACATACATACATATTTGTGAGCATGCCTTATAGTCGTAATCTTTATCCTTACATGAAGATTTATTCTCTCAAAATGTGGTTAATGACCCAGATTTAGTTGAAGAATTTGTTATTTTGAAGTACTTGGCATATATTTTTTGATGATTGAGATAATATCAAAAATAGAGCAAGATATGACTTTAAAATTTCTAGTGTCGAATCTTGATCGAGCAAGTAAATTGAACCGAAATCAAGCACTTAAAATATCATTGGAAACTTTGAGACATCGGTTAAATTCCTAAAAGCTCTCAAATATGGAGTGTTTATAGTCAAATCGGCGTCTCGGCGAGTCGATTGACATGCCAAATATCTTTACAATTTTGACTTCATTTGAGCATTCAATATACAAAATACATCATATAATCAAGGGAATCATCATGGCGTCAGATGGAAGTGGTTTGGATTTTGCATGTATTCTGAGCCACTCCTCTATAAATAGCCCCTTATGAGGGGAGGCCAAGAGAGAGCTCCTCCCAAGCCTCGTCTTCTACCTCGGCGGTTGTCGACCAGCTGCGCGCCATCGTCGGCATCTTGCCGCCCGTCGTCGAGCTGTTGTCGGTCATCATTCTATCGTCGGATATCGTCATTCGTACGTCATCACATCGTCAGCATTATCATCGGTTCGTCGTCAACATCGTTGTATTAACATCGTTGTCAACTTGTCATTCGGCATACGTTATGCATGTTGTCCTCTATACTGATTTTGTAATCCCGGTGTCGGGAAGATCTTGTACTCAGAAATAGATACATTGGAAGCTTTTGGCTAGGCCCGTGGTTTTCCCTCTTTTGAGGTTTTCCACGTAAAAGTGCAGTTTTATTGTTCTTATTTAAATATCTGTGTGTCTTTGGATTTGTTAAGAAGGTGAAAACTTTTACTCTAAGCGGTTTTCTTACGCCATAATGAAAGATTTTTTTCTTGAAATTTGCTAGGATTTTTTTCCTCTTTTCGAGATTTTTTTATGCAAAAATTCTGCTATTTTTTTATTAATTCTTCAAATATCTGTATGTGTGCTGTACTCTACAACAAATTTAAGATGTAAACTCTTACTCTACCATAACTAGTTTTCTAGCATGCAATAATATTGAAAAAAAAATTGAACTTGATTGTTAACAAAGTTATATGCAACATAATAAAAAGTATAAAATATATTGCTAAGCTTATAATTAATATTTAATTCATTGATCACATTGAAATATAAAATTTTATTTTAAATTTTATATTATTTTTTATATTTATTATTATTATTTTATTTATATAATAAGTTTATGATTATAAAAAGGCTAATTATGTCATTATATATATATAATGACATAATTATATGTATGAATAGATAAAATTATTATGAAAATTAAGTCGAATAATAGATGCCATACATTGCTAGTTAGGTGATAGCGATTGAAAGAAGTATCATAAGTAGTTATTAGTAAATCAGTTATTCTAAAATAACTAGTATAATGAAAAAGAATATAATTGATATGACACTTAAAATACTATTAGTCGAAGCACGAATCTTGATGTTAAAAGCATCGTTGAAAGCGTCGAGATCAATCTTAAAATATCCTCTTGGGATAGTTAAATAAATAGCTCTCAAAATGAGTGTTTATAGTAATCGGCGTCGACGGCCGTTCCAAAGCCAAAGATCTTATAATTCCAACTTCATTTGAGCATTCAAATGCACAAAATACATCATATGATCAAGGGAATCATATGAACCGTCCAGATGGAGAGGTGGTTGGTTTTGCTATACTGAGGCACTCCTCCATCATAAATAGCCCGCCATACATATGGGGAAATAAATGAAGGAGAAGGGAGCGAAGAGGAGAGAACTCTAAAGATCCCGGCAATCGACCGCTCGGCAGTTATTACAGCCGTGCCGCCATCGCCTACCGCCGTGATCGCGTCGTCGATCTCGTCATCATCACCACTATCGTCGAGATTATCGTTGACTCATCACACGTCGTCGTCAACATTATGGTTAACGTCGTCGTCCATCGTCGTCACGTTTGTTTTAGCTGTTGTCCCTCACTCCTGATCATGTCCGTTGTCGGAAGATCTTGTACTCAGAATCGTAGTGGAAGCTTTCTTGTTCAGTGGTTTCTCTTTTCGAGATTTTGTAAAATTCGGAGTTTTCATTTCTTTAAATATCTGTGTGTTTGAACTTTCCAAAGAAGCAGTAAAACTTTACTCTACCTGGTACCTAGCAGCAACAATAATAATAAAATAAATAAATAAGTTAATATAATTTTAAATAAAACATAAAATCTGGTAGCCTATGTTGAGAAATCTGAAAAACAATATTTTGTAACATTTAAATTTATGATATGAAGAACGTCATACAAAAAAAAAATTCATTTATATTTAAATTTATTTTTAAGATGTATGTAATGTTAATTGTTTAATATTACATTTATTTTAAAATATATTAAAAATTTTAAAACTTATTTTGATTAAAAATTTTAATATATTCTTAGAAAAGTTTTTACTAGATTTACATAAATAACACAATTTTTATGCATTTAAGTATTTAATTTATGAATATTAATATTTATAAATATAGTATTTTTTATGCATTAAAAAATTTATTTTATTTTCAAAAATTAATGATGATAATATTTTTAATATAATATTAAAAATTTAGATATTATTTATAAAATTATTAAATATTTAGTATATATATATAAAAAAAAAAAATTTTCATACTAAATTTTATACGAAGGAAGAGGAAATCGACATCCATCAATGCATCATAAAGAGATCAAAATAAAAGCTTAAAGGAGGAGAGAGTCAACATCCACCGGTTCAACAATAAAGAGAACGAAATAAATGCTGAATGGAACTCAATAAATCATTTTTTTTATGAGTTTAATTATATTTGATTTAATAATATTTTTCATATGGAGTAAAAAAAATGTATGTTTTAATAAAAATATGGAGTCTGATAGCAAAATTATGAAAATGTTTAATACCCACGTGGAAATGGAAAGATACCAAGCGTCATTATCCTCGTAACTAATAGTAGAAAAAAAAAATCTTATATTCGGTGAAAATCTTATACTTAGTGTTCTGATTAAAAATTAGTAAGATGAAATTTAATGTCTTTGATTTTTTTAAAAAATAAACAATGTATCTATATTTATATAATCAAATTTTATATCGCAGTAATCTCAAATTAAATTCAATGTACTTGAAAGACATTTATCAAAAATAATAATAATTAAAATATTTTTATTAATTTACAAAAAAAATCCATATAATAGCATTAAATAAATATTTAAATTTAATAGTAAATATTAATAGATAAATAATTTTACATTTTTTTACTTAACGGTCAAACTTAATCTCTCTAATAGTTCAAAAAAATAATTAGAGAATTTTACATACATATCACAAAATTCTTATATTTTTATATATTTAATATTTAAATTTAAATATTCACTTATTTAATATTTTCTTATGCTTAAAATTATATATTTTATTTTTAAAAGTGAATGATGATGATATTTTAGAACTGATATTAAAGATCATAATATTAAAGATTATGATATTATATATATATATATATATATATATATATATATATATTGAAGTTTAGATATTAGATATATAAATACATAAAAATTATATTATAGGTATATAAATTCTCTCAAAAATTAAACATTTAGATTATGTTGAATATATATAAACTTTATTATCTGTCTGAATCTTAAGCACTCTAATCTTGCGTCTTGATCCTTCTGTACTTGGCTAACGTCATCTTTTCTTTTCAAAGAACTTTATTACCTGTCTCATCATCATGAATCAAAGAATCAGTTCCGCATGAAGCTTGAAGACCATGGCCTTCACTTGACGCACTTAACGATGCTGTTGCGTTGCACCAAACATTTGTTGTGCCTAAAGCGCTGGAACTGAACTCTACTACAGTACTTACAGATGGAAAATCGATCCAATTATTTACTTGATCTTATATGCCAACTACAAGTTCCGTTTCTAACTAAACTATATATATATATATATATATATCAAGCCTAAGCCCTAAGGTGTTCATCCTCAGGATCAACTTTTGGAAGAGAAAATGACTGTAAGTTGCAGAAAATTTTTGCTTTGAAAATCATTTTCATCATAATACATGGTTGTAGCCCACTTGTCCCAGAGCAATCCCAATCCAAGTTATCATGTCTACACTTAGACAGTTATACTCCACTCCATTTAGCAATTGCCGACTAATCCGACCAAGAATTCAACGGACTCAAAAAGAAAGCCGCATGGTATCAAGAAGACAGTGATCTAATCGTCTTTTATCATCTCTTCTTATATCTCCAAAAAAAACCCTAAATTAGGCGCTCTTTAACCGTAGGCAACAGTGGTGTTAGAAACAGTTGTGCCATTGTGCTGTTGTGCCTTTGACATCCTTTGACAATCCTCTGACAGAGCGGAGGAGGAGAGATATTATTGTAATAAATCTTCATTATTATTATGTTCTTTTTTATATATATTTTATCTTCTGCTGTTGCCTCTGTATTTAAGCATATTTGTATTAACATTAAAATTAATAAAATAAAATTTGCAGTTTTTATGTGGGCTAAAATTTTATATTAAGCATAATATAAACTTTAATTAGTTAAATAAGTATAAAAAATAAAAAATTTAAAAAAATAGAATAGTCACCGTTATGGTACTGGAGAATTTCTTTTAAAATTACAATTAGTATTTTGCGTATTCATTCGATCGAATCAAGTGATCTTATATCGTTGGAAATATAAATTCTCATTACTTTCATGTTGACAAAAAATCTGCGATTATTTTCAATTTTGCAAACGCTTTCAAAACTGGTGCGTTGAATTTTGGCACAAATTAGATCGGGTTAGAATCGCCATTTTTTGTCAACATCAAAGTCGTGAAAAATTTTGTTATATTTTTAACGATGCTAAGTTCGTTCAATTCCGACATTGGATGAGTTCGATCTGAAAAATTATGCAAAATTTTCAACTTGATAGTTTTTTTGCATCGTTTGCAAAGATGCTAGAATGGTAGAATTTTGTCAACATAAAAATCGTGAAAAATTTTGTTATGTTTCCAACGATACTCTAACTCAAAATTAATTGACGGGATATGCGAAATCTGACAATCGAGGCTCTTTTTTTAAAAAAAAATTTAACTGGTCGTGTTAGGCGACGTGGGCGCCACGTCAAGTGGCCAGTTCAATGGACAACTATGCCTATTTTTAAATTTTTTATTTTTCGTACTTATTTAATTAATTAAAGTTTTAATTAGGCTTAATATAAAAATTTAGCCTTTTATGTGTTACTCTACTCTTTCATGATTAGTCTTTTAAGATGTCATTTTATTGTGATTTCTTTGAATTTAATTATTATAACTAAAATTTTGTGGATTGAGTGGGATATGAGCTGATAATCGTTCATTTTAATAGTATTTGTAGCTTCCATATAAATCAGGGGTAGAACAGGTATGGCTGAGAGCAATAATTATACTCTTCTGAATTTTATAATTTCTCTTATATAAAATAAGCAAATTAGCCACTTGACTGATCTAAAAATTATTTTTGCTCTCCACTTCTACCCAACATATAAATTTGTCCATCTTGAGAAAAGAGATTGATTCAACTCTAGGTATTAACTACACCTTGGATACCATATTTTGATTGCTCGCTTGTAAATGAGAAGTTCATCAAATGCATATATTACCTCTTGCTTGAGTTCATCAGATTATGATCTTCTTGGTTTGATTACAATGTAAGATTTTTAATATCTCTTAATTGTCAAATTTTTATATTTTTCTTGACCTATATATTCAAATTGTATTTTATTTGGTAGCTCATTTTAATCAATCACAATATATTCCCACTTTTTTTTAAAATATCATAGAATATATAACCGATTTCATAATATATATATAAAAAGAAAACTAACAAGAAAGATTATATAATATTCCTTAGAAACTGCCTTTACATTCCAACGGCTACAATTTTAAGTATATACTTAGCTAACCCAAAAAATTTTCCAGGACTATTGGCTGTTTTTTATTATGATCTCTATGACAAAATTTGGAGACTATATTTTTTATTTTAAATTTTTTAAGTGCCTAATCAGCTAATTATAATTATTAATTGACCTATTTTAAAAATTAAGCCAAAATAAAAAAAATAAAAATCCAACCAACCACTCCATAACTACTGCTTTTCTTTAATCATGAAAACTGTTAAAAGAAGAGTGAGGTTCTTATGTCTGGAGAATGTGGCCAGCTGCACAAAGAAAGAACATGTTATGGCAAATCAAAGTATTTAATTTAGTCCCAAATTCAAATTTTATATTAAGGTAAAAATATCAATTAATTTACCTTAATCATAAGAGTTTTTTTAATATATTAATCATTTAAAAGGGTATTAAGGAATTATGAGAAATATCATAGAGTTACACACAATCGTGTGATGGATCGATCATAATTTTTCTGATGTCAATAAAATGAGAATGGATTATAATGGTATAATTCTTTATGAGAGTTTTAGTTCAGAGGTTTTTTGATTGGTTGTAAAATAGGTATATTGTAATTGGAATGTATGAGTTCTAATAAATTTGGCCTTTTTGTATGAAGTAAATGTAATGCAAAGTAAAAATTTTAAGAATTTTAAACTCACTTGCAATTCATTTTTTTATTTATCTCAAATTTGTTAGATTTGATTGAGTTCTAAATACATTACAATTTGGGATCATTATTGTCACTTATAATAGCTCAACTAATGGTTAGCAATCACCACCACCCGCCACCTGCCATTGCTAATGATGGTCTGTCTGACTTGCTGTCACTCGACTATCTGCTTTAGTATTTTATATTAATTTTATTTTACCTCAAGTAAAAAAAATCTTTTGTATTTATTTTATATCTAATCAAATAATTCTAAAATATTTTAATATTTCTATAATTTATATTTTTTTTAGCAAATCAAATAATCCCTTAATATGTTTGAGAATTAAATAAAAAATAAAAATTGATTTTCATGATAAAATTATACTATATTTTGGAAAAAATTATTATATGTGAAATCCAGTTGTAGCTTCTATATCTAAACTTCATTAATATATCATCATAAGATGTTTAACTAATATATAACTATTATGTATTGATTGTGATTAGATATGATGACCACGAAAATTATACTGAAGCACTAATCTTGATGTCGAAAGCAACTGATCAATCGATAAACCGAGATTAATTACTTATTTTCAATCGACTCTTAAACATGGAGTGTTTATAGTCAAATCGAAGGCCTTGACGCGGATCTAACAAGCTCAAGATCTCATAATTCACTTCATTTGAGCATTCAAATACACAAATACATCATATGATCAAGGGAATCATCATGAGCCGTCCAGATGGAGTGGTTCGATGTATTTATAAAACGACACTCTAATCTATAAATAACCTCTCATTTTCACATGAGGGAAAGACCAAGCAAGAGAAAGAGAGCTAAAAGCTCTCCAAGCATAATCGTTACCCACTACGTCGCCACCACGGCCCCTATGCCATCATCACCGGCCACCGCCTCGACCATCCGCATATCCGCCGCCACCACCATCGCCGGCTATTCCAATCGCCTACCGCCGCCATTGCCACCATCAACCGCTGCCGTTTGGCCACCACCATCAATCTTGTCGTTGCCAACCATCGCCGGTTATCTCACACCATCGCCGATCACCACCGCCACCTGCCACCACTCACGCATTGCCGCTAACCACCGCTGGATCACCGCCGCTGCACCGCCGGCCAGCCAAGCACGAATCTTGATGTCAAAAGTAAATTGATCCTAAGTTGAAACTAGCCAAGATCAAACACTTAAAATATCATCAGAAACTTTGGGATATCAGTTAAATCCTTAAATAGCTCTTAAACATATAGTGTTTATAGTCAAATTGAGCGTCTTGACGAGCCGAATCTAACAAGCCTAAGATTTCATAATTTTGACTTCATTTGAGTATTCAAATACTTAAAATACATCAAATGATCAAATGAATCAAGCCGTCCGATGGAACGAGGTTGATTTTGAATGATGTAAACGCTACCTCTAATCTATAATAAATTTCATTCTTCAAGAGGAGCAAAAAGAAATGAGATAGCTAAAGCTTGAAAATCCTCCAAGATAATCGCATTCCACTGCGGGCCACCACCCTCCGCTACCACCACCGCGCCGGGCCACCACCGCCGATCCTCATTATCGGCAATCTCCGACGCCGGTTGTCACCGCCGACCACTATCGCGCCAATCATCGATTATAATCGTCGACCCACATCGGTCACCGACACTCACCGCCATCGCCATTATCGCCGGCCATCTTCGCCGCCATCACCACGATGACCTTCATCGCGCCGCCAACCCCGCCATTTTACCATCATCTACTACAACTAACAATCATAATAACTACTATATAAATATCGTTGTTTTGATTCTAATTCCTATGCCGCGACTTCTCATATACAATTATGTAATCCCGCGACGTAAATTCTAGAGTTTTCTTATTAACTCTTCAAATATCTCACAGGAAACTCCAACAAAGTTTTAAGACGTAAACTTTTATCTACCACAATTAATTTTCTATCACACAACAATTGTATATATAAATATTATGTATTATTGCATAATTAAGTATTATATTAATATATATCTATGAATATCATATAATATTATATTATTAGAATTCATCTAAATTTATATATAATAATCTCTCATATTTTTGTATGATACAGTTGCGTTCCAACTATATGTTTTGACCGGGCAAACCCGTACTCGGCCACAAACCGTGCCAACCCGGCCCGTCAACCTCCAAATCAAATGGTCTGTCCGACCCGATAAGAATAAGAATACGGCCACGTAACGTTACACGAGCAACTGCGCACCTAGAATGTTCCATAGCGAGTATACTGTTGCCAGCGTCCGCATCAGAAAATTAGGTGCGCGAAGGAATCAACGTGCTCACATCTGACACGTTTCAGGAACTCATTGAGGCCCACATCTGATTCAACTATTTTATTATATCGCCCATTTCCCCAATTTCGTATTTTATTTCGTTGATTGATTTATTATTATTATTATTTTATGCTCTTGTTTTTTATTTCTTCCCCCTTCTTCTATCTGTAAGAAGCAAGGGCAGTACGGAAAGCTTAGCTCCGAAGTTTGGCGTGCAAATTGCTTTATCTTCGAAGTGAGAGTGGAGAGGATCGGCCTCTCCACCTTCTTTCACTCATCTTTTCTCCGTTTCTTTCCTTAAATTTATTTTAAATTTAGGCTGCTAAATCGAATAAATTCATTCAAACATAAAAAATAAATTTACTAAATTCTGAATTTAGTAAATTCTGCTAAATTCAGCAAATCAGATAAATCCTCTTAAATCTCGAATTTAGTAAATACTGTTGGAAGGTAGGATTTACGGGATTTAGAGAAGAGAGAGAGAGAGACGCGAGCGAGCGAGAGAGAGAGAGAGAGAGAGAGAGAGAGAGAGAGACGCGAGTTAGAGAGAGAGAGACGGAGAGGCGAGACATCAAGAAGAAATTCCAGTTTTTTAAAAAAATTTATGTATATAGCATACAAATTTTATGTATTTATATATCTAATATCTAAAGTTTAATATTTATAAATATAATATATTTTCTATGTTTCAAGAATTAAATTTTATTTTAAACAAATTAAGAAAAGGAGTGTTTTTATTGTAATAATAAAAATTTAAGTGTTATATATATAAATATTTATATTTAAGTATTAGATATATAAATATAGAAGAATTTTGTGCTATGTATGTAAATGCTCTTTTTCTTTAATCTTAAGGGAGATTTGCATACATACCACATAATTCTGATGTATTTACATATTTAACACCTAAAGTTAGATATTTATTTATCTAACATGTTTCTATGCTTAAAAAGGTGAATTTCACTTTTAAAAAGTGAATTATGTAAATACATAAGAATTGTGTGATATGTATGTAAATCTCCCTTCATTTAATTACTATTTTTTTAATTAAAATATTATGATAAATTAATTTTAATTTAATATTATTAACTATTTATTAATATGTAATTATAAGTTAATTATAAATTATTAATTATGATTATTAATTAGATTTAAGTAATTTTAGTTAATATAATAGTTGATAGTTTTAATTTAATTTAACTTTATTTAAACTGATTTAATAAAATATTATTTAAGATTAACTTATAAGTTATTAAAATTAAATTATAATTTAGTAAATATAATTATAATTGTTATAAATTTGATAGTCAATTAATTGAAAATTTAAAGAATTGCATGCATTTTATCTCTTCACATGACTTAATATAGTTTTATTCCCAAGATATTAATCTACTAATAGAATTTAATAGCTATAAAATTTAATTAATTAATAGTTAATATAAATACATAGTATTTTAAATTAATATTGATACTATTAATTAATTAATTAATATTTATTTAAATTAATTTTAATTGTGTATTATTAATGATTTATTGATTAAAAAAACTTTTTAAATTCTAACATACTTAAATATTTAAATAACTTATCAAACATCTTTTAAAATTTAACAAAATTTAATTAATTTATTACTAAATATTTTTCAAAATTTAATATCTCAAAATTTACTAAATCTAAATATACTAAATTTACTAAATTCTATTTGAAATAAATCAAATCTGTTACCAAACACTCCCTTAAAATCTTTTCCGTCTTAGCTTAATTGTCTGAGTCCAAGGACCTGATCCCTCTCTCTTTGCTTGCCTCTCTTGCGTTTCACTGTCCATATTTGGCGTTTCGATCTATTGCAAGATTTTGTGGTTACCGATCTCAGTTTGGTAACGCTATGATCTAGTTGCTTCTTCGCTGGCATCTGACCCTTTGGATGCTTCTTTTGAATTCTGGTTCAGAGTTATCCTATGCCTTTTTTGGTTCCCGTATGCTTCTTCCATCCGACGTTTTCTTATTATTCTACTTTTTTACTGTTTCCTAGCCCTAGAAATTTGGATTAAGGACCTTCGCTTTGCCCGCCAAACGAAGGTTTGATGTTTCTGAATTCACAGCGTTGTTTTTTGTTTTTGAATTTTTTTTTCATCAAGATCCCAAGTCGATTACCATCCCAACGAATTGGTAACTTCAATCTAGCTTTCTAATCTTCTGTTGGCGTCAAGGTTTTCTTTTTAATTTTTTTGGGAGCGGGGAGGGTTATACTGTTCATGCTACTAAAGGAAGTAAGAAAGGGAAAACTTCAAGCTTCAAATGGCAGATCGTAGTCGTGCTCTTTCTATAGAGGAGCTTCCAGCACATTTGATTCTTGAAATTTTGAGTTCAGGTCGTCTCAGCTTTGCAGATCTTGCTTGCTTAGAGGCAACATGCCGAATTTTTAGGGGAAGTCATGGGGCTTGTCCTGATAAATTCCGTTCACTGATTGAATGCGCTTCATTTCATCTCTGTGAAAACCACCTGATATTTGCTTCTCTGCCTCAACGCGCAAAGATGGAACTTGTTGATCGCTATGGTGGGAATTGGAAGAAGGTCCTAAGATTCTTGCAATCAGTGGAGCAATCTTCAGGCACTGTCAAAACGTCATCAGGCAATGTATTACTTTGATACTTTGACTACTCTAATAGAATTGAATCTGCTCAGCCTTAGATGGAAAATAATGTAGTCTATATAAGAGGCCAAATCTCATAGCTAGACAATTCTTGTTATTTCCAGGCTGATACATAAGCAATTATTATTTTTTTTTAAACTTTATCTGCAATTCCACCATGGTACTAGGGTTCTAAGCAAACTGAACTGTTGCACTCAAACAATAGCTTGAGATTCATTCAACTGAGGTTCACTTGTGTTATTTTAATTTGAGTATCGAATCCATTATTGATGATGCTCGGAATAACAAATGATTAAGTTTGAACATTTACCTGTTAATTTATTTATGTTCATTTAACAAACTTGTTTTGCTTTTCACAATTAACATTATAACATATTGGTTAAATGCTCATTTTATGTTTATATAGTAGCTTATCTTGTGACTAATTTCATATTCTAATATGAAGTTTGTTTTAATCACATAACTATACATAAATCATTGTAATTGGTATAAATTTGTTTGAATTTTTTTTGAGTATGGTATGAGAGTAATCTTTAAAGCAATAATTTCTCACATAAAATTGGTTGAGCTAAATTAAAGCTCACTTGTAGATTAAGCTTGATTAGAAAGTGATTATATATTCACGAGTTAGCTTTTTTGAGCTTCTATTGAGCCTCTTAAGAAAATATATAAATATTTTAAAAGATAGTACTTGGCTTGGCTTGTCTCATTTTATCTTGTCTTTTGTTCAACTCTGTTTGGTATCATACATGCATCTCACTTCATGAATCTGATATGGAAACCAAGCTAGAAAAGTTTGCTACTAAAAGAAATTAGTTGTAATGTAGGGTTGCATGTTAAACGGCTATACTTGGTTTTGTTGGTGATCACTCAATTTCACACATATAGTTTCCTAGTACTGTTGAAGAAGATTTTGGACCAAGAACTCATGCATTCTTTCATCCCGGTTTGGTATTTTAACTGTTTGTTAAAAATCCTTAATTTGAATTCTTCTTGCAAGACAAAACTAAATAATTTTTTTCCTTAGCTACAATGTTCCCAAAAATTCCTTTTCTTTAATGGAATGTATGACCTCACATAATGGTGAGCATTAAGGAATGGAGTGGTTGAAAGCAAGGGTAGAAAGGGCATGGAATAATATAGTAAGTAGCTTTTTGAAGTTGGGGGAAAGAAGGAATAGAAAAGGCTCATAAAGCAGAAAGTGGTAAAATGACAAGTTCATCATAGATTATGATTTTGCATGATAGTCCATCCTTTTTTACTTGATCGGTAAATCAAGGAGGTATACTTGTTTTTTGGTTCCTGTAGCATGTGATTTAGGAGGATGATAGAATAAAAAAAAAATAACAAAAAAAAACCCCTCAACTGATAATGCATGAGTGTTTCGTGAATGAAATGGGAAAAAGGAGAAATTACTGACATAAAAGTTAAAAATGTGAGTGGATAAAATTGTAGTAACACTGCCTTTGATGAATGAAGTCAAGTGCTGGAAAAGAGGAATCACTAACAACTAAAATGGTTGCTGTGGTAATTAGAAATTAGAATGTTAAGATGCATTATGATAAAATCATGAAAGAGTTTTAAGGGATTATATTATGAAATTGTGGGAGTAGTATCCATTGAAATGAAAGATTTTGAGGGTATTACAGTGGTTAAATTATTGGGATTAGCATTCTTTTGTGGCACCATGCAGCATTTTCAGGAAAAGTCATGGGACCTTTCTTGATAGAATCGTTCAATGATTGAATTCACTGTATTCCACCTCTATGAGAACATCTAGATATTTACCTATCTTTCTTAACATGCAAGGAAGAATCTTGTTGATCGCTTTGGTGGGAATTGGAAGGTCCTAAGATTCTTGCAGTCTGCAAAAAATATTTCAGGCACAATTATACCGTCAACAGACGATCTGCTATTTTGATGCATTTATCTACTTTGGTGGCAATGAATTTGCTCATGTTTAGGTGGAAAATAAACTATTTCATATAATCTAGGAAATATATTAGCCGGATATGCTTCAAATATTTCTTGATAGATACATAGTGTTTTTTTTTGGTAACTTTATTTTACCATGGTGGAAGCGGTGGGTGTAAACAAACCAGTATGCTTGATGATCTTTCAACTAAGATTCATGTATGTATTTTTACGTAGATAATTGAATAAACTTTAATATGACTGATGAAGCTAAGAATATAAATGAAAATGTTAGTACATTAGTTAGTCTATTTAAGTTTATGAACTTACCTTTTTGTTATTAAATAAATGGCTTGATAAAAGTTTGGTTAATTACCTTTAATCTTTTAAATTATGATTTAAAACTTTTTTGCTCACATATTTTTTAAATAAAGCATATTGTTGAGATATAAATATGGTGGGAGTTTATGCTGACAAAATCAATCTATAATTCAATTTAATTATGATTTTAATTTGTTGTAAATGCTAAGATTTATGTTTGTTATGAAATTATTTCTTTGAAGTATTAGCATATTGTATATGTTTAAGCTTGATTAAGCTTATTTTCAGCTCAAGCTTAATGAGAAAGTGAATTTATAAGTTTGACTAAGAAAGTGAATTTATAAGTTTGACTAAGATTTAAACCTCTGGCCTTTTCAAGCTCAGTTTGATCTTGTCCACTACTTGGTATTAACCAGTCATCATACATCATAAACCTCTTATGAAAAGCTACTTTGGTTGATATCATTGTATAAAAGAAGGACCTCTTATGGGAAACCAAGATATAGAAGTTTTGAGATTAGTCAGCTTATTAATAAAGTAGGTTAGTTGTGGAACAGACTTGTATATTCAAAGAACTATATTTATTTCTATTTCACACATTCATTTACTTTGTTCTTTATAAAAAACTTTTACAAACTAACGTTAGTTTATGTGGACCAAGAGCTCATGCATTCCTTCAATTCATATATTCCAATTTGAGTTAGTAGTCAAGCATCTTTAATTCGAATGCATCTAGTGAGCCAATTGTTAGGGACGAAAGTGGATTACAAAGCACGTGCAAAAAATCAGTTTGAGTGTTCCAAAGCATATACGGAACAAATGAAAAACCAAAGTAAAAGATATCATGCAGAAGACACTATATTTAACATGGAAAAACCCGAAAACGGGAAAAAATCATGGAGCTACACCACTAAGAAATCTACTATGAAAGAAAATGTTATGAGAATAGTACAGATTGCACTTGTCTGGAGCTTCTCTACACTTTAGTCACTTTAGGGCACACACAAGAGAAATTGCATTAGAATACAAAACTTAAAAAAAAAATTTGCATAAATACAAAGTTTCCCGACTCATAACTCCGTGGTGTGCAGCACTGTCGCCCATGCGTTGGTAGGGGTGTAAACGTGTCAAGTTTTGGCTTAATCGAACTAAACTTTTTTAATCACTGTTGAGCTCGATGTCACGGCGAAACTTTTTCCAAGTAACCGTGGCCTTAGCTTTCCTGACGCTAAGTCTAACTTTAAATGCAGATAAGAAACTGCTTTGAGAAGAGAGAGGTTAGAATAAAGAAAATACTTTACTAAGCAAAGGAACTTTTACAATACAAGTTACTTGAGAACTCTTGGATGAATCCAAATGGGAGGAGAGGTCCCCTATTTATAGTCCTCTCCCATGGTCTAGGAAGAAAATTCTAGAGTACATTAAAATATTCATGATTCTAGAGTATTCTACACCTCTTAGCATATCTGGGGTTCTAGAGTATTCCATATGATTCTATCTCTTGAAGCATTCATCTTCTTAACCTGACTTTGGTAGACCTTGAGCCTCCAGGTCTTCCTTTTCTATATTCCTGAAGCTTCCCTCATGTAGAGAGAGCATGGTTGTGACACTCTCCCCACTTAAGCTGCGATGCCCTCATCGCGTGTCTCCGTCGTGGTAGAGTTGTATCTTGTCTTTGAATTTCCATAGAGTATCTTCATGTTCCTAGCTGGCTTCACTATCTGGCAAACCCTTCCATTTGATAAGATACTCCTTGTAGTTTGGTACTCCTCTCCTGCGAATTACCCGATCAGTCATTATTTCTTCCACTTCTTTATCAAAAGAGGTGACCACTGCTGTGGGAGCTCGCCTGGATATTCCCCTCGATGGATCTTCCAAGTCTTCATGATATGGCTTCAGCATACTTACATGAAAGACCGGATGAATTTTTAGTTTTGGAGGAAGGTTGAGCTTGTAGGAGACTTTCCCTATTTGCTTGATCACTTCAAAAGGCCCATCGTACTTGCGTACTAACCCTTTGTGTACCCTTCGGAATGCCTTGAATTGTTGTGGTCGAAGCTTTACAAGTACCAAGTCGCATTCCTTGAACTCTAAGTTCCTTCTTTTCTTGTCTGCCCATTTCTTCATCTTTTTCGTAGCCTTGTATAGTGTGGCTCGGGCTATCTCCCTTTATTCACTCCATGACTTGGCAAATTTGAATGCTCGGCTCTCCCTTCAGTGGGAGACAAAGGTGAGGCGTCATGGGTTGTTGTCCCATGATGACTTCAAAATGGGCTCTTCCCTGGCTTCACTTTCTTTACAGTTGTAGGAGGCTACTACATCAAGGAGCTCCGCCCAATTTCTCTGGTTGGCATTCACATAATGCCTTAGGTATAGCTCCAGAAGTGCATTGATCCTTTCTATTTGTCCATCGCTCTGGGGGTGAAAGCTTGTTGAAAAGTTCAGATCTAACCTTAGTAGCCTGAACAACTCCGTCCAAAACCTCCCTGTGAAGCGAGGATCTCTATCACTAATGATGCTTTTTGGGATTCCCCATAGCTTTACCACATTATGGAGGAAGAGTCTTGCGGCTTCTTCAGCTGTGCAATCGGTGGGAGAAGCTATGAAGGTAGCATACTTCTTTGAATCACACCATGACCAAAATGCTCCCATATCCTTCTGATTTTGGTAGGCTGGAGATGAAGTCCATAGAGACACTTTCTCATGGTCTCTGAGGTATAGGTAGTGGCTCCAACAGTCCCCCTGGCTGTTGTTGAACGGTCTTGTCTTGTTGGCACACAAGGCAGGTCCGTACATATTCTTCCACTCCATCTTGCATCCCTGGCCAATAATAGTTAGTTTTTAGAAGAGCTAGAGTTCGTCGCATACCAGGATGTCCTACCCATAGGGAGTCATGACACTCCTTGATTAGATTTTTCCTGATGTTGCCCCATCTTGGCACATAGATCCGATGTCCCTTGGTGTAAAGGATGTCTTCTTCCATCCAAAATCGTCGAGTTCCTCCTTTTACTAGAGTAATGATGCTTTGGGCTTGGGGGTCAGCCTTCAATCCTTCTTTGATCTTGTTCACCAATGTGCTGGAGACTTGTGAAATGCTAGCTAACACGGTCTTCCGGCTTAAGGTATCCGCGACCAGATTTGCCTTCCCTGGTTTATACTCAAGAGTATAGTCGAACTCCGCTAAGAAGTCTTGCCATCTAGCTTGCTTTGGGCTCAACTTTCTCTGGGTCTGAAAATAACTAGTAGCCACATTGTCTGTCATGACATTGAATCTTGACCCAAGTAAGTAGTGTCTCCATACCCTTAGGCAATGTATGATGACTGTCATCTCCTTTTCTTGGACCGTGTAGCGGCGCTTAGTTTCATTCAACTTTCGGCTTTCATAGGCAATAGGATGTCCTTCTTGCATGAGTACTCCTCCTATGGCAAAGTCGGATGCATCCGTGTGTACCTCATAGGTCTTTGTGTGATCAGGGAGGCTAAGTATCGGCTCGCTGCTGATGGTGTCCTTGAGGTCTTCAAACGCCTCCTGACATTTGTTGTCCCACGCCCATGCTTTATTTTTCTTGAGCAAATCCGTTAATGGAGCCGCCCTTGCAGAATAGCTCTTTATGAACCTGCGATAGTAATTCACAAGTCCTAAGAAGGATCTTAGCTCACTTACCTTTGAAGGTGGTTCCTAGTCTTGGATGACTTGCACCTTGTTGACCTCCATCATGAGTTTTCCATCTCTTATTCTATGTCCCAAGAATGCTACTTCCGGCTTGGCAAAAGAGCACTTCTCCTTCTTGATGTAGAGCTTATTATCCCTGAGCACCTGGAATACTTTCTTTAAGTGTCTTGCTATACACCGCAATATCATCTAGGTAGACGACCACAAACCGATCCAAGTATGGATGGAACAATTTGTTCATCAAAGTACAGAAAGTTGTCGGAGCATTGGTTAAGCCAAAAGGCATAACCAAGAACTCATAAGATCCGTACGTTGTCACACATGTTGTCTTAGGTTCGTCTCCTTCTGCTATCCGCACCTGATAGTAGCCTGATCTCAAGTCCAACTTGGAGAAGTTCCTTTACATAGTGAAGTGTTTTCTTAATCTTTCCAACCTCTCATCTCTAAAAGAGATTTGAGTGTTCTAGTCTGAAAAGCGAAAATGGGACTTAGATCGATAAAGAGTGCGACGGGCGACTTTGGAAAGTTTCTCCGTGACATCGAGCTCACTTACCAGGCTCATGCTTGACTCGATTTAAATAAAGTCAAGCTCGAGTTTGACTCAAATGCTCGAGCTCGCTTAAAAGTTCGATAAGCTATCGAATCTATAACATATCGATATATTGCAGCTCATTATTATAAAAATGTCTCGATAAACTATCGATTGAGTCAACCAGTGCTCAAACTTCGGCTTTGAAAATTTTTCGAGTTTGATTATGAGCTTGAGTTTGTGGCTTGATAAGCTTGACTCATGAGTTTGTTAATGAGCGAAGCTCGAGTCACCTTGCAAACCGGCTTGACTCATTTACACCCCTATGTGTGCTCAAATCCTTCAGTTTTTTTTTGCCGGTTTGATTACCGTGGCACTATTCTCATGGTCGAGGCGCCATAGCTTCATGTCATTTTGCCTTTGGGTGCCTTGTTCCCTTGAGGCTGCCGAGAGGGTGGGCCTTCCCTTGCGCGGAGGCGCTACATTCTCTGATTCTGAAGTTGAAATCTTTTGTTTCGAAGTTAAGGCGCTGCTTCTTTGGCACCAAGGCGCTACCTCCTAGAGATAAAACTCAAGCTCCACCATATAACACCAATGTTGCTTCAATGAGTTCTTTCTTGATAACAAATTTCCAAAACCCTATTTTATCGGAATGCCATTATTGAAATCAACAATTTTCTTAAGGGAAAACAAAAAACTAAACACGTCGATTTTATTTTACATGGTAATTGCATCCTTTTACCTGGATCAAGAAATCTACAAGGCCTGAGTGCTCGAGGTTCCCCAAAGGAAGTTTTAATAAGGATTAATGGAATCAAGGAAAAAGCTAAAATGGTATTAGATAAGAGTGTTTAACAGCTGAAATGATGATTTCAAGTTGTATGGTTAAAATGTTAAAATTCTATGCAAGGTGAATTAAAAGATGAAGTTTATAAATTTCAATAATGCTGGCTATGTTGGATGAATTTAAGTGTTGGGAAACTTTTGTTAGAAGTAAGATTGAATTTATGAAAAGGTGAGGAAATATTCTATTAATGAAGTTGTGGTAGTAAATTCTATTGGAGGTAAAGTTAAGAATGGATAAGTTTTGGTCATTTGGCAATGTCATTTGCATCAAAGAACAAGGATCAAATTAATATGGATTGATTATGATGGAAAATGTTTTGACCATAGATTGTGTGATTATAATTGTGCAAGCGGATTTGTGCAAACTAGCATTAACACTACATGTATTAGCTACGAGTGTTTGGTGGCTAAAATGAAGATTTCAAGTCATATGGTTAAAGTGAAAAAATTCCTCAGAAAAAGAATTAGAAGATGTAGCTTATTAATGTCAATAACACTGGCTATGTCGGATGAATTTAAGCGTTGGGGAACTTGTGGTATAATCAAGAGTACAATGGAAATTGTAATTGTGCAAATAGATTTGAGTAAAATAGTATTAAGACCACATTTAACAGTCAAAGTGAATGTCGTAGAATTAAAAGGATTAGGATAAGGCTACTAATTTTAATGACCTATAGAACTATTAGTTTCATGGATGAAAATTTATAAGTCAACTAATTAATCGGAGATGATGCACCATCATCTTTTACAATAAGCTTCAGGATTTTATGCGGCCAAAATGTTAGTTGTCCGTTTGAATATTTCAAAATCAGGACAATGCCTAAGTGCTAGTTTGGTTCTGACCTCTATTTTTAACTAGTTTTAGATGCAATAATTTGCACTTAATATCATTAATTTAATACGAAGGAGTGACACATTTTTTTGTTTATAATACCTCTTATTTTTGTTTCAGGTATTATTTGCATTATCAGCTTGAATGCTATTGAGGTATTAAATCGGAAATGATATTTGGTATGATTTAAAATTTTAAACACCATATACTTAATTATAAAAAATTATCCAAAATTATCCTTCAGATACTTTTTGACTTGTTAAAACCTGAATCTGGCTTTCTTGATGGTGTTGCTGGAATTTTCTATAGTACATGCACATACAGTGCAAAGGCCACTAATTTTGAGTCTTGGGTTGTCAAAACTGGTTTATGGACATGCAAAAGCAATGAATCTTATACTCGTTAATAGAAGTAATATCATGGATGTAGGAGATTACTCATCCTGAAACTTGATCTGTTATGAATTCTACTAAAGCTTATGATTTATTGCCTATAAGATTTTGTTCTTTGTTAAACTTGTTGCACAAGTCTCAACATCATCGTGTAGGCCTTTTCTTCATTCATTGAATGGGTGATATCTATGGATACTTATTTTGTTTATTTAGCCCCATAATTCCTGACAAGCTATGCTTTAGCAAGATGTCCAAATGATCAAACTTCAGTTTTGAATGTTAATAATTTTGCAGCTCTTTTGCTGAATAATATCCCTTATTGATAAACTAGGATCCTTGAACCAGAGCTGATTCATCTTCTTGGCATGGCAGATTGTATTAGTCATTATAGTCAGAGCTCTAGGTTTTCTGCTTTCATGCTCTGCTAGCTTTATGAAGGGGGAAGTATCTCAAATATAATTGATGCATACAAAAAAATAAATTGAGGATTATCCTCGCATGATTTATAAAATTTGGTGATTTGTCGTATTTCAACATGATGGAAGGGAAACTCTAAGGGAATACAGTGTAGAGAACTGGTCATTTAGTCACTCAAGAAAATTCATTTCCATTTTCTTATTGCTCGTAACAATCTAGATTTTTTAACTAGAAATATATGTTTACTGCACAACCAGTAAAAAAATGTTTGGTTGCCTGGAAAAAGAATGTGGCCTATGCACTGTATGTGCATGGACTATGGAAAATCCAAAAAAAGAAAAAAGAAAAAGAATGTGGCCTTATTGCATTTGTAACACAAAAATCCCAAAAAAAAAAAAAAAAATCATATTATACAGAATGTATGAAGAGTGATAGTGTTCGTGCTTTTGTAAGGGCAAAGTAATATAATTTCTATGGTTCGATTCTAGTATTGTTGTTATTAATATTTTGCATATATATGATTGAGTAAATTTGCTCCGGAAAATCTCAATCTATGCAGATGCAAGTAACCACTGGAAGATATCATACGCTCCTGATTCACGATTCTTCTGTTTACTCATGTGGATCTAGTTTGTGTGGTGTGCTTGGTCATGGTCAAGATACTACGCAGTGTGTGGCATTTAGCCGCATCAATATTCCTTCACTCTCTCGTGTCATCCAACTATCTGCATCTCACAACCATGCTGCTTTTGTCATGGAGTCAGGAGAGGTACACTATGATGCTTTATATGAAGAAATTCCAATGAAGCGGTTTGTTTACATTCATCTCTTGTCTATTAGGTTTTCACCTGTGGTGATAATTCATCATTTTGTTGTGGTCATGGAGAAGAACGACGTGTCATTTTAGGCCTACTCTCATTGAAGCACTAAGGGGATACCATGCAAACAGGTCTGATATTGACTTTTATTTTCAAGATATTGTTAGAATTAACTCAATTTGCTTATTACTTAATACTTGAAAACTCATCACTTGTTGGGTTTGCAATTAAATGATAATACATCTAATAAAATAATTTGAATTTTTCATGCCCTTCTTCATCTTATTTCTTAAGACAATATTGTCAAAGTTTATATTGACTCAAGTCAAAGCGAGATGGTTTGAAATCGAAGATTTCAATATCAGCTAAAGTCAAATTAAAGTAATTGATTTTGAGTTGATTTGAGAGCTAATTTGAGTTGTATCTATACTAATTAAGATTAATATATATATTCATCATTTCGTGCATATTAATGGTATATTATATAATTATGAATATATGTATCTATGGAAAAACACATATCTTTGTGCATATGCTATGTATCGAGTCAATATTGAGTTTAGGGATTGTTTGGTTGTCTAGAAAAAGAATGTGGTGTAAAGTGAATGCAATATATCCTGGATTACTTTTAAGTTGTTTAGTTGAAAGCTATAAATGTAGGGGTTTGTTTTTCTTGTGTTGAACGTAATGTAATGTGATACTATGGGCTGATTTATGAGGTGCAAAGAACGATCGATCGACAGTGGGCAGCCGCCATCACCCAATGCGCTGGTGGTGCGGGGTGGCATTGGTTGGCTGGCAGGTGAGGAAGGTGATCGACTGACGACAACAACGATAGGGTCTGGTGGCGGGGCCAAGCGACGATCCTCACTTTACATCGAATGATGTATTTGAAATTCACCTTAGTGGGGCGATGTTGACCTCCACATATGCGTCATAAGTTGAGTCAAGCTCATAAGTCGAACTCGACGAACTTCGGAAGTGACAGTGCACAAATCGAGGTACAAAATGTACTGGACATCATCGAAAATGGTCAAAACGACATCCGATCAACGAATGGACTTCGTCATTACGTTCAGAACGTCAAAATTGATCAAAATATAAATAATCAAAGAAGAATCGATCAAACGATCGAATATCAACGTAACGCGATATCGGAGTCGCGAGTCCAACGATCTCCATCTGAATTGATTGCTGCTTTAAAACATCGAAAATCGAGATCCGCTCACGGACGAAATGTCGTCGAATGCTTCGAAGCGCAAATCGAGATAATACACGGACGCCGCCAAAATCAACCCAAATGACCGACGACAAACGGACTTCGCCATCACGCTCGAGCATCAAATTGATCAATATAAATATCGCACAACTGATGATCAACCAAGCCGATCGAGTCAGCGCCGCTCGCAAAGATATCGAAGTCGAGGCCGACGCAAATCAAACGACTTCCATTCGTGAAATTGAGGCTATTAGTTTTAAAACGCCGAAATCTATCAGTGAGATCGCTCGCACTCAATTCAACGAGCGCAAACGTCGAAGCGGCCGAAAGCGCCGACGCTTTGAATTAAAATTCACCCAATTTGACCGATTAACCAAATACGTCCGATAAACGGATTCACCCAGATTAATCGAATAACTCAATCAACATATATATATATTCTATTAATGTCAGCTATTAAGCAATTAAATGCTTAAGAAATTAATTTAAAATTCCTAGTTAATCTTACTAACCCAAATTAAGCCCTAAAAAGCCCGTGAACCGTTCGTTCCACTGATTCGGTTTTCCCCTCAACCTCAAGCTTGTTCGATTCCTAGAAACCGTTCCCTCTTGATTCCGAAACTGCAAGCACTTCTCCCCTTCCAATCGAACGGCAAGCACACCGAAAGCCTTTCTTTTTTTTTTTTTTAAAACCGCACGCACTCTTTCTTCTTCCTTTTTCTCCCTCGTCCTTTTCATCTTCTACTCAAAAATCCTGGAAAAAAGCAAGTGAGACTGGCAACATGAGCTCTTGATAGCGAGGGTTCGACGGATTTCGGTGTTCAAAGCGCTCATCTTTCGCCCCTTTCGCTCTCTTCCTACCCGAAACTATCGAGGAAGAGAAGCGAGATGCCGCGAAGGTAAAACAAGCCCTAATCAGAAGAACCACGGGAGCCTGAAAGCAAATATAAGAAGCCAAGGAAGTCAAAAACAGATGATGAGGGAGCTTCAAGTTTCACTGAATCAAATGCAAAAGACACCATCTCGGTTAACAATGAAGATGGCATTCTCAAGGGGCATGGGACTTCAGAGCTTGATGGCCATGTGGTGGCTACCATTTGTGGAGTTGTTGAACGAGTGAACAAGCTGGTTTATGTTCAAGCATTAAGGGCCAGGTACAAGCCAGAGGTTGGAGACATAATTGTTAGAAGGGTCACTGAGACTGCTCCAAAATGCTGGAAACTTGAGATTAACTTCAGCCAGGTTGCAGTTCTGATGCTTCAATCAATGAACTTACAGATGGTATCCAGAGGCGGAGGACTGCTGTTTGATGAACTCAACATGCAAAGCATATTTGAGGAAAATGATGTTATTTGTGATGAAGTACGTGGTTTCCAGCATGATGGAAGTTTACACTTGCAGGCAAGGAGTCAAAAATATGGAAAGCTTGGAAGGGGCAATTTCTCAGAGTTCCAACACATCTAGTGAATCGCAAAGCAGCATTTCCATGTTCTTGAACAATACGGTGTTGATCTGATACTTGGATGCAATGGGTTCATTTGGGTTGATGAGTATGTCGCATCCGGAGAGAATAAAATGGCGGAAAATCAAGAAGACATGGTGAAAGATAGAGAGCAGAGTTACACCCCACTTGAAATCAGACAACATATTTTGTCGGATTGTCAATTCTGTGCGTCTGCTCTCGGCATTAGGCTTCGCTCTATCTGTGGAAGCTATTGTAGATACAGTAGAAGCAAGCAAAGCTTCAAATATAGAGATAAAGGACATGCTTGGCGCAGAGTTTTATGTGCAGACTGCCGAAAGAGAGGTGCAGAGGCGGGCTTCACTTATGAAGAAGAAGAGGGGTTGATTTCAACTAAGAGCTTGGAATTCATAATCTTAATCTCCTTTAGGGCTCTTAGAAGATTCATTTATAAATCAGTTTTTTCTTTTTTTTTAGTCGAACTCTCATTTTTCCTCCACTCGTCTAAACCGAAAAAGGGAAGCTCCCTCTCTCATTTTTCTCTCCTCTCTAACCACAAGCAAGGTGGGTCTTCTTCCTTCTTATTCTCCTTTCTTTTTCTTTCTTCCCTTTCTTCTTCTTCTTCCTTCTCCATTTCATTTCTCCTCTCATTTCCACAAAATCGAAAATTTCATCTCTTTCTCTCACAAAACCAATCCGAAAATTCCTTGGAATTTCCCTCATTTCTTACTTACTCTTTCCCCGATTTCCCCCCATTTTGCTCAATCCAAAAATTCTCCCATTTCTTCAATCCGAAATTCCAATTGTTTCACAATCGAAAAAGAACAGTGTTAGCGAGTTCTTCTCTGTTTCTGATCGACCTTTCCATTACATTTTCATTCTTTTGAGAAGAAATCATTGGTGGGTTCTTCTCTTGGTTCCGGCATTTCCCTTTCCATCTCCCTTCCCGACCTTTCTTTTTGCCGCAATCGGAGAGAAACATCATCATGAGGCGGGTTTTTCTCTTAGTTTTCGGCATCTCCAACTCCGTCTCTTTGCCAATCATTGCAACGAGCAAAAAAAAAAAGTCAGAACATCTGTGATGTGGACGTATATATGTTTGTGTGTTTTAGAATACACTCACATGCTATTGGCGAGAGATGAAAATCACGCGTATTTGCACGCTTCATTCATCAGTAAGCCAACATCCGTAGATGTTGTTCTCAATATAAATCAAATTTCGCCAAATTTTATACGAATATATATATATATATATAGATCAGATTTTGTCTTCTTCGTTTAAAGGTCTCTTCACGCTCATTGCCATGGAAAATGGTTGTTGTGAAGACACCACCACGCTTCATTGTGATATACCAGAAAGCCAAAATACTCTCAACGCACCCCTCACGGAGATGACAGGAGGTCAGAAATTTCATCAACTTTTTTTGGGACTTAAACTCAAATTGAATGTCAAACTAATTATGAAATATAAAGTCTTAAAATTGAAAATTAAATATAAATAAATTTCAAATGAATTTAAAAGTAACTTTAGTACAAACAAAATTGAAAATCCTATTTCAAATAAGAAAGTAGGGATCAAACTCAAGTGAACCTATAAAACTTGAAATAAACTTAAATTCTTTTGATATGCATGAACCAAAACTTACAAGAGATTTAAGATAAATTTAAAGTTCAGTTACTAAATAAATATGAAACTTGATCGAGAGTTGAGGATAAATTCATTTTGGATTTGAAGTCCTTTTCTATGTGAACAAATCATATTTAATCTCAAACGAAGTAAAGATCTCAATTGAATATTAAATGATAAATGATTGGTGGTAAGTCTAAATATCTAATTTTAAATAGAATAAAGAAAAGAATTTAAGAAATTTTCTTTATAAGACAAATTCAATTAGACAACTCATGATTACTCATGAATGTGGCCTTTAAAAGGATTATTGGGATATTGTGCTTAAAGTCATGTTTGAAGCATAAGAGATTAGTTAAGTGTTATTTTCAAGTTAAAGTAAAAATCAAATAAATTTTAAAAGAGATTTTCACTAAAGACGAGCAACTTATTGGCAAGTATAACTAAAGCTCATAAAAGAATACATGCCAAATAATATACAAGAATTGAAAAATTCAACAATACATTTACATCGGATTCGAATTTTACGCAGGCATTTAACGCGACACTAAATTAAATCGCTTGAGACAATGAATGAACTTTCCTTCAATCCAAAAAATAAAAGAAATTTCATTATAATTATGAATTTTAATGTCGTGATTTCATTAGATGAAATTATCTAAATAAATACCTCGACGCCTGACAGATTTAAAGTATAAATTTTAATGTCGAAAAGGCCGCATGCTAGGGAATCAATTAAATATTAATCTAATAAGATATTATCAATTTACAACTTCTTCCAATCGATTCACAACACATCGCATGTCAACATGCGCTTAATGCATTCTCAAATACTTCACATACCCGACATTATGAATGTTTAAATTCAAGTGGGATCACGCGTGTTTTGCTAGTCTTGTGACCGAGGTTAATAAAATCTAAAAATCTATTATGAATTTCAACTTAGTAAAATATCTCGGAAGTTTAAGTCACATATGACAGATCCCATCCTCTCATAAGAGCTAAACAGTTGACGATCTAAAGTTCTCAAATATATTCGAGTCAATCAATTAACTATCCCGATGATGATTGTGTTGAATGGTGATTTAAACCGGAGGGGATATTTTCATCAAAATGTGATTCTATTTTCAAATCAAATTAACTCAAATTAAATATTAATCTAAAAAAAATGTTTAAATGAAATTCTATCATTAAAAGCTTAAAGTAAAAATTCACCTTTCTTCAAGAATTGTTTGTAAAAATTAAGAAAATTAATTCACAAAGAAAGTAATGCCAAATCAAGTCTATTATATTCACTCAATCAATCTTCGAAGACGTCCGTCCGACCGTGATTTCATTAAGAGGATGAAAGAATTACGACTGCCTTTGACGTGAAGACTAGATATTTATCTAATGAATTTCAGATGCCTCTTTTGAAATAGAATCATGATATACTTGATATGACAAACAACCCTCTGCTCTTAAGTAGATTTAAACCGCTCACTTAGACAAACACCGCCATATTTAGGATTTCTTTAATGTAATCTACGTATTCGATAGCGATCCTTCGATCGTGGATCGATTACCTCCTCACTAAGTAGACTAAACCCGGACGATGAACATACGGACGCGCACGATCATTTCCCCAACCATCCGATTTAAATGAATTTCATAATCTAAATTTCAAATTCAAGCATTATACGCATTAAAGCGACTTAATGATTATCCTCAATCGAAAAGTTCACTTATATGGTAATTACTAACGTACGCGCCATAGTAAACTCAAATCAAATCTAAAGTCCTCAAGAATGAGGACAAATCAAAGGTTGTCTTATCATTCTCATTTCAAAATTACACCGACACTTTAAATCATACTCTTTCAATTTAATATCGTCTATATAATTTTCTTTATAAATCACCCATTCTGAACATTTTGAATACACTCAAAATTTATACATTTACTTAAACCTGCTCCTGACAAACACCGATCTACAGCGATTTTTGGACGACGTTGCCACAATATCCTTCAATCAACTATATCTCCTCCGATTAAGTAAGAACCACGACGCCGGATGACTAACCATGGGATCTAGATCGCACATCATTCCCCACCATCCGGTTTAAAAATGAATTAATCTAAATTTTGAAACTCTATACGCTACTATACGCTTTATGCATTTAATCATTATCCCAGTTCTCTCACTTATTGAGAATTAACTATAGGCATGCATATAGAAACTAAAGATCTAAAGTCCTCAAAGAAAAATCCAAATCTCTAGGTATCTTATCTACTATCTGATCTTACGATACTTTTAAATCATACTCTCTTTAATTCAATATCGTCATATTGGCCATGAATTTTCTGTTTTATAAATCACGTAACATTTAGAATACTCTCAAAATGCTTTATACATTTACTTTGCTGTAACCCAACACCCAAAAAAAAATTAAAACCGCTGCATTCATTTTAGTTTAGACTCCTAATTCAACAAATCAAATATCCTTATAATCAATCTAATTTTATACAAGCTATTTTTAAATGAGAGTAAATCAATTAAATTTAAAATGATTATCAAGCAACTTTTGAGTTTCAACAATATTTACTAGCCATAAATATGATACATGTTCAAGATAAACTATATTTATAATTTTAAGGTGTTGTTAGATAGGGTGAAACATGACATGTTTTATCATATTAGTGGATTTGTTTGATCATCAAAATCATGCTTCTAAAATCAAGGCTTATTCAATGTTTGTTTAGTATTTTGATTGTCTAACATGTAGTTTCATGGTTATAACACTTACGAGAAATGAACTGGAATGTTGGATTCATACAACCAATTCTAACTAGTTACAAAATGGCTGATGATGATGATTCCTCATAAAATGGTTTATTGGTTTCTAGGATACATCCTTTAAACAAGAATGTTACTTATTTTACTTATTATATCTACCATATTTTTTCCCATAATATGATTTTTATCTTAAACTCTTTGATTTTACTAGATGGAGGGCAAGAAGGATTCTTAATCTCTTTCTCTCTTTTTCTGTGGTTGTTTATTTTAAGTGAGAATTATTTTCTTCAACATAAATTAATAATTTGTTTTCCTTAGTGGTGTAAAATGTCTTAGGGTTTAAGAATTTTTATGTAAATTTAAGATACAATGTCCAAAGCAATGTAACATACATACAAATTTTATTAGTCATTTGTAGTCATATTAAAAGTAGACTACGTGTCTCAATGTGATAACAATTGAAACATCGTATGATCATCCGATAACTTAGTTCTAAGTTTGAATTTAAATGTGTTTAGTAGTTCGCTAACACATGACATATTACATCATTTTAACACTGAAAGTTACAACTATCACATCGTGCATGTAATTACTTTTAAATTTGAATTCAAATTTAATTATATTGAACTTTAAATTTAATGATAGATATTTAATACTCATTTTATTTAATACCAAACTATATATGGCATATAATAATTACATCGTACATGTAATTACTTTTAAATATGAGTTCAAATTTAATTATATTGAACTTTAAATTTAATGATAGATATTTAATACCCATTTATTTTATTTAATACCAAACTATATATGGCATATAATAATTAAGTTTAATTCTAAAATTTTCTATATTTTAAACTAATGTGCCTAAATCCAAAGGTGACTCTTATCAAATCTTATGGTTGCCAGCCGCTCCTTGGATTGGTTTTTGAAGTTGAATTAAAATATATTTATTAGCTAATTATTATATGACGTGTTATACTTTTGTCCTTAAAAACTACAATTATTTTATTTAATATTTGACTATTACATCTTGTATATTATTACTTTGAAACTTAAGTTTAAATTTAATTGTAATGAATCTTAAATTCAGTTATCAACTCTTAATTTTTAATTATTATTTTAATAACTAGCCAAACACATTGTAAAAGCCTAATGTTTTGCTTAAAAAAATAATTCCGCTTCATTGTTTGACTTGATTACTCAGTACTCATTGGTTTAAGGACGAGATCCAATGGGCCCAATCGATGGGTACACTTTAGCATGAAACCAACCCGAATTATGTATCACACCTGACATTTCAGCAGTTCAATAGCTGACCTGGTGGATGAAACATGACGGGCAAGGAATCCCAATGTGTTGCATCGAGCACTTAAAATGGCAGGATTGAGTCACCAAGCCAAGTTGCTTAGTTGACACCCTACCTTGACAAACTGTCAAGAATTGCTTAGCTGATGATTTACTTCCTGGCTCATGCTAAGTTACTCTCTAACTTGTTGGTCAAACTTGCCAGAGGACATGACCGGAGAACATTGAGACATCAACTAATAAGTTTTACAATTCGCTATAAAAAAGTGAATAGGAAAACACCGAGCGTAAAAGGAACTCGATGTCTTTAAGCTGTTGCCTGAACACATTAGCAGTTGTCTCGGTCATTTTTATAATATGGAGTTTGAGACCCATTGAGAAGGGTTATTGTAGCATTGATGCTAGATAATGACTTTATTCCTTATGAAGATTAAATGCTCAAGATTAGAGACTGACACCGGCCCTTCACATTTACCTTTAATTATGGATTTCATGTCGATTCCTATGATATAGTTTTCATTGTAACTTCATGCATGACTATCCATCTTTCTATTGTATGCTTGAAAATAAGTGATATGAAAACATTGTATTTTGCATGAAATTGTACTTGCGTAAAGAATATGTGATTGAACATACTACAATGGGTGATACTCAATTGATAGTTTAGTGTGACTCGATGATTTTATTTGTAAGTTTCTTAGGCATTAAATCCTATACATTATTTCTGATGGGAGGAGTGGGCAGAGTTTAGGACACCATCATAATGAAGCAATGTTATAAATGAGTATAAAGATGTGTTTTTTAACAAATGGAAAGAAATGGTGAAGACGGAAACAATTTGATGATAAAAAGTAGTATTTTTATCTCTGCAGTCAACATAGCTCTGCAATAAATAATGGAGATTGTTGACCCTCATTCGCTCAACCCGCACAGGCTCTTCCCGTTTGGTTTTCCTCCCCCTCTTCGATTCGTGTCCCACAACCATTCCTCAGACGATCTCGCTCTTCCTAGAAAAAATTGTTTCGCCGTTTCTCCCCTTTCCTCCCTAAAACCCGATTTCTGATCTCCTCAACTGTAGTATTCATTCTCCTTCAACCAATCCAACCGCATTAATTCTTGATCTCTCTCGTTTCCATCCCAGTGAATCGATTCCTCACGCTGATCTCCCTCAACTGTAAGCATTCACTCTCCTTCAACTGAAAGCTACCGACACCTCTTTCCCTGATTCTCCTCTCGTCGCCTATCCCGTGGAGTTTCCTCTCTTCTCTCAGACTGCTCCCTTGCAGGCCGAAAGTAAAACAAGCCAGGTTCATTCAACAAAAGCTCAACTAGCCAGACCCGTTTGTTCGTTAACTAAACGAAATAAACACGCATTTATTTCGTGCTCGATTTAAATTTCGAAATAAAAAATTATATTATATACCATGCCCATCTCAAATTTGAACAATCAATGAATTGATTGGTGTAATTTTAATGAGTCGATGAAATAGTAGATAGGAGATTTCTCGTTGGTGAGACTTTAGATCCGGTTGTTCTAAGGCAAGCTCCTATAAGCACTCTCAATGAACTCACTCTCAAGCGAGACTCGCAGAATATAGAAGATATAAAAGATATAGATAGATTGAAATTTATCATTTATAAACCTAGATGTGGAATTTAATGATGATCCCGACATCCCATGGTCGCCATGTCAATGTAGGGTCGTAATCCCAAACTGATGAACAATTAGTTACGCCCGAAATCCTCAGACTGGTGATATTTGTTTAAGGAGATAATTTTACCTACCGATGGCTATTTCCTATCAGCATACATGATTCACAACTCAAGAGCCAGAAAGAGTACTGTGCTACTACCGATCATAATATAATAGATACGGCCAAACCACTGACCGTCGAGACCGTCATAACCGCTTCATTTGCGACCTATCGCCGCCACGTAATGGCAGGTCACATCCTTAGCGTGAGATTGATCGAGAACATGGTAACACTGATTTAACATCACTCCTTCAGCAGGAAGTTTTTTAATTTGTCTGACAAAATGATGCAAAGGATAGATGAGTTTGATTTAGGTTTTAATGATAAAATCATTTAGCGTTGATTCTACTTAATTTGATTTGAAAAAATTGATTAATTTGAATATGTTTAAGAGTTTAGATCCGCCAAACAAATTAACAGAATGGGATCTACTGGCCATACCAGCCGATATTTTTCGATTTGAAACTCTTATTATAGGTTTTAGTTTGTTATCACCCCAAGACTAACGAAACAATCAAGAATATACTGACACTAATTTAAAGATTCAACATAAGTCGCAGTGTATTTAAGAATTTAGTTTTTATGGTTGAGATTGATTTGATTTTCATTTAATTCCAAACTTTACCATGCCTTTTCTAACATTAAAATTTGCACCAAATCTCTACGTCCAGCAACGATGTTTATAACTTAGCTAATTAATAAAAATTGATTTTGAAAATCATAAGAATGAAATTCCTTAATTTTGATCAAGGAAGTCTATGATTTTTGTAGATTTTGGTTTAGTATCGCATTATGTCTGCTTATTCCAAGAGTTGTAGATCCGGTGACGAAGAAGACGTTGTAAATTGATATAATATTTTATTAGATTTTTCAGATTAATATTTAATATATATTCCAATTTAGCCTGCGCGGCCTTTTCAAACATTAAAATTTGTCTTGAAATCTCGTCCAAACACGAGAATTTATAGTTTTAGATAATTTTATTAGTAATTTGATTTTGAAAATCATAATTTAGAAAGTCTTAAATTTTAAAAAAGTTCTACATTTTGAACCTGATTTAGACGCTTCTTCATTCGCGTATAAAAAGAGTCAGATACGGTGACAAAGAAGGTTTTGATTTAGATTCCAAAAGAGTTTTAATTTGTTGTTTTAAAGAAGATTTATCCTAGTAGTTTTCATTTTCCCCATCTTTTTGTTTTACTTTGTTTTGTGTGTTTTCCCCTCCTCCGTTGTTAATTTGAATTTTACTTTGATTTTATTTTTTCATTTCGCCTGTTGAGAATGAAATGAGTCATTCTCATGGCCTCGGGGTATTTACTGCAGTGCTTTACCTCTCTGAGCTGAGCCGGGGTTTTCTCCTCGCCTCAGCAGCTGCGCATTCAAACCTGCAATATATATTCATTCCCTCGACGCTTTAAATTGACGCTTTCGCTTTAGTCGCTTCGAGATTTCAGATTTAGTCACTACCCCTTTTCTGTCGCCATTTAAGATCGCCACGATCTGGCATTTAACATATCTTCGATTCCGACCTCAACTGATATATATTCATCAAAAAGCAAAAAAGATTTCACGAGATGAAGGTGTTTTCCCTTTTGATAGAATGGCGCGTAATGATCAACTATTCCGCCCTCACACGGCAGATTGCGATAGGCTGGCGATGATGCCGGGAACAATGCCAAAGAAAGTGGCGAACAGGTACGCGCGGAAAAGAAAAGTTATGCATCCGGAAACGGAAGACTCGCCTCGCGTTTTCCCGCCGGCCGCGCTGCGGCGAGCGCTACGCGAAGAAGAAGCGCTTTCGACGTTATTTTTTGGCCATGCGGTTTGGGCGCTAGCGTTGGCGAACGCCGAAATCGAAAGAATTCGCCTTTACGACGAGCGCAGCCAGGATCTAGAAGAGGAGCAACGGAATCGAAAGAAGAATTAGCCTGACGATGTTCGTCTCCGGCTTATGCGGAAGACTGAGTCAGGGAGGTCAGGCTGAACGACAGTAGGAAGGGCGCCACGGATGGAAACGGCGGTCGCGGGAGGGCAAACAAGCAGGAACGACGAGCCGAATAATGGGTGATAATGGAACAATGGAACACGCGGATCGATGGAAGTGCCAGTTTTGGGTTTGGCGGATCTGCACGGTGATACAGAACTCATGTGATCATGCTGAACGGATTTGCTGTTTCAGGCAAATGAACGGAGCGATGTCGAGGACCAGCTTAAGGGTTTGGCCTACGGATCTGGGGTGATTGCAAATAAACGATTTGCAGGCTCATGCTCTTGGTCTGAATGGCTGAGCTGGATGCTCATGGATCTACGAGGGCGCTACGGCCACGGGCTTTCGGGTCGACGACTCGCACGGGTCGCTGGTTTCGCTGGATTGGTGCTCGGTTATGCAGCCTGAACGGCAGGAGCAGTACTGAGCACGGACGCGGATTGCCGAGGAACGCCAGAGGGAGGAGGTTGAGAGGGAGAGGGAAAATAACCTACGTGGGAGGAGTTTTTCGAACGTGGGAGGGAAGGAGGAGAGTTTCTCTCTTTTCTTTTTGGAGAAGTTGGCGAAAAAGAGACGGAGCAATTTTTTTTTTTTTTTTTGTGCGGGAAGAGAGTGGAGGGAACGCTGAGCATGTGGAGAGATTTAGGATTTTAAATGAATTTTAAATTGATTAAACGGTTTTAATTTAAATTTCATACGGCCAATTCACATACTATATATATCAATCTAAGAATTACGTTCAACGCGAATGACGCAATTGCGCTGACGGAGTTGGTTCAGACGCCAAATTGAGTCCATTTCACAATGCCGCCACTTTCGACCGCCGATTTTCACGCAAACCTCCAAATTGAGCGAATGCTTTATCGATAGATCTCGACGTTTCAAAGCCAACGTGATCAATTTCCAACAGGCCGTTGATCCTCGTTTGGCGCTTTTGACCTCGCAGTGCGCGCTGCCGACGACTCGAAGGCTGATCGACGATCACGTCACGTAATATTTATATTCGACCATTTCGACGTTCAATGCGATGAAGTTCCGCTCACAATCGAGGTCATTTGAGTTGATTTTGGTGATGTCGCGTGCATTTCGGTATCGATTTGTCGTTGTCGGCGAATCACTCGATATTTGCGTACATCGAATTGACGCGGACGGTCTCATTTGATAGTTTTGATATTTTGAAGCTAGTCGTCCATTTCGGAGCGGTGGTTTGGTGGTCGTCGAACTTTGACTTCGATATAAGCGTCGACGTTGATAGCTGACTTAATCAATTCTTCGTTAGATTTTTTGCGATATTTATATTACCGTGATTTCGGCGTTACGAGGCGGCGGTAGTTCGTTGTCGATGTCGTTTCCAGTTTGATGACGTCTGATCGCACGGCCTTGTCACCTCAAGTCTGTCGATTAATTTGTAAACGATTTTGACATAACACATATGGAGGTTAACAATTATAGTATATTATTATTATTATTATTTATTACTATTATTTTATTACTTTTATTTATTCTTATTATTTTACTATTATTATTATTATTATTATTATTATTATATATCTGACGTATACGTATCGTATCTGGCGTGAGCAGTGGTTAAAAGCTTTTGTTATCGCAGATTGGCGAGTTGAATCGCCATCATCTGATTTTTTGGGATTATTGCATTTAACCTTGGCCAGAATCTGAAACAAGCGATTTTAAAGCAGCGAAACGTGATTAGTGAAATTTGGTATTTTGAGCATAGAAACCGCGAACAAAGCAATTTTCAAACCGAGCACGAGGGTTCATTTCGCTCAGCTTCGGTTTGTTTACCTCAGTTCGAACAACGGTGAAACTTTACATTAGTCCACCTCTCTCGCCGACTTTCCATCCGGCGCAATGGCCAGGACGAGTAGGCTCGTTCGTCTCTCCAAATTGCCGATCCTCTCTATTCTTTGAATCTTGCTTCCCATCCCACATCCAGCGAGAAAGCCTCGATGTGAGCTCAGAAAATTGTAGGCCTCTTTGATGAAAAGAGTATTTTAAAGTATCTTTATAATTTTAAGAAGGCAGATGAGATAGTAGATAAGACACTGCAGGAGATTTTACCCTCGTTTGGTGAGGACTTTAGATCACAGTTAGAGATTTCTATGGTATAAACTCACATAGTTAATTACATCTCGATAAGTGAGAGAAGCTTTCGATTAAAATTTAGTCATTAGATCATAAAATCATATCGTATAGTAGCAATGTAGAGTTTTAAAATTTAGATTATGAAATTTATTATTTCATTTTAAAGCTGGATGGTTGGGGAATGATGGCGTTCGATCTAGATCCGTGATTAGTCTTGCGTCAGCGGTTCTAGTCGACTTAGTCGGAGATAGTCCCGGCGTGATGTATGTTAGGTCGCTTGAGTTTTGTCATGAAATCTCCTTGCGCAGGGTGATATTTGTAAAGCAATCGTAAAGTATCTTAGGAGAGACTTCTTACTATCAGTATATCTATGATTCCTTATCAGAAGCAATTAGGAAGCATCTGAGTACGATTGGAGAAAATTGATTCTCCTTTGTTGGCGGGCGGCAGTTCTTAAACTAGTAATAAGACTGTGATCGGTTTCATCTCTCCGATTCCAAAGCTCTTTAACAGCATCATCTATATCTTTAACCTAGAGTATTCCCGGAGGCTGATGGACTTGAGAAACAATTTTACCCTCTCTCTGCCCGATTCATTTTCCTCATTAGTCCATACAAGCAGCTTGATCTGGACAAGTTGGAAGACTTTTTGAATGCTAAGCTCACCAAAATGTAGATGAGGAGAAAGGAGAGAGGTTGTTGCGCCATCTGCCTTCTTTCGGTTCTCCGGGTAGTCGATCAGTGGTTTATGGATAAAAGCATTTGGGGCCTTATTGGCATTCTGCCATTCTAGAGGCCATGCTTTCGCAAGAAGAGCATTACTTCATTTCAGATTCATCCTCAAAAATAAGAGTATCAGAGGGGCACCTTGACACATCACCTGATGTAATCTTTTTGGGTGGTAAGAGGGATCGTTGTTGGCCGTATGAAGAGCGCGGATGCTATCCATTTCAGAAAAAAAATTCTCGCACGGACTGGACGATACTTACCCAAGCTGCAGAAGAGAATGGACTACAGCGCAATGAGGAGGAGAAAAATCCAATCCCTGCATGCGACAGCACGGGTGGCGAACTCGGCGAAGGATGGTGATCTCGCGCTTGGTATGGGCGACAATGAGCTAGAGAGGAAGATAAACGGAGTCACTCAAGGCGAAGGCGGCTGAAGTGTGTGGCTTGTGACTTGAAGGAACGGAGGCTTGCCGTTTTTAGGAAGATCGGCTGAGAGTGGCTCACGGATCGCCATTTCCTTGTGGCTGAGGGAGTCGGACCAAGAGGGAACGGTTTCGACTTTAGGAGACGACCTTAGAGGCGGGATCAGTTACGACAAAAATTTAACAAAGCGAAAGCGGTTTTGAAAATTAACAGGGGGCGGTTGAGGAGCTTGTGCGTGGGAGCGGTTGCATGCGAACCGTGTGTGTGGAGGAGCGGGGAAGTGAGGAGGCTGATTGAGTGATTTTTAAACTTTATTATAAATTTTAAGTTAATTAATATATGGATATTAATCAAGCATTAATCAACCTCAATTTAAATTTTACGATGACGAAATCATATGGTTAATATATATATCAATCCTAAGTAATTTCGATATTCCAGACACAATGACGCAGTCCGTTTCGCTATCAGAAGCTTTTTAGTTTGAGTCGGCGTCAAATTGAGTCCATTTCAGCTCAAAATGCGCGTCGTCGTTTTTGATCGCTCGATTTTTGTGCAAACTCGTTCGAATTGAGTGCGAACAGTCTTATTTGATAGATTTTGATGTTTCGAAGCCAATGGAGCGATTAATTTTGCGAACAGAGGTCGTTAGATCCATCGCCTGTCTCGACTCGATATGCCGGCGTATTGTGGCGAGCGCGTGGTTGATCATCGTAGTCGTATTTATATTCGGCCATTCGGCGTTACGAACACGATGGTGAAGTCTTCGTCGATCGGTCATTTGAGTTGATTTTGGTGGCGTCCAGGTCGCGTTTTACCGATTTTGGCGTTGTCATTTCAAAGCATTTGACATTCGCGACTCGTTTGAATTGAGTGCGGACGGTCATTTGATAGGTTTTGATGTTTGAATGCGTGATCGATTTCGTGAGCGAATTCATTTCGAGCGTCGTCCGACCGACTTCCGATATGCGTCGATCTTTGATTACGGTGCTTTGTCAATTCGTTGATTTTTGCAATATTTATATTCGATCGATTTTGATGTTACGACGCAAAGTCCATTCATCGATGGTCGTTTTAATTTTGATGACGTTTTGCATTTTGAGCCGTTCGTTCGGCGTTTCGAATTAGATTTGTGGACTTGACTCGACTTATGACACATATGTGGAGGTCAACACCCGATCTTTGTTATTCACCTGCGTCTGCAACAGGCCCTAAATCCCATACCTCTTGCAGCCGTTGATTGACTTTGCACTTGAGGTCGAACCACCAATATTCCTCTTACTCTTATGCCTGAAATCAACCCAACACACCACGAGCCCATTAATCTCACTATTTCTGCCGAAATCCAAATCACATTTTGTCATAATCCTTAAGTTCCCTATCTTCTCTTCATTTGAGGAAATCTAATACAACCACACTATCTTCTCGTTCTCTCTTCCAAAACAGAAAACAAAATTTTATAATGCAATTTGTGGATGCGTAGAAATAATAGTTGTGGATGTGAGAATGTGAATGTAGAAATATATGTATTTGCCTCTTTTGTAAGTTTCAAGCCTACTATAGTGTAATGAGAAGAGATAGTGCAATGTCAAAGACACCGCTTGTCATACAGGCGTACTGAAAAGTCAAAATTATTGACGCAACCCCTTACAAAACGTCACTAAATTTTGACTAAAACTTAAAAAAAAGGAGAAGATTTGAATGTGTGGAAATTGCATATATATTTATTTTACGGATTGACCTCATACGCATTGTGGATAACGGATCAAATTCTACCCGTGTTTCAACATCAACCGTCACGCTTCATCGACGACGATAGCCAAAATAATTACGATGTCACGTAATGACATCAATAAACGTCATTTAATTTCTAAATTTCAAATTTTTGGGACTTAACAAAAAAAATGATGATTTAATATTAAGTTAAATATAAAATATAAAGTCCTAAAGAAATGAATTAAAATTAAATATAAATGAACTTATAATGAATTGCAAAGACTTGTATGTACACTTGAACTCTTTCTTCCCAAGTGGTGAATGTGAATAAGCTACCATAACTTCTAATTTATAGAAGTGGATGAGTCTTACATTCAATTGATATAACTTCTAATTTATGAGTCGTATATTCAATTGAAGTATTTTAAAAAAATATTTGTATGATACCACATGTACAAATCATATTTTTCGTAACTTCAACTTAATAGTAGATAAGAATTCCAACTTTACAACAAACAAGCAATTACTATAGCAATTGTAAATTGAAACTAATGGAGGATGGATCTAGATAAGAAGAGTTAAAAGGCCTTGATTCAATATACATAAGACTTATAAGGGTTTTGATTTAATACTAAATGACAAATGATTAATGGTAAATCTAAATGTTCAATTCCAAATTGAGAATAAGAATGTGCAAGAAATTTGATAGCTTATCTTACAAGGACAAGTTCAATTAGGCAACTCATGAACAATCATGAGTGTGGCCTTTAAAAATGTCATTTGGATCTTACATTTGAAATCAGATTTGAAGCACATGAGAATTATAATATATCTAAGTGTCTATCTTCAAAATTAAAAGTATTCAAATAAAATTCACAAGAGGACTTACAATGTAGCTAACTAGCTCTTCAATAAGCATATACAAAATCTTTCAATAATCGTTCAAGTTGCACTATATAATATATTGAGTGAACCAAAAGCAACTCATACAATTTGAATCAGATTTGTGATGAATTCGATGTTCACTTATATATATAAGATCAGCTCTTTTGGGCTAGAATAAAAGCTGAAAGTGATGAATTAGTGAAGATTTGAAAGTTCTTTAACTATTACAAACCAAATGATGTTTGAGAATTGGAACATTCAATAAGCAAGTTGAGTGGGTGCAATATTCTGAATTACAACCTAAATCAAATGCCACCGGATCTATAATTCTTCGTATAAGCAGACAGAAGGCGACAACACTAAATTTAATTATATAAAAATCATAGGGCTTCATTCAATCAAAAATTAAAAAATTTCATTATAATTATGATTTTTAAAGTCAATGATTTCATTAATTAGATGAAATTATCTAAACTATAAATTCAGATATTTCATACATGAAAATTCGAGTGCAAATTTTAATGTAAAAGTGCTGCGTAAGTTTGGAATTAAATGAAAATATGAAATTAATCTCATGATTTAGAAATAAAATTATCTGAGTTATCAAATACACGCATGGGCTCCAACACTATGCAGAATGATTAAAATTAGTGCGAGACGTCGGTTACTTCTTGGTTTGGTTAGGATCAGAAAACAAAACCTAAAAATTCAATTATTATAATTTCAACTTATTAAAATATCGAAAAGTTAATTACGATACGACGAGATCTATCGACAAGATCCGTAATAAATTAACGAAACTTATGATCTAATGATAGGGTTGAATGGTGATTTCAATTGGAGGGGATACTTCCATCAAAATATGATTCTAATTTCAAATCAAATTAACTCAATTAAGTATCAATCTAAAAATACTTAAATGAAATTCAATATCTAAAAATTTAAAGCTAAAATTCAACCCACCTTCCGTAATTGTTTGTTAAAGGTGACAAATTATAAAATTCTACTTTCAAAAGAAGCAAAACGCCAATCGTTGCTCACATGTTCACTCAATCAATCTCATGCCAAACGTAGTCCCCGATGACCCAGAGGCTCCACATATGATAAGCATTCTAGTCCCTTCACGCCAAATAACACTATTATATTACGATCACATCTGTATCCTCAGATTTCTCCATCGCTTTGAGTTGTGAATCATAGTACACTGAGAGTAAAAAGCACAATGCCGTAAGACTTAAGTCTCCTCCTTATACAAACACTATTCTAGGTCTACAATGATTTTTGAATGTGTGAATCTGTTCAAGTAAGGATCCTTCGGTCGTTAGTACCTCCTCCGACTAAGTAGACCAGGACTGATAGGGATGATGGAACCATGAGATTTAGATCGGGCACATCATCATTCCCCCAACCATCCGCTTTAAGCTAATACTGATGAATTTCATAAATTCTAAACCCCAAATTCTAAAACTCCACATGCCGTTATTATACGCTACGCATTTAGCGATCTAACGACTAGCCTTAATCGAAAGTTCTCTCTCAATGTTGAAACCTAGAATCAGATCTAAAGTCCTCACCAAATGAGGGCGAAATCTCTGGGTAGTGTCTTATCTACTATTTCATCTGCCTTCTGAAAATTTCACTGACACATCAAATCATACTCTTTTCAATGTGAGAGGTCGGTGACGAATTTTCGGAGCCCACAGAGTTATTAGAAACTTTGAAGCGAAATTATTCGGAGATAGCTTCATCAATGGCGACACCATGAGTGATGGCAAGAACACAATCTCTTTTGACCCAATGGGCTATTGTCCCGAACTCTAGTTTCATTGATGCAGGTAGCAGGGATGTTAACAGCATGTATTATCAATAATGAAATAATTTGTTGGAACTATTCTTCAGAATAAAGCTGAAATAGTTTATTTTAGCACATTCAATTATTTGGAAATAACATATTATGCTTTTTTAAAAAAACTATTCCAACTTATTTAACCAATTTGAGAATACTTTAAACTTATGTCTCCTATCTAATGTAGGAATATTATTTTCAAGTTTATGTTATTCTAGTTATTTTTATGGATTCCCCCTACTCACCCAGAGAACTGTGGCAGAGCTACCTTTCTTAGGGAAGTTCTTTTTAGTTTCATCCTGATTCGTAGTTCTTTAGGATTTTAATATTAAATCAGCACATAGAGTATTGATTACATTTGTCATATGATGTATTTATTCATTGCAAGTTTATTAGTATTTCTATCACATCTATCACATGCCTTACTTTTTTATATTTTGTTCTTTACAGGTTGCAACTGGTCTCAGTTTTACTGTAATTCTTACAAGGTGATGTATTCACTTGTGGAAGTAATACCCATGGACAGCTTGGCCATGGAGACAATCTTGACCGTCCCACTCCCACGAAAGTTGAATCACTCGAGGGTATTGGCCATGTCGTTCAGGTTGCTGCTGGCGCAAGTTACTCCTTTGCGTTAACTAATAATGGGACTGTTTATTCTTTTGGTTCGTGCTCCAATTTCTGCCTCGGCCATGGAGATCAGCATGATGAGCTTCTTCCCAGACCTATTGACTCGTTTAACTGGAAAAATATTCATGTAGTGCGTGTATCTGCTGGGGATGAACATGCCGTGGCACTAGATTCCAATGGATATGTAAGATTTGTTCCTGACATGAGATCATCATGTGAATTTACTATTTTTTAGTGGCATTTACATACATATCACACAATTCTTATATATTTACATATTTGACATCTAAATTTTTATATTTATATAAATAGTACTCAAATATTTTATATTACATAAAAAATAATAACATCATTAATCTTTTAAAGTAAAATGAACTTTTTCATGCATAGGAAAAATGTTATATTTGTAAATATCAAAGCTTTAGGTGTTAGATATGTATATGCAAAAGAATGATGTGCTATGAATGTAAATTTCCCTTTTTTTTATTGGCATGGAAGTATTTACTTTTTTTTTTCCCCATAGTTTTGCTTACTCTAAATCAGTGTGCTAAAAATTGCTCTCTTAGCAGGTTTATACATGGGGTAGAGGATATTGTGGAGCTCTTGGACATGGAGATGAGAATGACAAGACTAGTCCTGAACTATTGAACAATCTAAAAGGCTATCTTGCTGTCCAGGTATTTGTAATTTAACATCTGCATGCTTAGAAACTTTGGGTGCCTCTGGAACCTTCCTTTATGGTCCAACACTTTCTTAGTTACTTAGCTGCATGGTACATGATACCTGCCTGCTTAGAGGTCCAAAGTCTATTTTATAGAATGTTTTCAGTTGTGGGGATCTACATAATGCTCAAGAACAGAGCAGTGCATGCTACCTTCTTGATTTTCTGCCAACAATTATCATAGTTATGAAGCGTCATTAAACGCTATAGTTTTACTATTTATTTGGTTAATGCTCATTCTCCGGTCATCCAGTTTGAAGGTGCCTACTTAATTACATACAAATTTTGTACATTTTAGTCTTTATCTCATTAAAATATTCACATAACCGAGTAAAAATTGCATATAGAAGTATAGAATTCGACATAAATTATGGAGTTTATTTATCTGGTTCTTTCATTAGCTCTATCTATATGAGTTAACCTCCTCATACTAGTTATCTACTCTTTGTTTTCCTGCCCCGATACGACATTTTATGGTCTTTGAGATTCCATTTCCATGACATTGAAACATTTCTATTCTGGTTATGGAAAAATGAGCAGTTTATTTAAAATAACTACTTGATTTCATGCCCAAATTGCATTACTCTTCTAAATTTTTATTCTGTGAGGTTTTTCTTTTTTTCTTTTTTTTCCCTCCAAATTGGTACTGCATATGCATTGGAACCGAAAGGCTTTAATGACATGAAACAAATTATTGTATCCTGCAGAAAGAACCAAAGTTTAAAATTGTATAATCAGGTATTAAGGTATTTTTCATCTGCGAGGCGAGGCTTAAGTCTCAATGCATAAACCTCAAAATCAAGTATTTTCATCCCTCCGCTCCTCCCCCCCCCCCCCACCGACTTCCTCTTTCTGCACGCCGAAAACCCTTCTTCCCCCGTCTCTATCTCGTTCGTCTTCTACAACCACACAGGTAATCCCCGTTTTGGTCGTCTCCCTCATGATTCTCTCACACGGACGATCCCAAAAGCTCTCGTTCTGTCTCTCTCCTCCCACCCTCCCTCATTCATCGTTTCTTTGTTTAGTCCGCAGCCGAAACCAAGGCCGAAGAAAAAAAAAAAAAAAAATCATAGCAGTAAAATCGAGATCCCTTTTCTCGTTTACTGTAGCAAAATTATCGTAGCAGACTGTAGCAATTACTGTAGATTCGGAAAAAAAAATTTTCCTCCATCCCTTCTGCTATAGTACCCGCAACAACCACCTTACTTTTAATTACAAAAGTATGACACAATGAGGCTTGAATGTATGGAAAATTATATGTATTTGCTTCATTTCTGTGTAAATGATCAAATATCCTACTAAACTCATATAGTTTGAAGACCGCCAATATAGTATGGCTTTATGATTCAAATCAGTGACGTCAGACACACCGATGCCATAGAGTGCAGGGTCAAAATAGTTCAACCACTTATGTAGAACGCCGAATATATTTCTAAATGTTGCTAAAATTTAGATTGAATTTTGAACTTAAACAAAAAAAGACTTAACTTGAATGTGTATATATTGCATTATATTGGTTTCTTTTGCGGAAGACTCTTCATACTCATCGCATCGACGAAAAAAATCTGAGATGTTTCAAAATGACCGATCCACGCCATCGACGTGACGGCGACAAAAAAAAAATACCACGACATGGCGAAATGTCCAAAATTTCATAACATTTTTGGGACTTAAATTAAAAATTAATTAGATATTAATTTAAATATGAAACTTGAAGTCCTAAATGGACACAAGAAGTATTATTATTATGTGAGAATGTACTAAGTAAAAAAGGAGTTCATTCACTTAATTCATTACTAAATAAATGCTTGAAGTTTGTTATTTCATATATTGAGACAAACAAAAACGCTCAAGTCAAATATAAATGAAATTTGAGATCAATATTAGACTCATAATGTATTTGTGAGAAATATAAACTTAATTTTGAATAAAATAGGACTTGAAGTGGAATAAAAAAAATGAACTCTAATTGGGTTTAATGTCTTTTATATTAGTACGAATAAATTTTATAGTATAGTTGAAAGCTCATTCTCATATGAAGACATATTCAAATGATATTCAATGCTAAACACTTCAATGGAGCTTGCAACGACTTAAAAGTCTATCTGCAAATGTGAGTACTTGAAATGAATGCTTGTAGAAGGAATTCTACAAGATTGAACGTTAAGTTCAGAGAGAAGACACTTATAATCATGATATAAGTTTGCTTGTATGTGAGTTAAAATATTCAACGTGCGTAAGTATTTTAATGAATGTGAATCTATTACACATCTCTTGAAGCAACTTATCTCATATTCAAGTAGTTTAGAGCTTATGCTTTTAAATGAATGAACAACGCTATCTGATTTGCAAAGCATGTAAGACGTGTTAAATTAAATTCTTTATGAATTATGGAGCTTCTTTCAATTCAAAAATTAAGGAATTTTATTATAAATATTATTTTCAAAATTAATGATGTCATTAATTAGATAAAATTATCTAAACTATAAATATCACATTATACATGAAATTTAAAGAAATTTTAATGCGCCATGTGCAAAGTTGGAATTAAATAAAAATATGAAATTAATCTTATGATTTAGAAATAAAATTATCTTAATTATTAAAATACCCGCATGGGCCCCAACACAATGCTGAATGTTTATATTCAAGTATCTGAGGATATCGTGCATGTTAAAAACAAATAAATTTAAAATTTATTTTGTATTTGAGAATATATTGCAACTTCCTAATTATATTTTAAAAATATAAATATTTAAATGAACTAATCATTGAATTTTAAAATATAAACATTTGTTGAAATACAAAAGATATTGAAAAGTTTTGAAATACAACTACTTTTAACTTACGATCTAATTTTAGAGCTAAATATAGTTGAGAGGAGTTAAAAGTTCTTAAATATATTCAATTCAATTAATTAATTACCCTAATGATGGCTGTGTTGAATGAAGATTTCAACCGGAGGGGATACTTCCATCAAAATGTGATTTTAATTTCAGATTAAATTAACATAAATTGAGTATCAATCTAAATGTGAAATCTAATATATCACTAAGCTATTAATAGTTAAATGAAATTCAATCCTTAAATACTTAAAGTAAATTCCATTCAATTCATCGCAATTGTTGTTAATTTAAATAAATTAAAATTAGCCTAAAATATCAAATCAAATGTATTTTTATATTCACTCTCAATCAATCTCATTCCAAGAGGACATGACTCATCTTCCTGTTGGTAAGAGGCCCATATGACGCGTATTATGACGTTCTCCGACGGTTACGCCAAATGATACTATTATATTATGATCGATCAGATTGTGCTCTCCAATGACTCTATACTTGAGATGAATCAAAGTCATTGCCCGAAGAAAACTCTCCAAGGTGGACTTAAATTTCTGACAAACACACACCGTAAGTCTACAAAGAGACGACAACCCATGTGCATGAGATTCTTCAATCAAGTTGATTACATCCTCCGACTAAGTAGATATACCAATGATACCGGATGATAAACCTAGACGCACATCATCATTCTCCCAACCATCCGCTTTTAAGCTATGATGAATTTCATAAATCTAAATTTTAAAATCGAATGCCGCTACTATACGCTACGATTTAGCTATCTAATAACTACCTAATTAAAGTTCTCTCAAGATTGGGAGGTAAAAATTAAGCAGAAAACACAGAACTGATTTACCTTTATCTACTATTCCATCTTTGAAAATTTCGACATTCAAATCACTCTTTCAATATGATGTAAGTAAGTGAATTTTCTTACAATACAAAGTAAAAAATTGCACACAAATTAAAGTACAAAGCAAGAAGGAATATATTACTATTTTAAAGTATTTATATATTAGAATGTAACACATTAACATCATATTATAGTAAGAAATAATAAATTACATAAAATAATAATTAACATATTACTATTTTAACATCAAATCTTAAAATAAATATTATACAAATATCCAAATAATATACGATATTAAAGTAAGATCTAATGACATAACAATTCAAAAAAATTTATTATAATAAGATTTTTCTCCCATTCTAACTATAATAAGAATATCACAAGTAATGATGATGTTGGAGGTAGCCAACATTGTCTGAGGAGATGAGAAAGGAGGAGAGAGGAGACGCTTAAGTAATATCTATCCAAAGATTAATTATGAATGTATTAAGGCATGCGTGTTATTTAGATAATTAGAATTTATATTTGATTTTTTTAAGAGAAAACTCTGATCTAAAAACTGACGTGAGGCACGTCTCACATAGTCACATGGCACCAATGAAACATCAGCCTCATTGCAATTTTTCAAAAAAGCACTGAGGCTGATTTTTATTTGCAGAATTTTAAATAAAGCTAAGAACTTTCCTACATTTTGATATGTTCATTCACTGGCTTTAAACACAGGTTTGCGCAAGGAAGAGGAAGACTTTTGTTCTGACAGATGAAGGCTCTGTCTTAGCCTTTGGATGGATGGGTTTCGGCAGCCTGGGCTTCTCTGACTGCGGATGTTCAGACAAAGTGTTGCAGCCTCGAATCCTTGATAATCTTAAGTCCCATTACGTCTCCCAAATCAGCACAGGACTTTACCACACCGTTGCAGTGACAAATAAGGGTCTGGTCTTTGGTTTCGGAGATAACGAAAGAGCACAACTCGGCCATGAATGGCTAAGGGGTTGCCTAAAGCCAACTGAAATTATGTTGCAGACCACGATGGAAGATATGGCAATAGCAGCACAAAGCGGATGAGCAGCTATTATATATGTTCATTAACTCTGACTCTTTTGAATAATGAATTTGTTATTGCAGTAAAGGTTCTCAAGTAATTTCATTTGTTCATAATTTACCTTTTGATCACTTTCTTTTTTGTTTTTTTATTATTTTTTATTTTTTTGTTTTTTTGGAGTCAAAGATGTATTTGAAATGTTGGACTTGTTATACTTAGATAAGTTCTTTTTTATGTTGTCAATATGATTATTTTATGAGAAATTTACATGCATAACACACATTTCTTATGTATTTATATATCTAATACTTAAAATTTGATATTTATAAATATAACATCTTTCCTATTTTTGAAAAAATATTTTTCATTTTAAAAAAATTATAAAATATATTATTTCTGATATAATATTAAGAATTTGGGTGTGTAAATATCAATGTTTAGGAGTTAGATGTATAAATGTATATAATAATTGTATGTTATGTATGTAAATATACCTTATTTTATAGAAATTATAGTGTTTAAATATAATTTGTCTAATCTCGTTGATTCAATCTTGAAAATAAGATGAGGCAGGAAGTAAGATCAGGTGGATAATGCCACTATTAATGCTTTTAAAGTAATTTTTTTATTTGATTAAATCATAAATCATGTACACAAATTATATAAAAAAGCACCAATATTTCTGATATTATGATTTGTCTTGTTTTGTTATATTTGAGAATTCTGTATGACACCTTATTTTTTGGAATATACAACACCCATTTATCTTGTGAATGATTTGATATCAGCGCTATACAATTCATCACACAGTTGCCCTGATTTACCTAAGTATAGTTGGATTAACTCATAGCGCTAAAGGTGTATATGAGTCAGCAATCTAACTTATCTTTGGCTTAAATTTGAGATTGACTAATGGAGTTCTAAGATCCAGTTTAATTTTATTAAGAGTGTCGGTTCACAAGCCGACTGATTTATTAAAAAATAGATAATATAATTTATATCTAAACTTTGTTGAATAAATCGATAAAAAATAAAAAAAAATGAAGGCATAGATAATACAAAATAAATAAAATAAGAAATTGAGGGAGAGTTTTAATTTTATTAATTTCTTGAGCTTTGAACTTCTGAATTTTGATATATTTTAAATAAATTATATATTAATAATTTTTAAATAAATCATCTCATGAGTCATGAACAAATTACTTGTCTGGTTTAAATTTAATTTGTTAGTTTATTGATATTTTTTTTTTTGAGATATTTAAATTAATTTAATGATAAATTCATGCATAATATATGTAAAAAATTTGAACACAAAACTCCTTGCTTTGTGCGCTTATTGATATTAAAGATGGGCCCAAGTTACCTCATTAGTATGCTTCAAGTTTTATTGTCACCTTCAAAATGTAATTAAGTGATAATAATAATAATAATAATAATATTATTATTATTATTTGTTGCTAGTTGTAGTTGAAAAAGCACTAGTAATTTTATTTTATTTATTATTCTTTTAAAATATTTCCCATTTTCTTGGCTGTGGGTGGAGGTTATAATGTACACATCAAGACTTGCAAAAACAATTCTTATTTTACAGCCAAATGAAAACGAGAATGAAAGAAAAATAATAATTACATCGACGTTGCATAAAATATAAAACTCCTGGCATTAAAAATACATGATGTTGATAATAAAATAAATAAATAAATTAGAAGAAGAAAGGGGTTTTAGGTTTACTGTCAAGGATCCCTTATTTTCTTTGCATTTTATATTATTATTAATTAATTAATTAAGAATATTGTTATAAATTTTGGGATATAAAAAAATGTCATTATGTAGCTTTAGGTTAAGAGAGCTATGTGATGTGAAAATTTTCATCTATGAAAAAAATCTAAAATGTGGCAATTACTTGCATACAAAATACATAAATTTTATTTATTTATAAATTTAATATTTAATGAGAGATAAGTGAAAATATGCTAATATAGAGAAAATAAATAGAAAATAAATAAAAAATATCGGAGCACAAAAAATATTTACTAATTGATGGCTATATTCTATTTTTTTTTTTTTTTAAGATTCAGATATAAGTTCATCTTTATAAAAAAAATTTGAACAGCAAAAATATAATAAAATTTCATGTTTTGAAAATCATGCAAGAGAAGTATTCACCTTTTTGTGAAATCGACACAAGGTATTTAAAGATGAACCATAAAACTCAGAATTTTACATGGAAAACCTCAAAAGAGGAAAAATCACGGTTCAAGAAAGCTTCCACTATGTATGTTTTGTACAAGATCTTCCCAATCGGATTACGAAGATAATGGACAATATGAGAAGACGAAAGCCGAATGATGTGACGATGACGATGATGGCCGATTTAATGACCAATAGTGGTCGGTGATGATGAGCCAACTATCGACACGCGGATCACGGCAATGTTGCACCGGCCCGTGTTGACACCGGCCGAAAATCAGTTTGGCCAGGAGGATCTTTAGAGCTCTCCTCTCTTATTTTGGTCTCCCTCATATGAGGAATGAGAGGCTATTTATGGAGGAGTGGCGTCTCTGTAAATACATGCAAAATCCAAACCACTCCTCTCTATCGGACGGCTCATGATGATTCCTTTGATCATTTGATGTATTTTAAATATTTGAATGCTCAAATGAAGTCGGAATTGTATGATCTTTGGCTTGTTGGAACTGCTCGTGACGCCGATTTGACTATAAACATTCCATATTTGAGACTTTTTAGAAATTTAAGCGATGTCCAAAGTTTTGATGATATTTTCACTCAATTTCACCGCTTCATCAATTAGAGCTTCAACTAGAGGAATTTTGGTCATATCAATTTCAAAATATTATTAATGAAATAGACATAATATTACGAAAATGAAATTTATGTATTAGGCTTTTGTTATGAATTTCAATATTTGATTATCAATTTGAAAAATTAAGATGAAAGATGATTAATTTATAAAAATAGAAAAATAAGATGATTTTATGTATATATATATATATGTATATATATATATATATATATATATATATATATATATATATATATATATATATATATATATATATATATATATATATATATATATATATATATATATATATATATTTTAAAGTCTTAAAAATAAAATTGTATACAAATAATGAAAGAACAATGCAAAATCAGAATGAAAAACTAAAGCAAAAATTAAATAATAATTTTTGTCTCATTAGTTTTTATATATCCATCTCTGTGAGGAACAATATCACGATCAATATGTCACAAATTATTTACCTTCATTATATAAGAAGACAAGAGTATCAACTACAACAAGATACTCAACCAGAAATGCAGGGGTCACAAGAAGATGCATTAGAAACAAGCTTCAAATATCAGCCATTCAATCCAAGTTAAGACATAAAATAGTCTAAATAGTTCTCAATAATTAATTGACTAATTCTTTAGATGTATAATTTATATAGCAATTCTATAAAACCCACCAGACATAGTGCAAATAAGAAATGCTAGAATTATAAGCAAATATTGAGGCACAGCAAGCATCCCAATATCAAATAAATGAATTGAAGAAACAGAGAAGGCAGATGTTCATTTTGACCTTGAGGACAAGGTCAGTTTAAGGAGGGGAGTAATGATATGAATCCAAATCATCCATGGCCAAATTAACAATAAGAACAGACTCAAACAGTAAGGAATACAAAATACAGCAAAATAATACAGAAAATCATTACGCTTTTTAGGATGATTATAGAAAGAAGCGAAGGAAGTTACAAGGAGATAACAAAATAAAAGCCATGAACCCTTAAGTGCATACAAAGAACTGAGATAAATTCTCCCAAACCATCCTGCAGGTAAGACATAAAGAATAGAAGAACAAAGAATTAAATTCAAGAAATCAAAAAGAAGAGTAAATAACAGATGGCTCGTATCTCAACCAACTTATAGTCCATAAAGACATGTAAATGTAAGTAAACGATCCAATCTAACAAATCGTTATTTGCAACAAAAGAGTAGTTAGGCTTGCATAGATAGCTTAGATCCAAGCTAAGAAAGGAAGACGAAAGTATAAATAGAGATCAAAAGCCAAAGGAGGGTGATCAAGAATTTAAAAGGAAACTTAGCTTCTTCAAACCTCCTCTCTTCGCCTCTTCCTCCCGTTATCTTAGGTTTTCTCGCTGAAACCACCGATTCCATCTGAGAATCCTAGGTTCCTCCATCCACCTAATTCTTCGAGCGCCTCGACGGCGAATTCAATAAAATAAATCAAAGAAGTAAGGTCAATATCATCCGAATATCATCCCACGGTCGATACCACCGACTAAAATCAAAGGCTCGATTCAATAAAATCAAACCGCAGCAAAGACGCGTGTATTCCACTAATTCCTATAAGAATCAAGAACCGTTGGATCAAAGACCAAATCCGATATAAAAGAAACCAAAGCAACGGTTCAAGAAGAAACAAGAGAAACTCGATCCGAGATCCAACGGCTAAATACCAAAATAGCATCCAACGACTCGAAAGCATCGAGTTATAATATTGTAATCGGATTCCAAGAAAATCAGTGAGTCAACTCATTGAATCCAACTCAAACCTAGCACGGACAGACTCAATACAAGAATTGAGTTCGTATTATATTTATTTAAAAATCATTAAATATAGATCGAGGTTAGAACAAAGGGATCAGATAATTTATAACGCGAGGGAGAGCTGTCTCTTTCTATTATGTGGGGGGAGTGATAGTATCGCGATAGGACGATACGGAATTTATTTAAAGGAAACGTGAAATACAATAAACTAACCCTCTTCATTAATGGAGGAAAAATAATATATTTTTTTCTTTGATTGTGACCTATTTAAATGAGACCGAAGAAGTAGTTGCTCTCAATATTTACGTGTGAAATTGGTAGATTAATAACATTTTAAAAAGTCTTAATTACTTTAATTAGGCTTGAACTTGGTCATCATCATGGTTGGCGCTGATTATCGCCAACTGCTATCAAATCAGTATACCCAACTACTAACATTATGTTATAATCAAATTTTCAGAATTTCATATACAATATTGTAATTTAGTATTGGAAACTTAAACTGTAATTAAAATAAAAAGATAATAATTTTTTTTTTTTCTTTTTTAAAATTCCTGATTTCTTATTCTATTTTTAGCTATATATGGATTTTCATGTGTTAAGACATAAATTTTATTTTACCATAACCGATTTTCGACCTAATAAGACTTATTCAAATTATCATATTTTATTTTCTAAAATTTGATTCAATTTAATGGAAGTAAATAATAAATAATCCCGCATCAAAAAATAAGAGTGATATGGCTCTCAAAATACCACTAGTCAAAGCACAAATCTTGATGTCGAAAGCGATATGATTTTGAGTAAAACCGAGATCAAGACAAATATCATTAATCTTTGGGACATCAATTAAATCTCAAAACAGCTCTCAAATGTGGAATGTTTATAGTCAAATCGAAGCGTCTCGACGAAATGGATCTAACAGCCTAAGATCTCATAATTCGACTTCATTTGGGCATCCAAATGCTCAAAATACATCAAATTTATCTAAGGAATCATCTTGTCCGATCAGGAGTATGCTTTACATAAATTTACAAGAATGCCCCTCCTCCCATCTATAAATAGGCCTTCATTCCTCACATGAAGAAGGTCAAGTCAAGTGAAGTGAAGTGAAGTGAAGAAGAGGAGCCACCGCTCGACGATCGTCAACCACCACCGCCAGCCGATCTCGACAATCATGGCAAGGAAGAGAGGAAGAGTCAGCAAGGAAGAAGAGGAAGAATGGAGCAAGGAAGAAAAGGAAGAATCCAAACAAGGAAGAAGAGAAAGCCCAAGCAAGGAGGAAGAAGAAGCTCAAGCTCAAGATCCTCCAAGTGGTCGCACTGCTCTACTTATCAACCACCATCACCGCCACTTTCATCATTGTCCCTACATCTCCATACTACCGAACCATTACAATCGTTGTTACATAGTTTTTCCTCCCTCATATGCAATTGTAATCTTAGATCAGAAGACTCACTAAACAGATACAGATAAGCTTTTATCTTCCCCGTGGTTTTCCCCTCTTTGAGGTTTTCCACGTTAAAATTTTGGTGTCTCTTGTCTTTTTGATTACGTGTGTGTGCTGGACTTCACAACAAGGCAATGAACTTTCACTCTACCACATGATTTTCAAATGCAGTGCGTGGGAAGTAAAACCCTCAATAATTTTCATGAACATCTACGTTATGGCAAATACAAACACTGTTACAACGGAGCCTCTCCCAACTCCTCAGTCATTCTCAAAACCCATCCTCAACTAAGACGTTGAGGGCGGAATGGGAATCTCTTTGGAAGATCGGTCAAATCGGAGAAGTCTCAAAATAAAATGATCAAGAGATTACAATACCGCTACAAAACATATCTTAAAGATCGGTCGGTCTGAGGAGGTCAAAATGCTAATCCTCCCGACACTAAGTTCCTCCGCATGGAGCCGTAACGATCTCCTCGACACCGCTAGTTCCACTCATCCATCGCGCGGTACCAACCGTTACTAATCCACCGATTGTTGTTGATAGCTTCACACATGCTCATCTTGTTAATCCCGCGACATGACATTACGTAATTTAATACAAGATGAATTTCACCTTAAGAAATCTTCACCCACACCGCGATGAGGAGTCCTCACCTTTAGTATTTCGACATCCAATTCCGGTTTTAAGCTTAGCATTGATTCTATGATGGAAAGACACACAAACACATCGACCATTATGGACTATCATGCATATCCAAGCTCCTGACACTACTTGTTTTTCCGCTTACCCTCAAAGGGCAAGCTCGACTTGGTTCCACTCTCCAAGGGGATCCATCCATACCTTTAACTCGCTGTGTTTTTTGTGGAATCATTGCAAAACGAGAATCATTAAAGATTCCTCCCATCTCAGCATTCAAAATGAGGGTGAATCACTTAAAGAATACTTCCGAGATTCTCCTTAGAAGCTCGCCAAATACCGAATAAACCTTGAATTAAGAGGAGTTTTCGGAGGGCTCCGGCCTTTTATTCATCATTACACTGACACACCGCTCATCGACTTAGTTCATCATGTGGAAGCACAAATCTCGATGAAGTTATTCATATCGCAAACAATTTGAACAATCTGTAGGGAAACGTAAAAGCATCCCATAAAATACGCACAACCCAAAAAAAAATGACAAGATAGTCGTGATCTCCCTCCACGACCTCCATATCAATCGACTCAAACGAACATGCCTCCAACTGGGGGGCAACTCTTGATCTCAAAAGATTATCTAAATCAAAATTCTGGATATCTGATTGATTATTAGTTCAAAAGTAAGTCAACAATACCATTGAAAAGGCAAAGATCAATGGCTCTTACAAGCTCAAACAAATATTCGACCTCTTCCATACGCGGGTGCCATCGAATAATATTCACCAACAACCTGGACGGTCAAAACATCTTTGGTGGACTTCTCTAATCTTCCATAAGGTTAACGCATCGAGGAAAAACTTCGACTAACAACCGATAGTCAAACGCCTTAGTGGACTTCGCCATCAATCATGACAAACAACCTGAAAGGTCAAAACCTTGTGGACTTCTCCTCCAGAGGTTAATGTCATCAAGCAAAACTCGACAAACAACCGGAAGGTCAAGGTCCTTGGTGGACTTCCACGCCTCTTCATATTCACCAATAACCTAATACAAAACTACTACCCACACAAATTAACTTCCTTAACTCATAAAATAACCTGATAGGTCAAAATCTCATTCAATTCACCTAAGCACGCACGGCAACACCACAAATAACTACGACAAAGACCCTGCCTAATATCGCCGACCGCCGCTAACATGCTGACCATCGCCAGAACTGCCGCGCCAATTCAATGGCCACTATCGCGAAACCGTCCGGTCAGCCACCATCGTCCGTCCTCCGGACATCGCCACAAAACGTCATCGCCAATTGCTGCTGCCACCAATTCGCTCACAATGTAGCCACCGCTACATTTCAGCTGTCACCGCCCATTATCTTTGCATCTGGCGGTCATCTCGTAATTCATTGCAACATGTTGCTGCCATCGCTTAATCGCCGTTTCACTCCGATAAAGCGATCGCTGGACCACCGTCGGCTCAACTATCAGCTTATGCCGATAGTTGCCGCCACCGCTTGAACGGCCGCCGCCATCGCTCATCATTCGATCCGGGCTGGATTATAAGCTGCGGTTAGCCACTATCGGACTGCCATACACTTCAGGCCATTAATTGCCTTAATTATCGCTGAGATGGCATTTCCGGTTATTGACTACATGTTGCTGGTCCTCTGCTATCTATCATTCGTTTTGAGACATTCGCCGTGAGCTCTGACATCGCCGGCCAATCGCAGGCTACCACCGCCGATACTGGTTTGCTCGCCACCATCTCCGGCAATATTTCGCATTATCACCACCGTCGCTTATCTCACCACCACTCGCGGTCACCATCGCCACCAATGTCGCTGCCCCATCGTGAACATTTTGCCAACTCGCCTCCGGGATCACCTCTAACCCGGACGGCCGACGAGGCTGAACTGGACGAGGTGAGAACGCCACGAATACCCCTTGATCGCTTCCTAACCCGGACCGACGAGGGAAACCGGAACATGACGTCGTGGCCTTGACCGCTAACCTGACGATCGAGATAAGAACCGGAGGGGAAGGGAACCACGACGATGTGGGCACTAACCCGATGATCCGACGGAAGAATCGACGGCGGAACCGGAACCACGACGTGATTGGCTTTCTAACCGGACGGTCCGAGGTAAACGGAAGGTAAACGGAACCATGACGCATCGCTTCTCACGCCTCTAACCCGGACGATCCGACGGACCAGAACCGACGACGGAGCGAACTACCACGACAGGCCTTGATCGCCTTCAACCTACCATGGGCCGATACGAGGTCGGTAAACCCAAGACGAGATACCGGGCCTTGACGAACCCGACGGTCCGGTCGAGAAACTGTAATCACGAATATACTTTGATCGCCTTCCCTGACACGGTCCGACGGTCGGAAACCGGAACCACGACGAGTACCAGGGCGATCCCTAACGGACGGCCGACGAGGTCGAGAATAACCACGACGATACCGTGGCCTTGATCGCCTCAACCGGAATGGTCCGACGAGGTCGAACCGGAACCACGACGATACCTTGGGCCTTGATCGCCTCAACGGACAACAGAAGAACCGCACACGTATACCGTGGACCTTGATCGCCTCTAACGACGGTCGACGGTGAAACCGGAACCATACGGCCACGGCCTTGATCGCCTCTAACCCGGACAGGACGGTAAACTAACCACGACGTATATCGTGCCTTGATCGCCTCCTAACCCGGACGGTCCGAGGCGGAATAACCACCACGATACCGGGCCTACCTCTAACCCGAACGCGGCAGGTAGAACCAAAACCACGACGATACCGCGCCTTGATCGCCTAACCCGGACGGTCACGAGCGAGAATAACCACGAGAGCGCCTTGATCGCCTCCTTGATCGCCTCAACGCCTTAATTGCCTCCAAAGGACCTCACTGAGAAAGGGAGAGGGGAAAGGTGTACCTCTCCCTCTCACCCTGGGGAGTATTTATAGCACAAGGGACAAAAGGGTAAAATCCCTCAAAATGGCTCAAAACTCAGCCATTTCACATGAAGCAGCTCATGAGCCAGACGCTACAGACGACGCCAGACCGCGGCCTCCGCCCTGTTTGACCGGAGGCGGTCGGCGACCTGCACTGGCCGCTGACGGCCGACAACTGGCTGCCAACAACCGTGGCGACCAACCGTCGGGACAACTGCCCGACCAACCGTCAATTCGAACTGCCGCGCATCTTCAACTGAACGCGAAACCTCGGATCGAACCAACCGCACCAATCGACCCAAGACACGAATCGACCCGCTGAACGCCACGGCGCGACTGACGCAGCTAATAAGCGACAATGACGCCGACGGGGCATAAGGCCAGACGCTAACGGCGCCGACGGCGCTTCCCCTCAAAATGGTTGAAAACTTCGTGAGTATCCAAATAGATCCGTAAACCTCAAAATCTCATGTCTCGCTATATTTACTTATAATCATAATATTGTATTTTATAATGATTTGTTCTCTCAAAATATATATCTACGCGTTCGTTGAAGAATCGTTATTTTCGAGCATACACATATATTTTTGGATGATTAAGCTAATGTTATCCAAAATAGAGGGTAAACATATGGCTCTCAAAATACCACTACCAAAGCACAAATCTTGATGTCGAAAGCATATGATTTTGAGTCGACCGATCGAGCAAAATATCATTGGAATCTTTGGGACATCAATTAAATCTCAAAACACTCAAATGTAGAGTGTTTATAGTCAAATCGAGCGCTCGACGAGCGGATCTAACGAGCCTAAGATCTCATAATCACTTCATTTGGGCATCCAAATGCTCAAAATACATCAAATGATCAAGGAATCATCACGGATCGAGGGGATACGGCTTTACATAAATTTATGACGCCTCTCCTCCCATCTATAAATATTTCATTCCTCACAAAGGCGGGTGAAGTGGGTGAAGTGAGGAGCCACCGCCGACATCGGAACCACCACCGGCTGTCGATCCTTGCCGCCACACCGCCTGAAAGCAAGGAAGAAGCGGAAGAGTCCGAGCAAGGAAGGGAAGACCGGAAACAAGGAAAAGAAGAGTCAAGAAGAAGAAGAGGAAGAAGGAAAGAAAAGAATCCAAACAAGGAAGAAGAGGAAAAGCTGCAAGGAGGAAGAAGAAGCTCTTGAAGATCCTCCAAGCAAGGTCACTCTCACAATATCAACCACCATGCCACCATCGCCAATTGTCCCTACATCTCCACCTACTACCAGCAACCATTACAACCTGATCGTTGTTACATAGCTGTTTTTCCTCCTCATATGCAATTCTGTAATCTTGTATCGAAGACTCAGTACTCAAACAGGATACATAGTAGAAGCTTTTACTGTTAGCGTGGTTTTCCCTCTTTCGAGATTTTGTTAAAAATTTTGAGTCTTTGTTTGCTTTTGATCTGTCTAACTTCACAATAAAGGCTATAGAACTTTCACTCTACATGACTGGTTAGCATAACAAAGAGTTATATACATAATATAATATTAATATTATATATTAGCACAAATTTTTTATTGGTGAATCTATAATTATTGTGAATTGAGCACAATTCACTTCGTGATATCCCACACATATCAGAGCTTACATATACCCGATTTGATTTTATAATTTATAATATTTTTATTAAAAATAATTATTATTATCTAGTAACTTCTAGAATCTCAAATATTTTTTTTTTTAATTTTTTTTTATTGATCTGACTTAGGCCATTGCCAAGATTTAATGGATAATTATCTTTAAAGTTTAAACAGTCAAAGTTCTATTTGAGGTCGTATTGATTAGATTGTTTTGGCTGTCTCTTATTATCTAATTAGTGGGTTTAATCACCTTCTCTTAGCTCAGTTGGTGAGCTAAAAGCTTTTGACCGAGTCAATCCTCTGCTCTATATCTAAGAAAAAAAAATAAGTTGAGATCGACACATGGAATGTAACGACGATTATAGAGATTATTTTATAATATAAGAAAAAAAAAAAAAACTTATGGATTTGTCCTCTTTTTTATTTCATAAAAAAAAAGGCGGATTTATACCCACACCATACAATTTTTATAGATTTTTATATCTATCACTGAAATTTGTATATTTACATATATAAAACACATGTATATATATAAAAAAGTATTACATAAATAAAGATAAAAATTTAAGTAAATATGTGCGTAAATATTTAAAAAAAAAAATTAATGCTTACGCATTAATATTAATTTATTACTAATTTATGGAATTGCTAGAAGGTTCGATGAACAATACAGTGACAGATTAGAATAGGAACCAAAGGGCCAGGCTGTAAAACAATTTCATTAAATTAAATGGCCATAAATAAATAATTTTATTGATTAGTATTCCCATCTATATTACTTAATTATTTTTAAGAAGACCTGGCTGGTGTGAATTCTTTAAGACTCTGTTTGAACATTACTAATATTAAAAATATAAAATCCAAATAAATTATTATAAATTCATAACCAATCGATTAAATTATTTTAATTAATTTCTTTTTTCTTCACTTGTTCAATCAAAACAAAGGCTACGAGATGCTACTGGTCAAAAATTTATCAAAAATACACTTTTCAAAGAAAACACTATTGCATATTTTTTGGCAGTTTTTTTTTCAAATTTATTATTATTATCATCATCATTATTATTAAAAGTATTTACATATATAACACATAATTCATATCTATTTATATTTCTAACATCTAAATTATTATATTTACATAAATATTATTTAAACTTTTAATACTATATTAAAAATAATATCATTATTAATTTTTTAAAATAAAATATATTTTTTTATATATATAAAAATATTATATTTATAAATATCAAATTTTAGATATCATATACTTAAATGCATAAACATTATGTTATATATATATATATATTATTATTTTTATTAAATGTTGATGCTGACGTGTAACATTGTAAATATGAAAGCCCGGAGACTTTGGAGTTGGTAGCCTTAGTTGGTCTTCTTAGTTGGTGGAATATATATATATATATATATATATATATATATATATATATATATATATATATATATATATATATATATATATATATATATATATATATTGCTATTTAATAAATCAAAAGGCATAAAATTTACGATTTCAGTTTAATTTCAATGAACCTTTAATCCATAAACGTCATATTTAAATAGAAATTTTAAATTTTAAAATTAACTGCAAAAAAAAAAAAAATCAGTTGATGAACAATGCATTATTTGATTAAGGAAAAACTATTAGGTCAATTCTCTTGATTTAACTATAATATATTAGATTTAGATATCACTTGATTCTTTAATTACTATTTCAAAATTTTGTATTATATTTTTGAGGCGTAATTTGATCTCATTTTAATTCTAATCGATCCACTCTTGATATTGATGAGTTTGTCTTATCAAGACATTCAATTTAACTGTAAACTTTATAAAATCAGAATTCAAATGATCTCAAATTTAATTTTAAAAGATTCTAATATTTTTATTGCTATGAGATTCATGCCCGATTTGTATATTATTATTGTAGAGCATGCATATTTATATGCTTAAATAACTAATTAACAAATAATTTTGATTTTGCTTCGAATTAAATTTGAATAAGCTAGAAATATGATCATTCATGGTTGAGTAGACCCAACTTGAAATTATTCCAATTTCAAGTTAAGCCAAAATGAGACTAAACTCCATATCACCCCTAACTCATATGACAACACATGGCTTATTAGGTTAGATTAAGGGTTTATTTTGGGGAAGCTTTAGCTTTTTGATAAGCTTGTTGTAAAACTGTTGTGAGGAAAATAATTTTTAAAAAAATTATTGCATTTATTATAAATATTTTTTTTATTTTGAAAAATTCAAATAGTAGTTTTCTGACACCCATCACATTCTAACATCTCTAATTCTTAAAAGTAATTTTTCATAACAAAATTTTCTAAAAAGTAGCTAAAAAATTGATAGATAAATACAACTATAGTTACTTTTTAGCTGCTTTGCGAAATCAGAGCAGCAATAAAACTATCATAAACACAACATAAATTGAAGAGTTGAATCGCCCAAACTCAACCCAATTTGATAAAGCAAGTTAAGACATTGCACTCAAATTTAAATTTTAATCAAAATACCATATATAAAAAAATGCCATATAATTTAAGAAAAAAAATTCCTAAAATATTTTGAGTTTTTTTTTTTTTTTTTTTTTGTAGAATGAATCCAAAAGCATTGATTTTTTATCTTTTCTAACGTAGGAGAAATATAAAATTTTAATTTATTTCTTATTCATCTCAAAACAATATATGTGGGATTAAAATTTGGTCAGAAAAAATGGTAAATTATTATTTTTAATTTGTCCAAGTAGGGACTATTTAAATTTTGGTACTACTCTTACATATGTGGGATTCAAAATTTAAATTAATGCTAATGCAATATAAAATTATACGAAACAACTGTCATCCACCCCTACCTATCTTTACGCTGCGAGGAAGTCAGCACAGATCTTAATTGAATGTAGAGCATAAATATACAAATAAGTAGGGGTATAAACGAACCGAGAGTTCAACCAGCTACTCGTGATTCGGCTCGATTAGAGCTCGTTTATGTTCGTTCATTTAATTAATCGAGCGAGCGAGCAACTTTTGTAAATACTCGATTGTTAAATGACGAGCGACAAGTTATTGTTGATTCAGTTATGTTAAGTGAACGGATCATTTAAAAGGAACAAGCTCGTTAAGGAGCTCGATAATGGCTCGATTAAGGCTCGATTAAAGAACGTTCGTAAACAATCTTGTATAAGGCTCGATTAAGGCTCGATAATGGCTCGATTAAGGCTCAATTAAGGCTTGTTCATAAACAATACTGTATAAGGCTCGATTAAGGCTCGGTTAAGGCTCGATAATGACTCGATTAAGGCTCGATTAAGGCTCGTTAAGGAGCTCGCGAACACCTAAACCCTAAACGAGCTCAAGCTCGAACACCATCGTAAAAGCTCGAATCGAGCTCGAGCTCGATACTGGCAAACGAGCTTGAACTTGAACAGTACCCTGCTCGGTTCGGTTCGGTTCGTTTGCAGCCCTACAAATAAGGATTCAACTTTTTTTTTTTTTTTTTTTAAATTGCCATGATAATTGGAGGGTACTTTTTTAATTTCCAAACATCTACATAATGTAAAAAAATAATTTTAAAAAAATGATCACAACCGTCCAAAATGTATTGCATGATTAAGATTTGAGAACTTTATTCTCGAATTACGATAATAATTGGAGAGGATCTAAATACCATTTATAATAATGACATAAGTAACTTATCTTTCAAATCTACACATGCAATGAAATGAATTTTTTATTTAAAATGAAATTAAAATTTAGGTGTGAAGAGGAAGAAAACTTCTAATACCCTTCCCCCCATTCAAGGGATCACCCTACAGTAAGTCGCACCCATACCTTTTGTAAAGAAAAATAAAAAATATTTATCTATATATAATAAATGAATAAATTTATACTTTCTCCATTTTTTTTTTAATTCCATAAAACTTTGGTTTTATTTTAGGCTGATGATCACTCGAATATAGCCCTTGAAATTCTTTATAAGAAATTTAATAAAAACTTTGTTATGAGAAATGGCCATAAATCATTAAATAAGTATGAAGATTTGTGAGGTATGTAAAGATTTATGCTCATCAATGAAACATAATTTGGGAGATTTACATACAATCACACCGCTTTTATATATTTATGGATTTAATATCTAAATATTAATATTTAATTATATAAAATCAAATAATTTAATTGCATTAAAATATATACATGGAAAAAAATTTTTTTTTTCACATCAATAAAGTTAATATCTTTAATTTTTTGATGTAATTTAAAATTTTAGATTGTATAGAAGTAAATATATGTTAAATATGTAAATACATAAGAATTACAAAAAAAATATGTAAATCCCCCAATATAATATTACAAAATATCTTTGACATAAAAATTAAAATGGAATTTTTTTTTTAAATCATGAAATCAATTCGCACCCCGCATGCACTCGAACCCTCATCTCCTCCTTGAGAGCTTCGTGAGCTTCGCTCCTATTCTACGGGATGTTGTATCTCCTTCTTGAGAGCTTCGCTCCCATCCGACGGGACATGATGTCTTGCACTATTTCAGTCAGATTCAATAAATTAGGTTTTATAAGTTAAACTCAAAACCAGATATTTAAGGTTCAACAATTCAATTGAAGATGAATTAAATGTCATAATAATTATTTTTATATGATTAAAATAATATAATAATATAATCATTATATTTTTCATAAATTTAATATATAATATTTAAATTGAGAATTCTTCACTAATCATGAATATTTTGAATAAGAATCTAAATTTTAAGATATGATATATATATATATATATATATACATATATATATATATATACATATATATATATATATATATATATACATATATATATATATATTAATATAGATTTTATTTTTAGCTTCTAATAAAATTAAAATTAAAAAAATTGAACAATAGTAAAACCAACTGATTCTTCAAAAAATAGATTCAGTTCACCAATTTAATTGCTTTTGACAATTTTGAAAATTAAAATTAAATTTGGATCATTTTCAGTAAAATAGGTTAAAAGAAACTTATAATAGGAATTATCCTATTTCCGTCATAGTACATATTCTCAAGTCCACAGATGCCCGCAGATGCAATAAACTCAATTTCTTTCATTTGTTTAAACACTCCATTACATAAATTCAAAAGAGATTGTTTTGGGAAGGAGAAAAGTATTCTCATACAGAAACTCAAAATAACAGACAATTATTCTCAAAGAAATCAAAACCTTTCTCCCACCTTCCCTGTCCTTCAATATTAGCAAACCTGAAAATGCTCCTCAAACTGGTCTCTAAAAACCTTGAGAATGTCACGAAGCACAACAATGCCGACGAGGCCATAGTCTTCCTCCTCAACCACCCACACATACCCAACTCTGTGCGCCAAAGCCTGCACCATGACCGCCACCAACGAGCTCCCCGGATGGCAAACAATGGCTTCCTCCGACCTGCGCCCCATCCTCGAAGAATAGCTACCTAACCTCCTCAATCTCCTCGGCACCTTCCTCATCTCTCCTTCTTCGTCCGAAGAAGACGATGTCGAAGATGAAAACACCGGCCGTGAGACCACCTCCATTAGCTCAACCATCCCCTGCATGCCTTTCTTCTTCAAAAAAGACTTCAAGGCCCGAACTGCGGCGTCAGGGGGAGAGGTGCACCAGTCAATGTAGGCCATGAAATCGCCGGCGGTGAGGACGGAGAGCGCAGCGGCGACAGACTCGTCGCAGCCTGTGAGGGTGGAAGGGGAGATCTCGCCGATGAGCTTGCGGTCGTCGACGACCGCGACGGAGGTTTGTTCGAGGAGGCACGGTAGATGAGGGGAGGGCGGAGAGGGCCGGGTCGTGGTGGTGAACGGCGAGGATGTCGTTGGAGCGGACAAGGCCGAGCTCTGTTACGGTGCAGGCGGCGATGGGGAGAAGATGGAGATTGAGTTAAAGAAGAAACGGGCGAAGTCTTCCGGTGTCAGCCAGCAGAAGATACCGGAGTAGTGAGGCTGGAGCTTCTTGCGGGAGCGGATGGGAACTAAAAGAATGTGCGCACCGCCTAGGATCAGGTCCAGAGCATCAAGAATTCTGAAAACAGAGACAAGATCAATTTTTTATCAAATAAAATGATTTCAGGTAAGAATTGCGTTATTCTATACTATCCCTCTTTTGGAAGAGGAAAAAAATAATTATCATTTAACTTCGCAAGAAATAAATAATGCGAATTCCATTTGAAGATATGAACTGCTTCATCTATTAAATATAATTTTAACTGGCAACCGAACCCAAATCGATGACGATATAAACAGGACCGCTGATTCAGCCAAGGAATCCAATCAAAGCACGGCAAATCGACGGTCAAAGAAGTATCTTTTCCAAGAAGTACAAAATAAGTACCTCGAATTCGATTCAACGCAGCGCACGAGGGCAGCTGACTCCTTCGATAGGAGAACGGAAACGGGATTCTTGAGGGCGGCCGCCGGCGACGAGATGTTCTCCTTGGCGCAGAGATAGCAGAGAATATCAACCATGCATATTTTTCCAGCGCAGGATTTCGCCTCCGGCGTCGATCTATCGGAAGTCCACACGCTTACATAGGTCTCTCCAGGTTGACGGAGGGCGAACAGGGCTTCGCCGACGGTGGTGGAGATCGGAAGCGATTTCAGCGCGGCTTGCCGATGCAGAGATCGGATAGCTCATGAGACAGGAGGCTAACTGCCATACACTCGCGAATAAACCCTAAGGTCTCCGGAAAGGATGCGGTGTTAAGGAAATAGAGAAGGAATGGAGGTGGAGGGTTTGAGAGAAAGGGATGAGGGGTTTATTTATATTTATAGAAGATGTATGGAGGAACAGTAAGGGAGAGATGGGAGGGGATTGAGAAACGAAATATTATTTAAGAAAAACAAATATACTGTGATTGTCTTGACTGTACTTGAACTTTAAATTGGGCCTTTGAATCAAATCGCGTTGGGCTGGATAGTAGATTGATAAATATATCGGAAAACTATAATCGTAATATTTTGATGTAAACTAGATAAACTTTGAATCATTAAATCTTTTTTTAAATTACTATTTTTTTATAAAAAAAATTACTATACTAATTTGAAAATAGATCTAATAATTTTGAGCATTTATATATATATATATATATATATATATGCATAATATATAATATTACATCAAAAATAATATTAATATTAATTAGTGAAATATATTTTTTATATAAAAAAATTGTTATTTTTATATTATTATCTTCAACATATATTTGATATTAGGGGGATTTACATACATACCACTCAATACTTATTTTCTTATCTAGCATCTAAAATATTTTATTTATAAAACTAACACCTTAATTCTATTAACATCATAAAATACCTCTCTCTTAAGAGAGAATATTATGTGAAGTGTCAATATACAGTTTTGTATTTGGACATTAAATCAGGTATAGATATCAGATAAAGTATAAATTAACTATAATACTTAATTTATATTTTTATCAAGTGTTTAATGTTCGGAGCACGTAATATTGAGTTGTTTGTAATCAGAAGCGTTTATTCTTCTACATTCAATACTCTTTAAAGCATGAAGCATTTCCTCTCGAAAACACTTGTTTGGTTGCAAGTGAGTATTCATTCACTTTCATACGTTTATTATTTTTTTGGTTGCGAGCAAATCTGATTATATTTATTTGAGCATTTGAAATACATCGATAAGATTTGAGTGTATTTGGAATTCAAATGATTCAAATCATATCAATAAAGTGATGCGGCCGGGGCGCCCGCCGCCGCCATCGCCGCCGGCCCGCCACTCCATACCGTCGGTCACCATGCGGCCATGCTTCGCTGCTTCATTGTCCATCACATACCCGGCCATGCCGGTAACCCCACCATGAAACCATAATTCTTTCATTACATTTTATCAAAAAAAAAATGCAAGTCATGTATTTTAAAGCTCAACCATAACTATAAAGTAATCCTTTTGAATTATTTCTGTATTCTTTACATCGTCTAAATCAGATCAATGACCTCTAAAACTCTAGACTATAAACGAACTTTTACCGAGTTGTTTTGGTTGGTGGAGTTCTCAATATCGTCGGGTTTGGCGGTTTTGTGCTCCCAAGATGATGATGGATCTGTGTTGGCGATGGGAAGAGAAGACGGACTCATCGCTCCTCTTGGTGAGGAAGCGTGGGTGTACTCGATCCGCATTCGATTCTCTTAGGCGGTACTACCTTGCGGTGAAAAGAAAAGCGGCACTTATAGGCTTCGGGTTGCCATTCGAGATTATTGATTCATAAAGTACCAAAATGAGATTAAGTGAATATCCGTCAGATGTAAATTTTATATATCATAGGTTCATGAGAGTAATATGATCTACTATAAAGGGATGAGGCTTGGACGAAATGGCTGGTATTTTTCTATAGGATTTCAGAACAGCGTGGCAGCCATCTGCTAGTTTTAGAAGCAATTATAACTCCTTTATTTTCTATAATTTCAATTTGCACCTAATTTAGAATGAAAATAAATAGAAGAATTAGGACCTCTTCATAATTTTTTTAGTATGAAATAAATACTAACGTCTCTTTTTTGTTTCAAATATTTTTAATTCTTATATCTTAAAAATTTAATTAATGAATTGAGTTTGACTAAGTATTAAATTATGATTTTTTAATGACAGATTATTACAAACAGAGTTCTGATATAGTTACATGTTGATTAATAATATATATATGTATGATCAATTAATATATAATTATTATATATTAATTATAAAAAAATTATAGAATTAAAATTTCTAAAGAAATATTTAATTGAGAAAAAAACTAGCTCAAAAAATATAAATTTAATTTAAATTTGGGCATGCAAATAGTTTTCGCATGCCTGCATTCACTCAAATTCATCTGATTTAAATAATAATAATAATAATAATAAAAGAGTTTCGATGTTGGGCGAAAATGAGGACAATTTTACGTTTTAATATTTTTGATGACCGGTTATGGCTGAAATTTATGCAAACTTTATTAATATTTTGAAGAGTGTCGGTCCAGACAACAATTTCAGGCGAAGATCAAAAAGGAATAAACCGTAATTTATAAATTGGAACGACATTTTACCAAACTTTGCACCGGCCTTCAAATTTCCTTTACAGTCATGTGGATGAGACCAAACAAATTTAATGTGAGAACCCGAATTAATTAACCTTATTTATTTTATATCTTAAATATGCTTATAATATGTTATAACTTAAAATAAACAAAAAAAAAATCAAATCTAAATCTCAATTTCACGATAATTATTTAACTTAATTTTTAAAATGAAATTAAAATCAAAGTAAAATATAAGTTTTAAAATAAAAAAATATACATATATATACATATTTTTTGAAAAATTGGGGAGCCCAATCGTATTGCTCAAATGAGGTAGTTACATCAATGTAAACAATACATAATGTAGAAGAAATAAAGAAAAAGGGACTGTTGAACAAAGATAAAATTAAAGCAAAAGGATGCTCGAAACATCAAAAACAATAACATTTTTTTTTTAAGAAAAATTAAGGGTTTTGCCGAATTTTCATTTCAAAAGAGAAGATAAAAAAAATTACAATGGACTATAGAAAATTGAAAAAGAAAACCGTTTAGGAAGGAGTAACAGACCTGTGGTAAAAATAAGGATAAAATAAACTCTACTCACCTGGGCTAAGAATAAGATTCTCAATGCAATCTGAGAAACATTTTTCCTTAAGAGAAAATAGGTCCCATAAATATGAAAAGGAAGCCAACCTCTCTCTCGGTGGTCAAAACTACCCTCTAAGGTATCCATCCAACTCGCACAAGAAAAAGAAAATCCAGCTGGAAGAAAAGAAAGAAACAAAGGGGAATACCTGGTTGCAGAGATGGCCTCTAGGATGAAGATGATAGTAAAGCATCAATGGAGACCAATAGAATTTTCATCATCGACCCGGTGGGCGGCAAGAACCAGCAAAAATTCCTTCCAGGCAACAACATCCAAAAACTAGAAAAAAAAGAACAATTTATGAAACGAAATTCCTCGATTTGTTCAGTAGTTGGTGCACATGCACTGGCCAAGTAGGCTTAAACTTCCATTTTCTCAACTTGAGAGCTTCAACAGATCTGATCTGAGATAATATGGAAACATGCAAAGTAGAATCTCCTCCATGAAACCTGCGATTCCTTTCCTTCCAAATATGATAAATAGTAATAGCAGTGATAAGAAAACCATGTCTTTTAAGAGCCTTATGATCAAAGCCATTAATAGAGCTAAGGACTTGATGAAAGGTGTGTTGAATAAGAAAGGATGAACCATTATGTAAGAGTGCTCTAATTAAACTCATAGAAACCGAACATTCAAAGAAGAGATGTACATGAGATTCATTAATCACTTTACATAAACAAAAAGGAATGATCGAGCCCAAACCTCTAGCGTAGAAAACAACTGCGGTCTTTAGTCCCCCTAACTAAGACATTCAACAAAAAATGACAAAATTAATAGAGTAGCCTTTAAACCATATCTCATCCTTCCAACTAACCGAACGGATGTGCTCAAAAAGAAGGATTTAATCACTATAGGATTGATTTGAGTTTGTCCACACCAAAGAATGGAATCATCATAAGAAGAATCAGAACACCTCGAAATCAGATCAAAACAGTAAAGAAATTCAGTTTTCAAGAGCTCTGGCAATAACCACTTTCCATTCAATAGAACAGAAATCACAGGAGAGTTAGGGGGGAAGGTTGAAGATGGAAAAACAAATAAGACTCAACAATTCCAAAAGAGAATGTCCAGCACACCATGGATCAAAAAAGAGGGAGAACAATTGCCCATTACTAAAATTAAAATTTTGATTTCCTCTAACAAGATAAGTCAGAACCTTTAAGTCTTTCCAAAGTGGGGAAAATTGAAGGGGATGTTTGCTCCAAATGGAACCATACTTATTAAATACCCAGTCCTAACATGGATGATCTATTGAGAATCTTCCACAGTATTATGATTTTATAGATTTGGTTCAAAGTAGAGACTGAAGTAATCCTAGTTCTTCCTTTATCTCTTGGGAGCATAGCTTTAGCCCAAGAGATAGAATAAACTTGGATGAAAGAAAAAGTTAGCCGTGAGAGCCAAAATTTTCTTTATCACCCCTTTAGGACAAGTCACTGATCTAAACTAATAGGTCAAGTAATTATTGATAAAAGCTCTAAGAAGTTGGAATCGACCTCCAAAAGATTGGATTTTACTCGTCCACCCCGCAAGCCAATTGTGTAGTGTGTCTAAGATTGACCTGAAATGGGACATCTTGAGGTAACTCACTGTTAAAGGAAGACCAAGATATTTGAGAGAAAATCGCATAATTTGATATTAAACACTGCACTAAACTACTCTGGTTGTCTCACATCTTTAGAGAAATACAAGGAGGATTTGTCACTGTTAACCGCTAAACCCAAATAGGCTTCTAATGAATGTAAAGAAATATTAAGAGCATTGATTGTAGATAGGGCTGCAAATGAACCGAGCATTCGACAAGTTACTCGTGACTCGACTCGATTAGAGTTCGTTAATGTTCTTCATTTAACTAATCGAACGAGCTTGAACACTTTTGTAAATACTTGATTGATAAATGAACAAGCTTGAACAAGTTGTTGTTCAGTTCATTTATGTTCATGAACAGTATCATTTAAAGCTCGCGAGCAAGCTCGTTAAGAAGCTCAATAATTGCTCGATTAAGGCTCGATTAAGGCTTATTCATAAACGATACTGTATAAGATTATTAATGATACTGTATAAGACTCGATTAAGTCTTGATTAAGGCTTGATTAATGCTTGATTAATGCTCAATAATGGCTCGATTAAGGTTCATTTATTTCATTAGCATTGCTTGTTAACAGCTCGATAAGCTAATCGAGCCGCTCAAGAACAAGCTCGAGAACTCGAACATGATTTTTTAAACAAGCGAGCAGCTTTTACTAAAGCTTGAATCGAGCTCGAGCCAAGCTCGAGCTCAATAATAACGAAACTTCGAACAAGCTTCTACTCTGCTCGGTTGGTTTGCAACCCTAATTGTAGAAGCCTCAGCTTGACCCATAGCCAATAGATCATCCACGAAAAGTAAGTGGGAAATATCACAATTTCCCATAATAAAAGAATTATATCTTTTAAGACTTACTTCTCTATCTAAATGCACGAAAAAATATCCATAGCAGTGTAAATAGAAAAGGGGATAGGGGACACCCTTGCCTTAATCCATTAGAAGAGGTGAAGTAGCCTTCAATCTCCCCGTTGAGAATAATTGAGAAAGGAACCTCCATAATGCAAGCTCTTATCAGATTAATAAAGGGATGAGGTATCCCTTTCTGATGCAATCTATGAAGAATAGACTTACGGTTCACCGTGTCGAAGGCTTTCTTAACATCAATTTTTGCAATAAATCTTTTTTGAGAGTTGGAAGGAAGGAAATCATTGCAAAGCTCATGAGTCAGGGCTATGTTATCAGTAATATCCCTATTTTGAATGAAAGCTGATTGGGCATAATGTACTATACTGGGTAGAACTTTTTTAAGTCTGTTAGCAAGCACTTTAGCAATTACCTTATAGAATGTATTACATAGAAAAATAAGTCTAAAATCAGACAGCTTATTTGAATGCTTTACTAATGGAGGTGTGCGTCTTTCTTTTGATAAGATTGAGAGAATGTGAGTATTGGAGGTGAAATAAGAAGATATGTTGGATAACTAGTGCTCCCACTAAGGATTGTCAAGGTTTGGCCACCAAGCTCTCAAATCACAAGAATAACTTAATAATTTATAATTATTAAAAATTTTCTTTCATTATAATAAGAGGGGCTATTTATAGCCATTACAAGCATCTTTCAAAAGAAAAAAAAATTCAAAATATAGACGGAAAGGTGGGTGGCCACATTAATATGAAGTATTAAATTGTGTCATTATTTTATGTCATCCGCCTATTTCACATGCTATTATTTTATGTGAATTCAACCACCGCACATGTCATGCTTTGAATTTTTAAATATAAAATATTAAACATAGAGTTTCTAGAAGAAAATTAAAAATTACATAAATAAAAAAGATGAAATCATAAAATGGGTCTTAATAGGCTAATGGGCTAAGCCTTCTTCTTTCTTGAATTTTCTTGGGCTTTAGCTTGAGATCTTGTAAATGGATCTTGAGCTCTAATATTTGGATCCTCATTATGTTCTATATCAACTCCCCTGGGCTCAATTGAACTCTGCTCCGTAGAGTTGAAATCTAAGAAGCCTTCTACTAATTGTGAGACTAAAGTCTCCAAATCAGTACGGGTCAACCATGTGTCTTCAGTTGATGGCTTACTCTTCCAACGAACTAGAAAATAATGTTTAGAAGTTGGATTAATGGGTGCTTCTTCAGTGATAATATAGTCAACTTCAAAGGAAGAGGGCTTCGCAGTATGTTATATCTCCTCAAGAGTTAGAACAAGTTGAGGTTTTCTAATCCTTCATATGATAGAATATCTTCAATATTATTAACTGGATAAATGAGCATATCAAAAGGCAAATCAAGGTGATAAGCATTAGTTCCAATTTTCTTGAGAATTTAAATGGACCACAAGCTCGTGCATGTAATTTCTTATATCTAGTAGTTTGATAATGCTCAGGCCAAATGTGAATCAATACATAATCACATTCTTTATATTCTTTCGTTGAACGGATATGATTTTCCTTAGAAGCATAGTTATCATTACTTATAGTAATTTACTTTCTTATATCTTCATGGAGACTTTGAAAATCTTTAGCAAATGAGAATCGCATAAAATACATGAGATTGTAGGTTTGCTACATTTATTATTGGTGGGTTTTGACCATAGACTATCTCAAATGGTGATTTTTTGTAGTTCTAGATATAAGTACTATTAGAAAAATTAGGTTGGTAAATGTAAATCCTAATTTCCTAAACTTTTACCTACTAAACATCTAAGCAAATTTCTTAAGGTACAATTAATTACTTCAGTTTGTCCATCAGTTTGTGGGTGAAAGGCAGAAGAAAATTTTAATTTGGTACCTAATAATTTCCATAATATTTTCAAAAATATGAGACAAACTTAACATCTTTGTTAGAAATGGTTAAATGGAGTCCTATATTTCCTTAAAAATAATTTGGCTATATAAGAAGCATCATTTATTTTGAACAAGGTAAATAATGAGCCATTTTGAGAACCACTATCCAAAAATACTTATGTCTCTATGTCTTGGGTAATACTAGAATAAAATCCATTGATAGGTCTTCCCAAGGCCTATAAGAAAAAGGTAAGGCAGTGTATTGTCCAGACCTTTGTTTGATAATTTTAGCCTTTTTATAAATTAAATATTGAGCCACTAATTTTTGAACAACCCATTTTAATGAAGGCCAATAAAATCTATTTTCTAATAAACATATGGTCTTATTCTTTCCAAAATGACTAGCTACACCCCCAGCATATAGCTCAGTGATAAGGAATTCTTTAAGAGAAGAATGAGGAATGCATAATTATTTTCCTTTATATAAATATACATTTGTTATTAAGAATGTCCCTTGTAAAGTTATTGGTTTATCTAGGTGTTCAAGATAAATTAGGTGAAAGTCACGGCACACAATATAATCATCTTTAATTCTATCAAATCTTGGGATTCTCAATTCTATAGAAGAAATCATTAGGTTTATCCTAGATAAAGCATCAGCAGGCTTATTCTCAATTTCAAGCTTATGCTTTAAAACAAAAGAGTAGTCTTGTAAAAATTCAACCCATTTTGCATGCCTATAACTTAATTTTCATTGAGTATTAATGAATTTTAAGGCATGATGATCAGAATTAAGTATAAATTCTCTATATAAGAGATAATGTCGCCAATCCCTTAAGGATTGAATTACAGCATAAAACTCTCTATCATAAGTGGAATATCATTGTTTAGTTTCATTTAACTTTTCACTAAAGAATGCTATAGGATGATTCTCTTGACTTAAAATTCCACTTATCCTAATTCCTGAAGCATCACATGTCACTTCAAAGGCTTTAGAAAAATCAGGAAGCCTAAGGATTGGTGCAGAAGTGATAAGAACTTTAATTTGCTCTAAGGCCTTTTATGCATTAGAAGTCCAACAAAATTTATCTAATTTTAGTATATATTATCGAGGTGGTAATAAAATTCTTAATAAATCTCGATAAAAGTGGTTAAAGCATGGAAGCTTCTAACTTCAGTAAAACTTTTAGGAGATGACTAATCTAAGATTGCTTTCACTTTAAAAGGATCAAGTTTAAGTCTAGTAGTGGATATAATAAAGCCTAAAAAGATTATCTTAGCTTGCAAAAGAAACACTTTTTTTAAATTAATGTATAATTTCTCTTATAAGTAGTTCAAAGACTTTTGTAGGTGTTGTAGATGTTCATTTTCACTTGGACTAAAAATCATAATATCATCAAAATACACCACCAAAAATCTACATATATATGGTTTAAGAATATTATTTATTAATCTCATAAATGTGTTAGGAGTATTTGAAAGTCCAAAGGGCATGACAAGTCATTCATAAAGTCCATCAGTGGTCTTGAAAGCCGTCTTCCACTCATCTCCTGATCTAATCTGAATTTGATGATATCCACTTTTTAGATCAATCTTTGAAACAAAATTTCTCATGAGATTAAATCAAACATATCATCTAATCGGGGAATAAGAAACCTATATTTGATACTAATTTTATTTATTGCTTGACTATCAACACACATTCATCATGTTCAATCTTTTTTAGTTAATTATTGGGACTGCGCTAAGACTCTCTTGAATAAAACCCTTTCTTAATAATTCATCAACTTATCTTTTAATCTCACATGCTGGTAGGTTCATCCTATAATGTGGAAGATTAGGAAGTTGAGAAGTAAGAACTCAATAGCATGTTGAATGTCTCTTAGAGGAGGTAGCTCATCGAAGCTCATCTGCAATATCGTTAAAATCAAGAAGAGAAGAGACCACAACAGGTATGTGAGTCTCATTAGAGTCTGGCATGACTTCTTTTACATGTAATATGTGAATAAAAAATGAATCAAAAAATTCTTTTCATAAAGCTCCAAAATCTATCATTTCTATCTTTAGGGTCAAATGAGGAAGAGTAAGTGTTTTAAATTAAGAATCAGAAATGATAGTACTATGCCTAATAGTAGGATTTTCTATGATAATTAATTAAAGTTTGGCATTTTTTTTCGATAGAAGCTTTGGTTGCAAGTCAGAAGTTATTTTGTGTGGTGTTATGGAGAGTGTTTTTTCTACTGGCTTTATTGGTAAGAGTTTAATAGTCTTATTATTATGTTTAAAAACATAAGTATTTTTCCTACCATAGTGAATAACATTTATATCATATAGTCAAGGTCATCCTAAGAGATTACGAGTAATGTCTATAGGGAGAACATCACACCAAATTTGATCCTCATAGCTTCCTATTTTAATAGGAACTAAATACCGATTGGTGATGGGAAGAGATGTATGATTTACCCAACTAACATAAAATGGTTCAGGTGAGGTTCGATTTTAGGTTGGCTTTAGGTGTGTGTTGAAATGACATTCATAGCACTCCCTCCATCTATAACTAACATATATCTCTTTTCATTATACAAAACATACATGCTAAAAATATTCTTTTTCCTCCAATCGCCTCATTTTTTCGGTAAGACATCTCATCACATTAACATGAGTCGTCATTAATTCCAATTCTTCATCAATAAGGTGTCATCATAAACTTCTTCTAGATTATCATCTATTAGAATTTCAACTTCTTCTAAAAATAAGATTTGAGCTTTACATTGATTTTGCATATGACCTTTTTTATGACATTTAAAATATATTACTTCTCTAATGTTCTTAGAGCTCCCTTCAATTGAAGTTTTAGGCAAAGTGGACGAGCCATGTGGATGGGCGGGTCTAATAATAAATCTATGGGATAAAATAGAAGGTACTTGACTTTTAGTTTTAGAGAGGGAGGTAGATTTCTTTTATTGTTCAACCAATAATGCATAATAAGATGCTTCCTCTAAAGATTGTGGGTCAAATAATTCAACTTCATTTCTAATGTCAATTCTAAGTCTAATGACAAATTTATTGGCTAATTGCCAATCATTATCAGCACTATCAGTTTTAGAAACTAGATCTTTAAAAGTATTCAAATATTCAGTTACAATACAATTTCTTTGTCTCAAAGTTAATAATTAACTATGCAGTTTCTTATCATGATGCCTACAGACTTTCTTAAATTTCTTTCATTTATATTCAAGTGAGGTTTGTCCTTCCTAATCTTTGTTATTTAGTTAAAGTATTTGTCTAATAAATTTTAGCATGCCCTATCAATTTTATTTTAGGAAAAGTAACTCTTTGGTAATTATCTATTTTATACCAATCAAAGAAGTCATCCATTTGAACTAATCAATCGAGAAATTTATTTGGGTCATGTATACCATCATAAATTTGGGCTTCTACTTTAACTCTTCGAGATGAATCATTGGAGTCTTCTATAGTCTTAAAATAATCTTCTCCCCTTCCACCATTTCTAGCAATTGATGGTCTTCTAAGTGGTTGATTTTCTCTATGGTTTGGATATGAATCTTCTTCATCTATTCTTATTTGCACAGTATGAGCAGGTATTAGAGGAGGAGTTGATACTCTAATATTTTATAGATGCGTTATAAAAGTTTGCCTTTGTTGTTTAAGTTCTTGCATTTGATTCTTACTTTCTTCTAATATTTGTTGAGTTTTTAATTCATTGTCTTGGATCCTAAGATCTAAGGCATCAACTAATCTAGACAAATTTTCAACTTGATCTTGAAAGATAGATTTTGGAGCCATGAGATTTTTTTTTAAAGGGAAAAAAAAGATATATTAAAAGGGACCAATGAAAAAAATGGAAAAAAAAATAAACAAGTATAATATAATTATGCAATCAAAGTGAAATTTTATGCTAAGAGAACTTCCAGGTGAGGAGGGGTACAATACCACTTAAATCTGAAGCTCTCCTTAGACAGTTTAGGTCTTTTTGATAAAATTCTATTTAGCTTCCAAAATCATAAGGTTTAACATACTTATATTATTATGCATGCATATTTTTTTATTTTTTTAATGCAATGAAAAAAAATGCTCAAATTTATCAAGCCTCTTTTTTTTCTTAAGAAAATAAGTTATCATAAGTTAATCAAAGAAACTTCTAAAATTAATCATAAACAATAATAAATATAATAAAGCAAGAAATTAGATTTTGATTTGTACTAATGGCCAGATTATTTTAGGTGAATAACTACCTCATCAAGGTGTTCTCTTAATTTTTTTTTTCTTTTTTTTTTGGAGGGAGAGGGGGGTGCACAAGTTCACACAATTGAAAAATGGCTAAAATATATAATAAAACTTACTAATTAAAATTTTATGCTATCATCATAAACTTGTAAGCAATATATATATTTTCAAGCTATTAATATGTATTTAAACTATCATATAAAAGAAAATTAATTAACCTCACAAATCCAAGAAAAACTCACAAGTTTGAAGACAAGTCCAGCACTTAAGATGCTCCCTTTGTTGAAGCAAACTTTTGACCAAATTTACTCCTATCAGGCTTCGCTCTGATACCAAATTTGATGGAGGTGAGCATTCTTTCTTTTGATAAGATTAAGAGAACGTATGTATTGAAGGTGAAGGAAGAAGTCAAGGATTGTCAAGGTTTTGCCACCAAGCTCTCAAACCACAAGAATAACTCAATAATTTGTAATTGCCAAAAGATCTCTTTCATTATAGTAAGAGGGATTATTTATAGCCATTACAAGCATCTTTCAAAAGAAAAAGAATTCAAAACATAGAGGGAAAGGTGGGTGGCCACATTAATGTGAAGCATTAAATTGACTCATTATTTTATGTCATTCACCAATTTCACATGCTATTATTTTATGTGGATTCAACCACCTGACATGTCATGCTTTGAATTTTTAAATGTAAAATTTCAAACATAGAGTTTCTAGAAGAAAATTAAAAATTACATAAATAAAAAAAGATAAAATCATAATATGGGCATTAGCAGGCTAATGGGCTAAGCTTTCTTCTTTCTTGAATTTTCTTGGGCTTTAGCTTGAGATCTTGTAAATGGACCTTGAGCTCTAATATTTGGATCCCCATGATGTTCTACATCATTTATCTTGGGAATCAATGTGATCAAACTATGTTTAAAGACTTGGGGCATTTTCTTAGTGTGGAAGAAGTGGTGAGCGCATGAAGGAATTGTTTCTCAATGGTGTCCCAACTCTTTATAAAGAATTTTGCATTAAAGCCATCTAGGCTAGAGACTTGTTCTCATTGATACTAAACAAAACATCAACGATTTCTTTGCCCAGAAAATTTAGAATCAAGGTCCTGAAATTGTTCTTGTGTAATAGTTTTCTCAAGTGGAATGTCTTCAAAATTAAGAGTGGATGCATAATCCAAATTAAAAATAGAAGAAAGATAGTCACAAATTTGCCTAGCAATTTTCATAGTAGATAGAATATCATGAGAAGTTTGAAGATTCTTATGAGATTAGTGTTGTTCCTTTTTTTAATAGTATAGTACATGAATAAAAAAAAACAATGAAAGCTCAAAAGATTGATAGTCTCTTTGGGCAATTGTAGTTTTTGAAAAATTGATTATAAATTGTTGCAGAGAAAGTAGTTTTTTAAAAACTTGTTATGTGTTACAATAATTTTTATTTTTGAAAATTCAAATATCAATTTTCTGATTGTTATCATACTATAATAACTTTGATTTTGAAAAGTAACTTTTCATCATAACATTTTATGAAAAACAACCAAAACACTGGTACATAAACACAATTGTGATTATTTCTTGCCTATTTTCTGAAAAATAAAATAACTAGAAAGCTATCTCAAATATATCCTTTAGGGTTTGTTAGTGGACGTTATAGCTTTTGATACAGTTGATTTTAAAATTGTTGTGGAGAAAATAGTTTTTTCAAAAGTTGATATTGATATTAAAAATATTTTTAAAAAAAAAAAAAAAATTCATATAGTGACATTTTGACAACCACCACATTATATTAGCTCTAGTTCTAAGAAGCAATTTTTTACTATAATTTTTTTTTGAAAAATAACCAAATAATTAATAGTCAAATACAACTATGATTGATTTCTAAAAAATAAATAACAAATAACTAAAAAAAATGGCCCAAATAAATCCTAAAAGTTCATCAAATAATGGATATGCTCAAAATACTTTTACGTGGGCTAACAACGACTATCCATATAGAAAAAAAAAAAAAAAAGAGAATGATCAAGCAAGCAATCTTTAGTATATAGAGTGACATAAAATGGAGGCAGATTTCAAAAGTTGCCAATTGTTCATCCAATAAGTAGAAATCAAAATAGTTCGTATTAGCGGTGTAAGAGAGTCACCCAGCTTGCTTTGAGAGCTCATTTAAAATGAGCTCATGATAGCTTGATTTTGACTAGTAGCATTGGAGTGACTCCGGAGCTTGACTTATTGAAAAAATGAAGCATAGTCGGCTCGATAGTGATTAAACAAGCTTCATTTAATTAAATCAAAATCCGACTCAACTCGACTCAATTATATCCTCTAACTTTATCAAAGCTAGAAGAGATCATTGATTGCACTCACATAATCATGCTCTCATCACAGTCCAAAATCCTTGACAAAAAAAATGAAAAATATATATAAATAGTAATTTCATGTCTTCATAACTTCATTTAATTTTGACTGAAAATTTAGGTTAATATTTCCTATATTTTACATGAAGTAGTGCCACTTTCTCGGAAGTCCTTTCGTAGTCTCCATCGCAGTCTCAGCACAATTAATGAGACAAAAAAAGCCGTCGTATAGTGGCAAAATTTTTAAACTAAGCATCATTAAAACGTTAATTAGCGAAATAAGCAGATTTTTTCAAAATTTAAAATAGAATGGCGTAGTTTAAGCAGGCGATAGGCAAATGATCTGGCGTCCTCTACTTTACAAGCTATAATAATCCATCGGTAATCGCTAACGGCGGCTTTATTAAAAAAAAATTTTTTTACCTTTGTTTTGATCATAATCGTTTGTTATCGAATTCAACAAACTTAGTATCGTTTGAATCGGCATGAAATTGTCCACTTTCATGTTAACCGAATTGAGATTGTGACGTCTTACATAAGAAATTTTGATGTATCTTAATTTAGTTGCATTTATGATTTAAATTTATATACATATATGACATGCACAAAATGAGCCTTATATATAAGCTATATTTGTAAAATAAAAGAAAACTCAACTTAAAGGATAAAAAATAAAAAAATATTATTTTGAACTTAGTATCGTTTTGAACTTTGATGTGCTTGTTCGTTATCTTAATGATATGTAAATATTTGGACTATTTTTTAAAAAATAAAAAAATGTAAAAAATTAAAATCACATATAAGATACTATTGATCCCATAAATTTATTAAATAAAGAAATGTGACTAGAACAATACATCAATTACAACTACGAGTATCTTTAGAGTACATGGGTGTTACGCGTGGTGGAAGTGCATCACTTAATCAAGTGTATCGGTGTGGGGGGGTCAGCGCAAGTGATCTTCGATGCCGTCATCCACTGGTCACGCTTCGGTGTCATCTAGAGGTGTAACCTCGATATCTCCGATGGGTGCGAAAGGGTACTATGGGGTACAGATGCATCGGCATATATGATGGGTGAGGATACATGGAAGAGCTGACTGCCTGAAATGGGAACATGCCTTCTGGTTGTACGGTGTGCTATAGGGGTAAGTGTATGGACCGGCGTCGGCATGGACGATGGACCGAATCTAGCATGTGGTAAAATCTGCGATCTTTGCATAGGAACTACTAGCTTTGCATCTATACCTTCTCGATATGTGCATGTCCTTATTAAGTTTCTGCATAATTCCTGTAAGTATTGATCGAATCTCGTGAGTCCATATCTCTCCCAAAATAAGGCAGAATATATCACGTATGTCTAAGATATGTTCCTACGTATGAAAAAAAATTATGTTGTATATTAAACATATAAATTTATGAATAACATAAATTTCTTTTAACACTTACCATCAGTCTCTCTCCAGGAGCACGAGGGTAGTAGGTGGTCGGCGGTATGGTAGGAGCCCTGAGCATGTATAAGGAGGCCCGGGGATCGATACCACCTCATTATCTGGACTCACTGAGTCAGCTGTAGGTGGGCGCACCCACATCAACAATGGCATCGTCGGCCTCCCACGTAATATGTAAGGGCGGTGGTAAAGACCGGTCAACATCGCCTTTCCCGTCCATCGACTCGAAATGAAGGATCAATAGGATCGGCATCAACTCGGGTGATAGCCTGGTAGACGCGATCGGGAGATACTCGATCGCTTCCAACGGATCAATGGAACCCGAGCCATATCTCACGACCGCCAAACATACATCGCCACTCTGTGCGGATCTGCATAAGGTTCCCATATCACTACGAGTCATTTAATAAATTTCGGGTTATGTATGAAATTTTAAAAAATAATAATAAGCGATGTAAATGGTCATACACGGCTCAAGCAAACCATCAAGCTCATCCCGACATGACGAGCGGGTTTCATCTCCCTGCAGTCTCATTCCATCTACAACCAACACTCAAACCCTCCAACTCAACTGGGTAGGGTACTCCAATGGTCGACCAGCGTGTAAATGCTCCCATCCATCAGTAGTGCAAACATCCTGCCATGTTCGCCGGTCTTGTTGCCTCATTCGTCTCTATAAGTGTGCCAACGGTGATCCATCTTTGAACTTTAAATAATGTCAAATCCTCTAGTAATGGCAAGTACCGGAGATGTACCTCGACGACGTATCGGCATGAGGAAGCATCCATAGTGAATAGATGCTTCGACATGCCTCAAACTCAACATCGGGAATGTCCAAATAAGAATCTCAAGAATGTCCAGCGTAGCCAGCGTAACGATGCGGTCTGGCGTGTGCTTGCCTGAACGTAGATGTCGGATGTGGGCGAAAGGGATCATGATATACTACATCTGATGTCTACCAATCACTCGTCGCGACAATCCGTATGCATCGTCTCAACTCCACGGTCGAACCTATGCGGAGGTCCATCAATCGAACACCTAGGATCATGGCTACATCCAATGTATGTCTCACCCTAGATGAAATGTGTTCATGGTGACCATCGCTCCACCAAAAGTAAGTAAGTGGTGATCTAGTGCGAGTCAGCTGAAACCATGTAATCCAACGTAGTCCATCCATGAATCGGCGGTTAGCGGCCATTCATATCATAAGTAAATGTGAAGCGCCTGGGATCGTAGTGCATAAGACAAAGTATTTGTAAATTAGGATAAAATACTGAAATCAACTAACCAGCTATATCACAAATAGTACAAGAACATACCAAATCAGGATGTGCGCTCTATATACCAGCACGATGCTCGGATGCACCTCCGTGGTCGGGACCATAATCGACGGGGCTCATCATGTGCGTCTACGTCGGCCTTCTACTCATATTATCCTGTCAGCCATACTACGAAAATTTATAATTGAAGGATTCAATATAAATATATATATATATTTAGTATGCAAATGCCTTACATAATTGACCCAATTACTGGACAAAGAGAGTGCAACTTTGTAGAGATTTCATTTATATATATTAACCAAAAAAAAAAAAAAAAAGATGCTCACTTCATAGGAAAAACAAAAACAAAACAAATATCACTCTAGATTCCAGAAATTACTATTGTTCCTGATCCAAAATAACTTTCAAAAACTAAAATCAGCTTATACGAATATTTCTTCATATAAATATATAATATAATCAATCTTCCACTAATTAAAACATTATTAACATCCCTTATTGTGCACCGCTCAGCAGAGCAATCTTCCATAAACAGCAAATACGATATGTAGTTGTCCAATAAAAGGAGAATTCTAGGAGGGAAGAGCAGGAGGATATGTGAATAAATCAATTGCTCAAATAAAACTCAAAAGTTGAACCAAAATAACTTGAAAATGAAAATTAAAATGGATATAAAGGTGATGAGAACTTTTAGGAAAAATCAATGGATGGTACAGCAGAAAGATTAAACATAGTAGTACACCATGTTATGGTTACTGGCGATACAAATGCCAGATAAACTAAATAAACTTCTCAGTACCGACTATGCACAAACATTTACATTCAAAAGAAATACGTGTCAACTAGTGAGTAATAAATTTTTTTTTGCAGTTGTACCTCCAAATTAATGCTCAACCAGAATAACTTGCTACTAAATTCTTATGACATAATTTTAATATCTTAATAAACATAACATGCCAACAATCAGATGAAGTGAAATGAGCAATTTTACTTGCATCAGAAAACTATATCGATCTCAATTCCTCCACCCAGTTCCCAGAATTTAAAATCACAATGAATTAAACTTAAGGAAAAAACATTTATCTGAATATATAATTCTCAACCGTATCACATTCCAAAATTGACGAATAAAATGATAGAAGAAAATTAACGTGAACAAGATTATTCATTAGAATATCCCACAATGTAATTAATATCGCCAAAACTTCATTACTTAATTTGACTACACCAGAAAAACCGAATTCCACATATCTTTGTAGTAAGATACTTGAAAGCGAAAAAAAGTACAAATATAAAACTAATGTCGTTTTAGGACAAGTAGCCCTATTATGCCCCGGATTTTGCATATACCACATATTACATTTTTTGTTAGTTGTATCCCATTGTATTTGTATATCGCCGTCTCCTACCAGTTCGCCTTCTAACATTTGGTGGTATAAGATCTAGTGTGTCTCGACCCGCTAAGTACATCAACCAGACATGGCGATCGGGGATAACATGAAATTGAGCTTCGTATGTTTGGCGGTACATCTGTATAGTGTAGTAAGGAGAGACGAAGTCTGTGTGATTCATGCGACGCTGTCCCATTACAGCAATAACATGAGGACATGGAATATGAAGTAGTTGTGGGCACATGTATGATTCTGAGAGATTGAACGTTGACCTTGAATGACGTAGATGACATTGTGAAAATCTGGTATTCGGTAACATTTATACGTGTGGGATCTGAGCATCTTCTTGCTTCTCATTTCTTTTCGTGACCTTCACGTGGGAAAAGTGAATCATTGCGGACGCGGTGTCGAGTCTTTTGTTAAAGATTGCCGAGTAAATGGGCGATCAAGGCTGGATTGGTAACGCGTGCCCTCTTTAACACACATTTGAAGCACTCGGCGTTGGTTGTCATAGTCAAATGGAACCCTCGTGTGCCTGATGTCCACTTTGCCACATCTCTCTAGTAGCCACTGCGACGGTTTAATGTTCTTGATATCCGTCATATAGCGTGTGTAAATATGGATATCCGTTGTATTTCTGCAACATACATTTTTGACATGAACTCGTATCGAAATGCCCCCAGATGTCTTCTTAAAATTTTCCACGAGATGGCGCCAGTTGTCGATGTTTTGCCCATTGAAGAATCTCCATGCGCGCAATCCGGAATGTCGATCAGAGATAATACATAGATCAGGTCGCGAACATATAATTGGAACCAAGTCTCGTAAGTTCGATAAATCAAGAATCATTGCATTGCTTCGATGCAAATGCTAAAGGAAACAAACCATTGTTAGCATCGATCAATGTACCTCTGAGTAGAAAAGTACCATCGAGACTCAACACCGGTCTGAGCATCAACTATGGATGGAGAGAAAATGCGTTGAAATTGTCCACGATGCTTTAATTGATATTGCGGGGATCGAACATAAGACAACCATCGATCTAGAGCGATGACTCTTTACCAAATATACTTTGTATGGCCTTCCGTGCATCCCATTATTTTGTTAGAATATTCTCTCAATATCGGCGGTTGCGATTTGGATAATTTTCTTCACCAATCTCACCCTCACTATCATCGTAATCGACTTCGTTCTGGGCATTGTTTGTATCCCTCATCCCCAGGTTTAGAGGAGCCACCTCACGTCAGAATGGTACTCATCCATGTTTGAAGTTGAAGCAATATCGATAGCGGGATAGAGGTCGGTATGTTACATCTTCCACGGTACGTATAAATATAGTGTTCTAGGTTAATGTGAATGTTTGAAGATAAACAAGCTTCTAATAAATTACCTATGATGTGGTCCTCGTACGTAAGTGGTGTTGAAGTTTCAATTGCATGGAATTCATCTGACATAATCATCACGGATCGATAATTTGTTTGATTTCACTTTCAACATATCGACACGAGTGCGCTTTGCATTGATGGCCGATTCGCGGACTTCGTCGACTAGAGCAATGGCACTTCTACGACTTACACAGATTGATCAGAGTTGAATGACCACCGCATGATTCGATCTTGAACATTGTTAAAATTAGCGGCGAGAAATTAATATGGGGCGATTTTCCCCGGTGTACATGGAAAAAATCATCCGACGCTAAGTTCACCATCTGACCGGACATCATTGGCTTGAACTCATTTTCATCAAATATTTGTACGAAGTGGAAATCTTGAATAGCACTTGTTAGTTATTAATAGTTATCTTGTAAAATACAAATGACATCAAATATTTGTACCAACTCCATGTTCTCTATTATGGTGAATTACATGAAGAAACTATAAATGAAACTCTAGAATGGATATATCTCTTCATCAATGACTATTTTGATCCACATTTTAGTTGAATGGATCAAAAATTTGCACAAAAAAATAAAATTTACATACATAACACAATTCTTATGCATCTAAATATCTAACACTTACAATTTGATATTTAAAATAAATCTCGCTTTGTCTATGAATAAAAATTTATGTATTATTAATATAAATATGAAAGTTTAGGTGCTACATATGTTATATATAAGAATTGTGTGCTATGTATGATATATAAGAATTATTGTATTTTTATTTTACTTTTCTATGTAAATGGTGCTATCATAAAACTACTTCAAAAAATGAAATAGTTTAAAACCTTCATCTTTCTAAATAATACATAGAATAATACATTTATGCAATAGTTTCAAACCTTCATCTTTCTAAATAGACATAGAATGAAACACTTTATTCATATCTGAGAAAATAAATAACAAAAGACAAATGGTGAAAAGCGTGGAGCAAGAACAATGGAAAGGAACAATTTGCTAGCATCTGCAATGAAGGAAGATATATATGAAATAAACTCACAAACGTAATAAAAAAGGGGACAAAAGTAGAAAGATAGATTAAAGGGATCTTGTGAAGCTTACCAAACCTGTTATCTCATTAGAGTACCAAAAAATAGGCAAACAATAATAGAGCACCATTATAGCAAGATTTTATGAGAATACAAAAGAAACTTGTCATAGTTTTAATCTAGAATTTTGTAACAACTCAATACGCCAAAAGTGAAAGGGATTTGAAGTGAAATACAAAAAAATAACATTCATTCCATAAAATTCATTTATTCCTAGTATTTCAATCTTAGTTTTTCAATTATCATAAGCCACTATAACTATCTTAAACAAAATACACAGAACCGCAATTCTTTATTTTCTAATGTACACTTCTCATGAAAATGGAAGAGTTGTTTTTTTTTTGCCTGATAACTTAATGTAGCAGGTTCTATCAACATCTCAAAGTTTTGATAGCTAGACACAAAACAAAAGATAGACAACTTGAAGGTCAGCATTATCACAAGGCCTATGGATGGACAACAATTAAAGAAGAACAGTTCCTTCAAATAAAGTATCATATCAAATCTTATGGAACCAAAAAATAAAATAAAATAACACACACACACATACAAGGAACATCCTAAAATAAAAAACACAAACTTAAAACCATAAAACACAAAATCCAAAGAGGCGGAAGGTGCCAATCAGCGTACCAAGCTCATATCACGTCTCCAGAAAAAGAATAAAAAAAAAAGTTATCTGAAAAAGAAATACACAATATATCCAACAAACAATTATAAATTAGGAATCAGCCTAAGGGTAAACCAAGATCTCAAAACAAAGAAAAGTATGTGAAGAAATATTCCACCCAAAAATAAAAAATACCAAAAAAACAAACACCCATTACCCTAAACGAGATACACAAATTAGTTAGATCCATAATATATATCTAAATATACTAAAATACATATCACAAATGTATATTATATCACTTTTATTTTGAAAAAAACAAAAACAAAAAAAAAAAACCAAACTTCACGGATCCATAGATCTGTGGTGGCGAGATCAGCGGTAGAAGGCGGCGGATCAGGCGGCGGCGAGCGGCGACCCGGTCGATCGGTTCGGAGCGGAGGCTAAATGCGAGATCGGGATCCCGATCTCTGGATCGGTTTTAATAAAATCGATTTGGCGCGCGTTTAAGCGAAGGCGATTAATTACAGTCGGTCGCCGTTTAAGCGAGCGACTAGCTATGTTTGCGTAAATCCGTTTAAGCGGCTATATTTTAAATTTTGGAAAAAACTATTTCGCTAATTAACGTTTTTGATGCTTAGTTTAAAATTTTGCCTCGTATAGTCGGTCTACACAGTTAGGCTTATTTTAAAGCAATCAATATCTAATCTTTTCAAATTAATTGAACACAACTTTAAAGTTGAAATTGCACAATCCAATATGTAAATGATAACTAAATTATCTTTTATTTACGCCTAATAAATAGATTAAAAAAATTTATTATTTATCAAATTTAAATTTAATTTTTTATATTATGACTTTAATAATATAATATTATGTATAACATCAATATATAATTACTAGGTATTATTATATGATATATATATATATATATATATATATATATATATATATATATATATATATAATATATATATATATATTATATTATAATATAATTAATATTATTAATATATAAAATTATTTAATTAAAAAAATAAAATAGTGAGCAGATGAGTTCATTTTTTATATTAATTAGCAATGTTTTGATTTAAATATAATTAATTAAAAGAGTCAAATTAGATCACATTGACGGGCTGTCATGATCTTTGGTTGCAGTTCCTATGTCATTCCAAAAAAACTATTTTCTGTCTCAAAAAATCTTCTTTGTTGAATTTGGATTTAATAACTCTATCTGCCTATGATAAATGAAGGGAATTTATTGTACAATTTTTATAATTAAATCCATGATCCAACATTCAGTTTAACCAGTCCGAATTAAATTTTAATTTGAGTTAATTTGTACTCATTTATTTTAATTTAAGTGAAATCTAATAGGTAATTAATTAAACGTTATTTGAACTCTTTTTTTTATATTCTTTTTTACTTTATTTTCATTATGTTTCGATTAAAAAATTATATTTGCCTATGATAATTATTTTTTAAATTATTTAAAAGATCTAAAATTTATTTTAGATATTTTAAAAATAATATTATTTATTTTTTAAAAAATTAAAAAATAATTTAAATAAATTATTTTAAAATAATATAATATAAAATAAAAAAACAATAAATTTAACTCAAATAGGCCTGTAGCATTTAATTAAGTTTTCATCTTTAATTTTCATATTAATAATGACTGATTAAAGTGAGCCTTGATTGATAAATGTAAGAAAATATTTAGAATAGTTTTCTAACTATTTTTATTTTTTTTAGAAATTTAAAAAAGTAAAATGATTGACTACTAATTTTTATTTTTAAAATTTTTGGTGAAAAAATGATTTTTGAAACAATTGTTAGAGTGTGGTGACTGTTAAAAAGTTATTTTTAAAATTTGTCAAAAATAACAATATTTTTAACACACACAGTAGGTTTTTCAAAACTGTTTTCTCCATAAGTTTACAAGTTTTTTTTTTAAAAGCTAGTGTCCATAGGGTTAAAACAATTCGAGGTTAAGTTTTGACTTAATCATAAGTCTGTTTAAACTTAAGCTCGACTTCGATTTAAAGAAAGTCAAGCTCAAGCTCAATTAGAAAGCTCGGTAAATTATTAAATCAATAATGTGATATATTATAATTATATTTTGTTATATTTAAGCCATTAAGCCAAATTAGCTCGAAAATTTTAAGCTTTTTTAGATGAGCTTCGGAAAACTAAGCAGCTGTAAGTTAACGAGCAATCAGCTCTCGAGCTGGCTTGACTCACTTACACCCATAGCTATCCCGAACAATCTCTAAATTATAAGTTATATGCTGTAATTTATATAGATATTATTTCATCTTCTTTTATTAAAAGAAAATAGCAATAGCTTATGTGCAAATATTGATTAAAAAAAAGGTTGTTTAAGCACATTATAAATAAAATGACAAATATTTTTTCACACAAACATTGATATTTTTTAAATGCAAATTAAGAAATAAAATATATCTGAAAATTAATAATATGATAACGAATTTTCAACCAACATGTGCATCAATAATTAAATAATGAACTAGGCATTTTGTGGTTATTGAAGTAGAAATTAAACTGACACCATGTGACAACAACTGCTAATGGGCCCATATTAATTAGTACGATCCAAGTTGATAAACGGGCCCGTTCAAATAATTAGGAAAGAAAAGTAATATAGATATTTGGCCCAACAACGTGGCCCAAAAGAGTCTTCTCTTCTTTTCGTTACACCTGTCATGACCGTACATCTCGTCTTCGATCGTGTCTTCGCTTGACGACAAAATGCTCACCAATTATACATCCAATCGGCCACGAACTTATCTGGCTTTCAGCGGAAGATAAGAACTGGTACAGCTCATAATTTTATCAAAAAATTTATTATTTTTAGAGAAAATATTTGTTCATCATTTTTACAAATCGACCATTCAATTAATATATATTTAAAAAATTGCATAAACATGAAAAAAATGAGTTAAATTTTATTATAATTTTCAATAATTGAATGCCAGTTTAAAATTTTAAGATCAGAAGTAGGGTTGTCAAAAAACTTTCGTTGTTGTTGAATACTCGTGTTTCTTCTTAGCGGAATAATAAGATCAAATATTTCAAACGATTTATAAATGAGCGGGGAAAGCAATACTTTTGTTAGATGTGTTACATTTATCAAAAATTATATATGTTATATTATATTATTATTATATTTATATTTATATTATTATGAAAAATTATATATATCTTAATTGCAAGTATAATTTAATGATCAAAGTTACAATGAATATTTATTATCCTTTCTTTTAAGGAATGAAAGTAATAGCTATGAGTAGGGATGTCAAAAATTGACCCGATACAACAATGGCTAACAACTCTCTAAAATTTAGTTGGCGTAAGTTTGGTTGGGTTGGGTTGAAGAAATTGGCGCGTTTGATTTTTTGTCAGTTAACCCACCCAAAATTCTTTCCGTCAATTTCGAATTTATTTCAAACCATGGCAGAAATTCTAATTTTACTCACAAATCCGAATTTTACTTTAAAAAATATATAAATAGATCATTCGAGTCGTGTCGGATTAATCAGGTTGAAGTCAGGTCAAGTTCGGGTTAAAGATTTTGACCCGTTTAATAAACTGGTCGGATTCAGTCAACCCTATTCGGGTCAGGGATAAATTCATATTAGACCCGAATCAGATCCTTCAATCCAAATTGACGCCCCTAGCTATAAGTCAACATATAATGTACACTTTTACGATAGTAAGAAAACAGCTATATATCATATTATAAAAAAATTTAAATTAAGTGGAGTCAAAAAAATACAACGGATAGGTCTGATTAAAACAAACAATTATGACTTTTAAAGTAGCTTCTAATCGGCCAGTCTGATACGCAAAATTGAGTGCGACCCCTTTTGTCTCCATTTAAATTTAAGTCCCAATCAGAGAAGAAATGTCTAATTTTGCCTCCATGAAAGAATAAAATTGTAAATTTTTTTCTTTTGTTATATTTTCATAAATATAAATCCGTATCGTCCTTTTGCTGTACGTTCGACCACAAAAAGAGTAAAAATCCCATATCATTCCACTTACTCCTACCAATCTTACTATACAAGCTATAAACTAGAGAATTAAGCGGAAAGATCGCTATTAGATTCGAAGTGGAGACATGATTTTCACCAAATCATTTTCAGCCACATTAAATAAAATATCATCACATCATATAATATATATAAATAGATATTTAGATATATATAAACCATAACATATGATTTTATTAATTTTAATTTTATATATGTGAACGATAATAATGTTAATTTGATTTAGATTTGTTAGAATTTTCAATTATATTTACTTTTAATTACAGTTTTAAAGAAAAATAATTAAAAGTTAATATTAATTGCTTCTAAATAATATATGGCTGTAATCGATATTGGATTTCACTGATCAAATATCACTTTTACGGCCGTGAAAAAAATTTTTCAGCATTTGGGCCAGGACGATTGCTAATGTAATTTAGTATTGGCCCAATAGAATTTCGTGAGGGCATAAAAAGAAATGGCCCACCGTACAGGCACCGTCACGTGGTAAAGAGAAACAAGAGAGAGTATGTAAGTTTGTGATAAAAGCCGGGCCCAGCCCATGTAGCCGGTAATGTCCTGCTCATCGGTCCATATAATTAATAGTAAATAAGAGAATTTATATACATATCATATAATTCTTATATATTTATATATCTAATACCTAAATTTTACTTTTATATAACACTCTAATCTTTAATATCAAATCAAAATATCATCATTATTTATTTTTGAAAATAAAATATATTTTTAAATATAAAACAAAATTAGATAAATAAATATCTTATTTAAAGTTTTAAATATATAAATATATAAGAATGATATGATATGCATATAAATTTTTCTATTAAATGATCTGCTTTCAATTTATATAATTTTAAAATACCTAAAATTTCATTCAGAAATATAGTACCGAAGGTTTAGCCCCTTAGCTGGTTCCTTTTACTCTCCATGCTTCGGAATTTTCTGAATTACCACTTTGCCATCTTGATTTAGGGATGTGTATTTTTTGATTAAAACTGAAAATTCGAATCGATCCAAATTGAATTTTTTAATTCAGATCGATTTTATAAATTTTTTTTGGATTTCAGTTTTCGATTTGGTAAAATTTGGTTTTGATTTTCAGTTCGGTTTTATATTATCTTAATCGATTAAATCGAAAATAACTAAAAAATTAATTTTTTTCATTTTCTTTAGAAAATTCCTCTCAAAAAAGTAATTTCAATGATAAATTTATATATTATTATTTTATTTGTTAAAGAGTTATTTAATTTTGTATGAAATGATTTAATAAAATGATGTAATTTTTTGATTAATAATTATAATAGTTGTTATACTTTCAATTTTCAATTTTTTTTAAATTGAACCGAAAATCCGAAAAAAATTTGGTTTGGATCGGGTCGATTTGTGTTATTCATTAAACGGATCATTTTGTTCGGATTCTGGATTTAAAATCGAACGGTTTAATAGTCTATTCTTTTTCAAAAAATATTTAAAAATGATAAACTTGATGTAAATATGATTTAAAAATGATCATAATATTTATTGATATGACAATAATATCCTAATACGAATCTTGATGTCAAAAGCAAGTTGGCGGTGAGATCAAGCACTTAAAATATCATTGAAAACTTTGGGATATCAATTAAATACCTAAATAGTTCTTAAACATGGAGTGTTTATAGTAAAATCGAGCGTCTCAACGAGCCAAATCTAACAAGCCCAAGATCTAATAATTCTGACTTCATTTGAGCATTCAAATACTTAAAATATATCAAATGGTCAAATGAATCATTTTGAGCCGTCCGATAGAGTGGAGTGGTACGAGTTTTGCATGTATTTACAAAAATGTCACTCCTCTATAAATAGTCATTCTTCACGAGGGAGCCAAGCATTAAAAGAGGAGAGCTCTAAAGCTTGAAAATCCTCCAAACACCAATTACACTCGCGATTGTATTACTCCGTTGGTTGCCACCATGGCCGTCGAGCAGCGCCGATCTGTTCTCGCATCTCCTCCACCCGGTTTACATAAACGTTGCCGGTATCGCCATTTCGTCGCGTCATTCGGCCGACCGGTCGTCGGTCGTCATCCGACCCCATCATCGACAGCCGCATCGTGCATTGCCATCATCACCGGTCATCGCGCCGTTCTGCTGGCTATCTTCGCGGTCACCTCATGGCCGCTGGTGGCGCCGCATAGTCGTCATCGATCCGTCGCGATCATGCGTTAACCATCTTGACCATCATCGTAGCGTTGGTCGCTTCGCTGCGTTACATCGATTACTACGGTCGGTCACCCGCCGACCATCCGGCCACCTCGCGGTCATCATGGCGACCTTCGATCACTTAACTCATTTGTTCACCATCATCATCTAGCACTCACGAGCGTGTATATATGGTCAGGATTCTCATTGTCAGGCTTTCTCATATACAATTTTGTAATCCCACTATCGGGAAGACTTTGTACTGAAACAGATACAAAGTGGAACATTTTTACAAGGCTAGGCCTCATGGTTTTTCCCTCTTTTCGAGGTTTTTCACGTAAAAATTTGGAGTTCTCTCATTAATTATACGAACATCTGTGTGTGCGATTCCACAATAAAGCGTAAACTTTTATTCATGGCCATTTTCTAGCACAAGGTTTGGCGTCGTGTGGGAAGAAAAATCCTCAATTTTTGTGAACACCGCATCATATCGCAATACTGTAACAATGAGCCTCTGCTCCATCACTCTCAAAACCAATCCTTGAACCAAGGACACCAAGGTTTTGCCTCACTTCCTCCCTCATATGTGTGACCGTGGTGGCAACAGAATCTCTTTAAAAGATCGTATGCAGAATGGAAAAGTCTCAAAATGAGATGATCCGACTTTTACAAGGAACATGATCACCACTAACACGACAAACATCTCCCCAAGGTCAATCGTTAACCGCGGAGGTCAAAATGCTAATCTCCTTGACAATGAAGTTCCTCAACTTCCAGATCATGACGTTGATCTCCTTGACACCTTAGTTCCTCATCCATCACGTGCAACTCAACGCTAATCCACCAATTTAAAGCTTGACATGTTCTTGTCCTGTTGACCCCACTCATCATATTATACGTGTAGAATTATGACGCTTAATGCAAGACAAATTTCACCTTAGAGATAGAAATCATCCTCCCCCTCACCGCGGCTATGAGGAGTTCTCACCTTTAGCTGAAACTATTCTTCAACATCCTATTTCTGTAGGTTTCAAGATTCCGAGCATTGATTCTATGATGCAAGCGACCCACATGAACACATCGAGCATTGGGACCATCATGCATATCCAACGAGCTCCTAACACCTTGCTTTGTCAAGTCTTTTTGTTACCCTCAAGGCATACTTGAGTTATACTCCCTTCCAAGAGAATCCATCCATACCTTTGTGAACTCACCAAGATCTTTGTGAAACAGTTCATTGCAAACCGGAGGATCATTAAAAATTCCTCACATCTCTCCGTCATTCATTAAAATGAGGGTGAATCAATTAAGGAATACTTCCAGAGGTTCTCCTTAGAAGCTCTCCAAATATCTGGGGTAGACCGTGAATTATTAAGAGGAGTTTTCCTTGGAGGGCTCTGTCGTGGACCTTTTTACTCATCACTAATGCGATATACGGTTCGTTCATATGTTGACTTGGTTCATCACATGGAAGCATAAATTTCTGCTGATGAGACTATTAATGCCTATCACAAATAATTTGAACAATCCACAGGAAAACGTAAGAGCACCCCAGTCGGTGACATTCCCATCAAAAGAAGAACAAAGTCGTGATCTCCCTCCGACCCTCAATAACGTGAACCACGACCGGAAAAAGAATACACACCACTGAACACATCCCATGTTAACATCCTGATGGTCATTCAAGATGAAAAAAATATCAAGTGGTTACATCACTGAAACCAAATTTAAGAAATCAGAAGCAATATTGTCACTTCCATCGAAGTCGTAGACATACTACTGAAGCATGCAAACAACTCAAAGAAGAAATCGAGAGGCTCATTCAACAAGGATATCTACGTTGATTCTGAAGAATCAATCAACTCAAACAAACATAACTAAGCGGGGCAACACACAATCATCATAGAAATAACAAAATAGTCATCAAACCGTTGGGAAAATTGAAACAATCGTGGGATGACCAACACTATCTAATCGAGTTCTCATTATCACCTCTGAAGAGCCAAAGTTTAAGAAATCTCGTATTGATCATTTCATCACTTTTAATGACTTAAACTTAAAAGGAGTTCATGTTCCTCATCAAGATCCACTTGTCATCAGCGTAGGGATCGGTGACCCATGCTATAATGTTAAGAGAAGTTTGATTGACAATGGGAGTTTTGTTGATATCTTATTTTACTCCACATTTCTTAGCATGGGCTTAGTTAGAGAAAAGCTCCAACCCACTGCAGGACCATTATACGGGTTTGATAATCACCCTGTGCGAGTAGAGGGGACAATCACCCTTCCTATTATCCTCGGAGAGTTCCCTCGATAAGTGACTCATTCAATCCAATTATGGTGGTCAAGTCAGATTCACCATATAATGCTATCTTCGGAAGGCCCCTCCAATCAATTTTCGATGTCGTAAGATCTCTTCTTAAGATGAAATTTTTTAACCCGTTGGGGTTGGGAAAATTAAAAAGCACAATCATGCTACCGGACAAGCTCAACCACTACATGACCCTCGGCGATTTTAATTTTTGAGATGAAGTACCTCGAAAAGCTTCCCCTGTCGAAGACTTGCTCTCTGTTGCATTATCAAATGACCAACCACTATGAACAGTGCAAGTTGGATCCCTGCTCTCAGACAAACAAAGAGAAAAATACATAGACTTCTTGCGCAGAAATCAAGACATCTTTGCTTGGAGTCGACGGATATCTGGTGCGAAATGTGATCATGCACTCTCTCAAGATTGATCCAACATTCAAACCGATCATCCAAAAGAAGCGAGTTTTGCACCATTAGCTATTGAACAAGAAGTTAACAAGCTCTAAAAGTGGGATTCATACGAGATACATTACCTACATGACTAGCAAATGCTATCATGGTGAAGACGAATGGAATATGGAGAATGTGTATTGATTATACTGACCTTAACAAAGCTTGTCTGAAAGATAGTTTTCCTCTTCCTCGAATCGATCAATTGGTCGATGCCACGTCTGGACATCAAATGCTCAGTTTTTTGGATGCATACTCTGGTTACAACCAAATAAAAATGAACCTAATGGATGAAGTAGCTATAGCATTTCAAACATATAAAGGTTTATACTGTTACCAAGTTATATCGTTTGGGTTAAAAAAAAGGTGTTACCTATCAGCACTTATGAACAAAGTTTTAAAGACCTATTATGCATAATGGAGGTATATGTGAATGACATGTTAGTAAAAGCTTGAAAGAATCATAGCATATTTGACTTAGAAATATGCTTTAACCTTGGACGTTATAACATGCGACTTAACTTCGACCAAGTGTGCTTTTGGGATTATATGGAAAATTTCTTGGGTTTATGGTAACCTTGTGGGATGGAGGCCAATCAGAAAATTAAAGCTCTCGATATGACTCCTCGAAGAATATCAAAGAAGTTCAACATTTGAATGGAATTCTTTGTCTTATCCCGTTTCTTAGCCCATTCTGGGGATAAACACTTATCATTATTTAAAATACTTAAGGGAGCTAATAATAATAATTTTGAATTGATGAATGTTATCGCTTTTGAGCAACTAAGGAGTATTTAGCATCTCCACCCTATTATCCAAAGCATATTTAAGGAGATATGTTATACTTATATCTCGTAGTCTCTTCTTATGCGATAAGCTGGTTTTAGTGTGAGAGAAAATGGATACAACGACCAATTTACTATATCGATAAAATTCTCTCTTATATAGAAAGTGGTTATCCACTTCTTGAGATAAGGTGACT